>CM055123.1:370604741-371065150 GCA_029206835.1 Rana muscosa | reverse complement strand
GTCGGTGTACTGCTAGCAGAGTGCCCGCAAGTACTTGGCTGTGACACACCTAATTCTACACCTTCATTCCTCTCAGTGCAGCTTTTAAAGGTATAGTGGGGTTGGAGATCCCAGCTGATGAGGAGCAAGGAGAGGTCCGCTTTGTTCTTTGGTTTGGGTCTTTAAGGTACGCTTGCCAACGAGCTGCATGGCAGGGCAACATATGTCTGGTCATGCTTGTGGTGCCCAAGCGGCTGATGTTTTGGCCACGCGAGATACGTTTGAGACAAATGTTGCAAATAGCAGCGGTGCGATCTGATGCACTCGTCTCAAAAAAGGCCCACACCAAAGAACTTTTGTAATAACGCGCAGAGGCAGCGCGCTGCACAGGCGGAGCTCTGCAGTGTGATTCAGTTGGTGTGCTGCCCTCAAGCTGGCCCCCGGAGGGCATCCTGCCTCGTTGGAGATGTGCCGCCTCCTCTTCCTCCTCCTCTCTCCGATCAGGCACCCACGTGGAGTCAGTGACCTCATCATCCCCTCCCTCTTCACCACTGGAGCAAACCTGACAGTATGCTGCAGCAGGTGGAACATGACTGACAGATTGCTGTCCTTGAGCATCCCCTCTCTCTGCGCTCACGCTACTGCCTTCCTCTAGCTGGGTATCATCATCAGAGCCTTCAAAACGCTGGGCATCCTCCTGAAGCATGTACCCAACACTGTGCTCAAACAGTTCGGGGGACTCCTCAGGAGGACATGGTGGGTCTAGGGAAGATGTGACTGATGACATTGAGACGAGGGAAGAGTACACGTTGGCAGCTGCTTTGCCAGTACCCTGAGCCTGAGTGAGAGAGGATGAGGAGGATAAGGAGGGCTTGGTCATCCACTCTACCAAGCCTTCGGCATGATGCGGCTCAACATGTCCAGCTGCCAAAAATAAGGACAAGCGTGTCCCATGGCCACGTGCTGATGACGATCCACCGCGTCCACGACCAGCACTGTTGTCTCTAGACACAGAGCCTGCTTGCCCTCTTTTCTTGGCTCGTGACTGTCTGCCTCTTCTTGTTAGCCTTCCAGACATTGTAATGGCCTGCAGGGAGATGGGAAAAACAGCAATTGGGTAGTGTATATTGTGCTGGAGTCACACAACACACACACTAACTCCTGCAGATGGCTGGATTATATGACACCAGGGCAGATACAGGTGCAGGTTGTATACTGTGCTGTGCTGTGCTGGACTTACACAACACACACACTAACTCCTGCAGATGGCTGGATTAGATGACACCAGGGCAGATACAGGTGCAGGTTGTATACTGTGCTGTGCTGGACTCACACAACACACACACACTAACTCCTGCAGATGGCTGGATTAGATGACACCAGGGCAGATACAGGTGCAGGTTGTATACTGTGCTGTGCTGGACTCACACAACACACACACACTAACTCCTGCAGATGGCCGGATTAGATGACACCAGGGCAGATACAGGTTGTATACTGTACTGTGCTGTGCTGGACTCACACAACACACACACTAACTCCTGCAGATGACTGGATTAATGGAGAACTGCACTAAATGGTAGATACAGGTGCAGGTTTATACTGTGCTGTGCTGGACTCACACAGCACACACACTAACTCCTGCAGATGGCTGGATTTATAGAGAACAGCACTTTCCCCACACGCAAATGCCTGAGAAGAACACACTATCCCTGCTTATTAATCCTCTTTCCCTGCACTTTCCCCACAAGGAAATGAATGATAAGAAGTTCACACTGTCCCTGCCTATCAATCCTCTTTCCCTGCACTTTCCCCACATGGAAATGAATGATAAGTAGTTCACACTGTCCCTGCCTATCAATCCTTTTTCTCTGAACGCCGGAACACACTACACAAGGCCGCCGGCGCGGCGGCCTTATATAGTGTGGGGCGTGTACTAAACTCCCTGAGCTATAATTGGCCACAGGCATCCTGCCTGTGGCCAATTTTTGCTCTCCTCGCTGCTGGCGCTATTATTGGCCAAGCATGCGGGGTCACAGTGCATGCTTGGCCAATCATCAGCCAGCAATGCACTGCGACTGGCGCAGTGCATTGTGGGCCGTTCGCAACACACGAATTTGATGCGAACGGCCCGCAGAGTTCTGGACTCGACGATCGGACGAACGGCCGATGTTCGATTCGAACATGGGTTCGAATCGAACACCGGGCCCATCCCTATGACTGAATATACTGCAGCTACCTGAATCAATATAGGAACATTTTTGAAACAAACCCATACTTCTGCCGTAGATATTAAAACTGCCAAAATGAACTACAAATGTTTAACAGGGTGGTATGCAACCCACAATAAAACTAGTAAATTCCAATTGGGTAAATCGGCGGACTGTTGGAGAGGTTGTAAGGCAGTAGGAATGATGGCCCACCTGTGGTGGGACTGCCCCAAAATTAAAGAAATATTGGGAGGAAAACCTACATATGATAAAGGAAACTACTAAAAAATAAATAACAAAAGACCCATGGATAGTTCTATTCCATGGAGGGGAGGGATCAGTAAAACAATACAAAGAGTCATTGATTCCACATTTGTTAAACGCAGCAAAGAGACTTATCCCCAAAAAATGTCAAGAGATAGAAAGTCCCTCAACCTGGGAATGGATCGACTCGGTAGAAGAAACATACAACATGGAAGGCCTAAAGTATAGTATAGAGGAGAAAAACATAGGGCTTAAAGATAAATGGGAATGTTGGAAAGAGTTAAAAAAAACATGGAGCTATGCGGAGAACTTAAGAGCCTAGACCTACAATGGGAATAGAGCATAAAGATAAATAAAAACCATTGAAAGAACAGTAGTCTAAATAAAGAGGACAAGGGAGGGGGGGTGGGAGGAGGGGGGGATATTCAGGTTCAATATACGATGATATATACATATTTTGTTTTATACTTGAAGAGGAATGTTGTAACTAGGGTTGAGCGGACCCGAACTGTAAAGTTCGGGTCCTACCGAACTTTTGGGTTTTTGGGTCCCGGACCCGAACCCGAACAATTGACTGTATGTTCGGGTTCGGGTCCGGTGTTCAACAATATGCATGTAAAGCCGCGTTTGTTTCCCGTGCTTAGAACTGTCCCTGCACAGTGTAATTTCTGAAGGAAAAAAAGTCATTTAAAACTCACTCGCGGCTATAATGAATTGTTGGCTCCCGGCAATACATAGAAAAGTCATTGATAAAAAAAAAAGCGTGGGGGTTCCCAAAAAATTCAGTTACCAGGCCCTTCAGGTCTGGTATGGATATTAAAGGGAACCCTGCCGCAAATTAAAACAAAAATTGGTGTGGAGTACCCCCAAAAATCCAGACCAGACCCTTTATCCGAGCACGCAACCTGGCAGGCCGCAGGAAAAGAGGGGGGGGGAACGAGAGATCGCCCCCCCTCCTGAACCGTACCAGGCCACATGCCCTCAACATGGGGAGGATGTAATTGGCTGAGCCTGAGCGGACCTGATGGGGAACTTCCTCCGCAGTGTAATAAATGAATAGGGCATGTGGCCTGGTACAGTTCAGGAGGGGGGGCGCTCTCTCGTCCCCCCTCTTTTCCTGCGGCCTGCCAGGTTGCGCGAACGGCCCATAAAGTTCGATCTTCTTCGAAAGATCGAACAGCCGATGTTCGAGTCGAACTCATGTTCGACTCGAACTCGAAGCTCATCCCTAATCTACAGACATCCTCAACCTAACACTAACTTGTCTAGCCCTGTAAAGAAGAAATCAGTATACATACCTTTTTTGAAGTAGATCCAGTCTCCATCGGCGTAAGCTTTGCAGTGGACACGACCGAAAATGGCTGTGAAATGAATGGGAAGTGACATCACCCATAGAGTTACTATGGGGCTTCCGTTGTCGAATGTGTCCTCTGCACCCGCCTCTACAGCGAAGCCCCAGATGACAGCTCAGTGTGGGATCGGGTTGAATCAACTTCAAAAAAGGTATGTATACTGATTTCTTCTTTATAGGGCTAGACAGGTTAGTGTTAGATCGTGGATGTCTGTAGATGCAGGGGTTTTAGCATTAGGGTGGACTTCTACTTTAAGCCCCATCCATTTTACTTTGCAGTTAGCGTTACAAATACTTAATAATGATAATATATCACTATTCAAAATTAATATTACTTGCATATGTAGGACCCTGGAGTTTAGGCAGAGTTGCTCCTCACAAATTTACTTGCCAGGAGTAGTTATCCTGGTTTGGCCTTGTTGCACTTTTCTCTTCTACCACTAGGTGGCCGGGTACTTGGTGGTAATAGATATGAGAAGGGCAAAGCAAAGTCAGGTCATAGGTATATGGGGTATTTCAGCCAATGGGCAGGGTTTTTTGTCTAACCCCTGTGCCTACTGGGAGAGCCTATATATTCAGATGGAGTTAGGTGATCTATGTTCTGTGCCACCTGGACGGCTGACTGGGTGGAGGTGTGTTGTATTGCCCGGGCTGCTGGGCCGGAGATAGGGCCTATCCTGGGCACATCTGGCTGCTAGGCTGCCTAAGGGGCCTATCCAGAAGCAAGAGGGCAGCGCAGAGTGATGGTTCTGCCGGCCGGAGAACATGTCGTGGTCGGTGGTAGAGGGGAATCTTTCACCAGTAAGGGACTATCCGCCTTATTACCAGGGACCACAGTGAGTAACTGAAGCACCGGAGCAGCATTTTCACCAACTGGGGATGGTGAAGATTCGGGAAACTTCAGTGGGTATCAAGCCAGGGACCCAGCCAGCGGAGGTGATGCTTGCAGAGCATCCTTGTGTGTCAAGCTACGGACTGAGCAGGCCAGCAGGGGGTGAAGCGTGAGAGGTATCTAGAGTGCCAAGCTAGGGACCCAGCAGAGAGGTGGGGGTGATGCTTGAGGAAGACACCACCGTGAAGATTGGAGGAGCTCAAGGGATTCAGTGGCAGTGAATCAGTGGGTCTAGTGAGAGACCGGGAGCTCTGTGGGCTGAAGAACTACAAGGAGCAATTGTAGTGAAAGTGAAAGAACTGGTAAGCCTTGTGTTAGGAACTGTTAAAGACTGTTGCCATAGGAGATAGCATTCCTGCACATGCAAATGTGGCATCTTGCTGGATGCCTTTCCCTGCACGGCTGTCCTCCTATTGAAGTCTCAGAGTCTGACAATTAATCTTGCAAGTACCTAAGGGTGTCCTGGCCCTAACCCTCTCTCCCCCATAAAGTTTGTTTGCATTCAAGAAGTGTCTGACGCCCAATAACTTTAACTACACTGCACCCATTATGCATCATAACCCACCACATACAGAAGGATGTCAGCTATCTCTGGCCCTGGAGGTTCTCATTAGAACGAAGGAGGCCTGGGACCTTGCTACAGATATACCAATACAAGAAATATAATAACTTGTTAAAAACTGTTCGACCATAAAATTACAAGTTATATCAATGGCAGCTGTTACACATATCCTCACCATTATCTTGGTGGACTCAGGTGCCCAGTTATCTGATAAGCTCAGGCTGCAGTTATTGTTACTCAAGAGAGTTGTTAAACTTTTTGGTTTTGTGGATAATATCTGCATTCTTTTTACCTCATGAAATATTTTATTTATCTTTAAGTTCATAGTCCCTTCTACAGTATATTATAGGGCTCATACTAGTATATTTTACAGTTTAGATTAAACTACAAATTCAGTATAATTGTCTTATAAAGTTATTATAATGTTATAATGTTACATAAATAACTATTATAATAAAATGATTTATTTGTTTATAACAGATTTGTAATACTATTTCAAGTTATTATATGGACCAATTTGCCCCACCAGTTAAAAAAAAAAGGCTCTCTTTTTGCATCACTAAAGGAGGGCACAATGGGGAAGTTAGTCCACCATAATATGATATGAATATATGTTTTAAATGCTTATACATTTGTGGAAATGCTCTTTAAACCTGCAGTTGATTTCGTTTTTAACCACTTCAGCCCCGGAAGATTTGGCTGCTCAATGACCAGGCCATTTTTTGTAATACGGCACTGCGTCAATTTAACTGACAATTGTGCAGTCGTGCGACGTTGTACCCAAACAAAATTGATGTTTTTGTTTTCCCACAAATAGAGCTTTTTTCTGGTGGTATTTGATCACCTCTGCGGTTTTTAGTTTTTGCGCTATAAACAAAAAAAGAGCGACTATTTAAAAAGAAAAAACACAATATTTCGTACTTTTTGCTATAAAAAATATCACCATTTTTTTTTTAAAAAGCCGATTTTTTCTCAGTTTAGGCCGATATGTATTCTACATATTTTTGGTAATAAAAATCGCAATTAGTGTATATTGATTGGTTTACGCAAAAGTTATAGTGTCTAAAAAATAGGAGATAGATTTATGCCATTTTTTTTTTTTTTACTAGTAATGGCGGCGATCTGCGATTTTTATCGGTACTGCAACATTATGTTGAACACTTGTGACACATTTTTGGGACCATTGGCAATTATACAACGATTAGTGCTATAAAAATGCACTGATTACTGTGTAAATGTCTTTGGCAGGAAAGGGGTTAACACTAGGGGGCGATCAAGGGGTTAACTGTGTTCCCTAGTGTGTGTTCTAAAGCCCCGTACACACGATCGGATAACCTATGGATTTTCGTCCGATGGATTTGTCCATCGGATATCCGATGAAACTGTTTTCCATCAGTCTTGCCCACACACCATCAGTCAAAAAACCGACCGTTCCAAACGAGGTGATGTAAAACACTCCGATGAGCCGAGAAAAATGAAGTTTAATGCTTCTGAGCATGCGTCGACTTGATTCTGAGCATGCGTGGGTTTTTGATCCGATGGACTTGCCCATAGACGATTGGAAATTCCCATCAGTATTTTTATCCATCGGAAAATTTTAAAACAAGTTCTATTTTTTACAACCGATGGAAAAAAGACCGATGGGTACTATACACGATCGGTTGGTCTGATGAAAACCATTCATCGGACGGTTTTCATCAGTCAAACCGATCGTGTGTACGGGGCTTAACTGTAGGGGGATGGGACCCAGCTTGTAGGATTTCAGGATCTGCATCTCCTCTCCTCACAGAACAGGGATGTGGTAGCGGTTCCGGTATTTAAGTCACCGCCGTACACTGTACCGACTCTATACCCCTTTGAAAAAGTCACCTGAACAGTGTCGCAACGCGTCAGAAAAAGAGCTGGGTGACGTCATTTCCATCGCGACCGAGACCGGAAGTTCTTCATGTTATCACGCTGTTTGTTCTTAACCATAATTGTAAGTTACTACGTTTTTTTTATTAAATTTATCTATGATAATACTGCACCATGGAGCCTTCCTCTTTTCTCTGCATGTAAATGAGCCTTAATACCCTATGAGTGTGACTGCGCTGAGGATACCCCGCAAGTCGATCTATCAGTGTGGCATTATCAGAGAGGCTTGTTGGTTTGCTATATGAGGTGAGAGGCTAGGGAAAATGGTGTAACGCACATTGGATGGTGGAAACCCTCTGGATGGTGGCACTTGCACTTTATTTTGGATGAACTTTGCTGCACGACTTGGATTCATTGCTTATTTTGGACTTTCTTTGCACTTATATGGGACTTGATACATTTTATATATATATATATTATTTTGACTGTTATTTGCACTTTCGGATTGCCATTTTGCACAATTGTTTGTTATTTGCACCTTACCTTTTTTTGAAGTAGCATTGGCACCTTTGGAATTTGCATCCGCATATTGATGCCTTTAATGCACCTCGTATAGTATCAATTTATTTATATATCCATTTATGCACTTTATAATATTTATCGTTTATCATTTATGAGGATTAATTTCTTGTGTAGTAAGTGCCACAATCCCTTATATTGCCATTGTTTTGGGGGGTTTATGCAATCTCCATGGCTAAAATAATTTTTCAAATTTGTGCAAAAAGTGCAAAAACAGCTCAGACAACGAAAGGGTTAAGAGGCATTTTTCTATTGACCAACAAATTAAGGGGACATTTCTCTACAGAAAAGCAATAAGAGGGAACACTACATTTTTAACTGTCTTTGTTTCTTTTCTGGCTATTATTATATTTCATCTTACTTTTATTACATTTTTCACAAAGAGAAAAAAAAATCACATGGAAGAGTCATACACATTGGATAAAGCATATGAAAAAATTAAGGAAAAACATCATGGGACATGGAAGGTCATAACAATATAAGACCAAAGGATTAGCAATATATTATATTAACACAAGACCTTTTTCTGACATTTGTTGTTTACAAGTACAAATCATTATTTTTTTGCTAGAACCCCCAAACATTATATACTTTTTTTGCAGAGAACCTAGAGAATAAAATGGCGGTCATGGAAATATTTTATGTCACACTGTATTTGTGCAGTGGTCGTTCAAATGCAATTTTTGGGGAAAAAATAAACTTTAATGTATTAAAACAAAAATAAAAACAGTAAATTTAGCCCAATTGTTTTGTATAATGTGAAAGATGATGTTATGCGGGGTAAATAGTCATGCTAACATGTCATGCTTTAAAATTGCGCTCTCTTGTGAAATGGTGACAAACTACAGTACTTAAAAATCTCCATAGGTGACGCTTTAAATATTTTTACAGATTACCTGTAGAGTTACAGATTTATTGCTCTTGGTCTAACGATCATGGCGATACCTCACATGTGTGGTTTGAACACCGTTTACATATAGGGGCGCGACTTACGTATGCGTTTGTTTCCGCTCATGCTTTTATTTATTTTTTTTACTTGCCGTATATACTCGAGTATAAGCTGAGTTTTTCAGCAAATTTTTTGTGCTGAAAATGCCCCCTCAGCTTATACTCGAGTTTGTGTCCATTTTAAACTTTGTGCGCCTGATCCCGGCCAGCCGTAGGTCCCCTGGACCCCAAACATGGCACACAAGTGTGCAAAGTTAGTTGTCCTGGGGACCTACGGCTGGGGAGCACCGATTTTTCAAAGCCGGGCTCCCCTTCCATAGACTCCCATGTTAAACGTCAGTCTAGTGATGGACACAGTGAGGCATGGGCACAGTGAGGCATGGGCACAGTGAGGCATGCACATGGACACAGTGAGGCAAAGTGAGGCACAGTGAGGCATGCAGATGGACACCCTAGGCTTATACTTGAGTCAATACGTTTTCCCAGTTTTTTGTGGTAAAATTAGGAGCCTCGGCTTATATTCGGGTCGACTTATTCTCGAGTATATACGGTATTTATTTTACTTTTTATTTTTACACTGTCCCTTTAATTATTATTTTTGAGCACTTTTGTTCCTATCACAAGGAATGTAAACATCCATTGTAATATAAATAAGCACGACAGGTCCTCTTTATTGAGAGATCTGGGGTCAAAAAGACTCTCATTTTCCTTAAAAGCAAAAAAAAGTAATTTTGACTTTAAGAAAAAAAAAAGTTGATGGCCGAGAACCAGAAGTGATGTTAGAGGTCGCTCCGGTCCTCCAAAGGCATAGAGCCAAGTGAGGGCCATCCTACCCTTACTTGACTTCCTGCCCGGCTACTGACCGGATAAAGATTGTTTCCGGGTTTACCGATGGCCCCGGTAAACCTGGAAGACAACGGAAAACGGTGGGGGGGGGGACTTCGCCCTTGAACCACTTATCGGAAAGCCGGCCGCCTATTGTGAATAAAGATACTGTGGTTATGACCGCTAGTTGCTGCCATAACCCCAGTTTTTAACGTCAAAGTAATGATGTATATTTACAGTTAGCTCTTGACCCTGCAAGGGCTGCTGATTTGTGTAGAAAACTGCAAAGCAATATTGCGCTTGTGCTGAAAATATTACACAAAATACAGGTATAAGAGCTGCAACAAATATTGTGAAATATAAACACAACAAAACAGTGACAAATAAATAAACTGCGCTCAAAAAAATATAAAAATTAATTATAAACAAATCATAAATGTGCAGAAAAAAATGTATCTATAATCCAGAAGCACAATGAAGATCACAAAGTCAGATAGCTATGGAACAAACTGAAGTAACCCCTCAGCAGTGTTAGTGAATGTAAATTTAAAATAGAATCCTGCACCCTGTGTGGGCCCTGTGGGGGCCACCGACACACAGGTTACAATGTACTCTTACCACAAAGCATGGACCCTCTGACTACGGAAGATCACATGAGCCTTAGTACATCCCCCACTGATGAGATCCAAGACAAACGTTGGTGATGATGTGCGTCCCACATGTGGTTCCTTCTGGTCTGGACTCTAATCATCCAAATATTCCAGTAGTAAACCAAATAAAGAAAAAAAAGGGAGCTCCAATAGTGTAAAACCTTCATACAGGAATTTTATTAGGCTAAAAGTTGCACTTGCACATTCCAAAAGTAGTACAAGCAGGGTAAAAAAACAGCAACAATCTGCAGCAGATAAAAGGAGCGCAATGACGTATGTGTTCTTCCGCCCGCGTTGCAGGGTGCTCGACAGGATGTTGGTCTGCCAAGCACTCCACAATGCATTGTGTGCTGCATTCTAGGTCCCTAATTGGATGAAACCTTGCACCTAAGGCCGCATGCACACGATACGCCGGTGCAAACTCTGCTGAACACACGTTTTTAAAGGCTGAAACCGGCATTTAGAAACGCCCGTTTTGCCGCAATTGCAGCCGCGTTTAGCGGCGTTTTACCGCGTTTGCGTCTATAAGCGTTTAGTTAAGAAACATCATAAGACCCTCCCTAAGCTCAAAAAACAGTATTATTTAACCATTTCAGCCATTTTGTGAGACCAGAGTGAGTAGCAGCAGCTGAGAGAGCAGCAGTGTACTTGTATTTAGCGTATTACCTGCCACATCACCTGCCACAAGCTGTGGATTGTCCACTTGCCACGTCACCTGACACGTCACCTGGCCACGTCACCTGCCACAAGTTGTGAATTGTCCACTTGCTACGTCACCTGCCAGGTCACCTGGCCACGTCACCTGCCACAAGTTGTGGATTTTCCACTTGCCACGTCACCTGCCTAGTCACCTGGCAACGTCACCTGCCACAAGTTGTGGATTTTCCACTTGCCACGTCACCTGGCCACATCACCTGCCACAAGTTGCGAATTGTCCACTTGCCACGTCACCTGGCCACATCACCTGCCACAAGTTGCGAATTGTCCACTTGCCACGTCACCTGCCACGTCACCTGGCCACGTCACCTGCCACAAGTTGTGGATTTTCCACTTGCCACGTCACCTGCCTAGTCACCTGGCAACGTCACCTGCCACAAGTTGTGGATTGTCCACTTGCCACGTTACCTGCCAGAAGTTGTGGATTGTCCACTTGCCACGTCACCTGCCACAAGTTGTGGATTGTCCACAATGCAATGCAAGCAATTACAGTTTTTTTTTATATTTTTTAATGGTTTTTCATCATTTGCCAACATTTTTGAGATTTCTAATGTAAAAAAATAGGTCACCTTTAAAAACGCTTAAACGAAAACGCGGCAAAACGCCGGTACCACGTTTAGCCGCGTTTAGCCGCGTTTCGCGTCTGAAACATGGAAATCTTTTGCGTCTAAACCCATTTTTTGCTTCTGGAAAAACAAGGTTAAACGCAACTGCCTAAAAACGGCAATAAATGAGACTGTGTGCATGGTCACATAGGATAGCATTGAATGTGTTCAGGGGCAGTTGAAAGAAGTGTCCAACTGCCTCTGAACACGCGTTTAACAGCGTCCCGTGTGCACAGGGCCTAACCGCTGGTCAGGTGCAAGGCTTTGGGAATTAGGGCACTGAGAGAGCCCTGATTGGACAAAGTGATGATGACACACAGGAAGTGTTTGCAGTGTGTTGAATTGTAGATAGAGCAGGGCTCAGTTTGCTACTAGCCAGGAATGCCGAGTACAAATGTTCGATGTGAGCTTTGGGTCGGATATTCCGACCGTGTGTAGGCTCCATCGAACATTTGCTGTCGGAATTTTCGACAACAAATGTTTGAGAGCTGGTTCTCAATTTTTCCGACAACAAAAGTTCTCGTCGGAAATTCCGATCGTGTGTATGCGATTCCGACGCACAAAAATCCTACGCATGCTCAGATTCAATTTGACGCATGCTCAGAATCATTGTACTTCATTTTTCTCGGCTCGTCGTAGTGTTGTACGTCTCCGCGTTCTTGACGTTTGGAATTTCCGAGCAACATTTGTGCGACCGTGTGTATGCAAGACAAGTTTGAGCCAACATCCGTCGGAAAAAACCCCCCACGGTTTTGTAGTCAGAAATTCCGATCGTGTGTATGCGGCATTCGTGTGTTCACTTATTGTGACTCTGAGTGTAGAGTGTTAGTATAGTGTGTGTAGTGCGAGTATAGTGTGTGAGTATAGTGTAGTGTCAGTGTAGTGTAGTGTTTAACACAGCATTACATAACATTTAGTGCAATATGCAGTGCTGTATACTAAAAAAATATGTCCAAGTAAAACTATAACATTAGCAGCGTTAGTAAAGGTTAATAAGGTGCATATGTAGCTGACAATCAATGGTAATTAGTTGTCCATCTGGGTTTAGAACATGAGGAGTGTCCACATATAAATACCATATATAAAAATTATAATAAAGTTAGGATGGTATCCACAGAAACAGTCCACTAAATAAATAGTAAAAGTCTGTTGTAGCAGAAGGTAAGTGCAAAAGAGTCCATTCATATAGAAGCTGGAAGAAGTTGGAAGAAGACCCCCGAAGTCGGAAGAGACCCCCGGAGTCGGAAGAGACCCCCGGAGCTGTGTAATAAATTACTTTAAAGACCTGTGTAGTGTTTTTTATTGACATTCTTTTCCACCAGGTGAATGGGTAGGGGTACGATGTACCCCATACTCATTCACATAGGGTGGGGGGGCCGTGATATGGGGGCTACCTTATTAAAGGGGGCTTCTGGATTCCGATAAGCCCCCCGCCCACAGACCCTGACAACCAACGGCCAGGGTTGTCGGGAAGAGGCCTTGTCCCCATCAACAAAGGGCAGGGTGCTTTGGGGTGGGGGGGCCGCAGGTGGCCCCCCTGCCCCAAAGCACCAAACCCCCCATGTTGAGGGCATGCGGCCTGGTACAGTTCAGGAGGGAGGGGGGTGCTCTCTAGTCCCCCCCACTTTTCCTGCGGCCTGCCAGGTTGCGTGCTCGGATAAGGGTCTGGTTTGGATTTTGAGGGGGACCCTCATGCCGTTTTTTCAGCTTAGGGGGTTCCCCTTAAAATCCATACTAGACCGAAGGGCCTGGTATGCTCCTGGAGGGGAACCCATGCCGGTTTTTTTATTTCAAATTTGGCTCCCCCTCAAGATTCATACCAAACACAGTGCATGGTATTGGCGGGGATCCAAGTCGGATCCCCGTTCATTGAAAGTCGGACGTATGTCGGTTTTATGTCGCAGGGCAAAGTCGGATCCAAAGTTGGACAGCTGTCGTGTCGCACAAGTGTGAACCCGGCCTAAATGTTGCTCATGATAAGCAAAACAGAAGAAAAATGTACATAGCGTAATCCAATATAACGCAATTTTATTCCTTGAAAATCTTATGATCATACACTTACAAACAATCTGGTAAGTGGAATAAGAGGGTGATAACACATGTGGTGTGGTGAAGGAGTTTTACTACAGATTTGGATTCCAATCTCTTCTGCTGCTTCTATATGAATGGACTCTTTTGCCCTTACCTTCTGCTACAACAGACTTTTACTATTTATTTAGTGGACTGTTTCTGTGGATACCATTCTAACTTTATTATAATTTTTTTTATCATTATATGTGTAGCGATACCTTCAACTAAGAAGGCCGCAGATTTAGTTTGGGCCCTGAAAACAGCTCCGCCAACCCCCGGCAATGTACTCGACCCCCTACTGGCACAGTTAGTATTGGCAGCAATATATATTTTCTTATACTGTATGAGTAAACCCAGACACCAAGACACTAATGAGAAGGGTATCAAATTTACTTTAAGCTTTTGGTAAGAAAAGTTAACAGTGGTAACAGTTCACAGGTAATAAATTGCAGAGCCCTGCAGCAATAACATATGTAGCGGGGTGTTCCCCTTTAATGCAGAGAGATAAGAAGTTCCAGGTGAGAGGTGAGTCGGGAGGAAGTAAAGAGACATTACTGGAAGTGAAAGCAGAGGAGAGAAAGAGACTACATCTCCCAGTACATCTTGCAGCACCCAGGGTGCATTGCTCCAGAACAGAGACTGCTGGGGCAGACTTTATAAAGGGGAGGCGGAGTTTTGGTCGCTCTCTTTGGACCCCCCTCTCCTAGCAAGAGGATGTCTGTGCTGAACTGCTGTGTGCACAAGGCCTGAAGCCCGGGCCGTGTGCTCCTTTCCAAAGAGCCCTCTGCCAGCCTAGCAGAGCCTTAGAGACATCTAATCCTCCTTGCTGCAGTACACCAGAAGGATTGAAGACTTGGATGTCGGTGGATTCCTGTTCCTAGACGAATCGATGGAGGAAACGGACTTGGACTTGTCCAGGTGGTGAGAGCTGTTTAAAGACAGATACTTTATCTTTACTATTTGTTGGGATTACAAAGTTGTTCTTCAAGTGCACCACCGAGAGATTGCTAGCGAATATTGTTTCACTGAACTTCCATTTAGATCAGTCAGGCCTGACTGCATAGGTAGACATTGCTGGGTGTTAGTCTACCCATGAGGGGAAGTAGCTGTAAAAGGGCAGCGCTAGAGTTGCATAGCAATACTTTATTATTCTGATTACTCTGTTTATCTTTATTACTGTTTATTGCAGGGATCTGCAACTTGTTATACTGTTGTTTATTACTTGCCCATTAGCCTCAGTAAAATATCTGGGTAAAGTACATTTGGTGTCAGTTCCGCTTACTTTAATAGGAGTTTTAAAGTATATTCTGTGTATGTTTGTTATAGGACTGCGTCACCAACAGTTGCGATCACGCGGTCCTATCTCTCTATCACCAGCTGTGCCACGGGAGGTTAGAGCCGATTGCCGGGGGTTGACAGCGGTGCACTGCAGGGCCCAAATCAATATCAGCGGCTCTCTTAACTGGGGGTAGCGCTACACGTGGGGGCTCGAGTCCGGGATCCTTGTACGTTGCACGCTGCAATCAAGCCGGTCAGAAGTACCAGCATGGACCCGCTGGCAATGTCACAGTGGTGCGCAGCGATTGGCGCCGATCCAACCGCGGCGGTAGTCATTGTACTCCCGGGGGAAAGATGGAAGGAAGAGGAGATAAAACAGCTCGTATTGTTACTGTCTCCGAGCCACAAAGCATGGGTGATGGATTTTAGGCCAGATCCAGTGATCTCGTTTACATACGCACTGGTAGAATGGAAAAACGAAATCCCAGAGCATTTTAAAAGTCAGAGTATACAAGCCATAGATAATCAGATCTATCACTTGATACATACGCTGCCAGTGAAGGAAGAATGGTTTCAGACACCAAAGCCATCACTCCCACAATTATCTCCACCACTATCCCCTAAAGCAGAAAAGCTTAAGGAACTATTAAGCCCGGGATCACCGCTGGCCGCTATAGGGCCTGAATTGTTGAATGCTCTAGGAGACCTTGTAATTAAGTGCCAGAAAAGCAGTACGGTGCATGTGGAGGCCGGTTACCGGAAGCTTAGCACCTTCTCAGGGAAGCTCCCCGTCCCTGCGGGGGAGGAAGATTTTGACACTTGGGTGGAACAGGCATTGCAGGCAGTAGAAGCATGGGAGGTGCCTGAGGCACAGAAGAGACAGCGAGTCTTAGAAAGTCTGAAAGGTGCCGCGGCAGAAGCGGTGAAGAGCTTCCGGTTTGGAAATGAAAACTGTACAGCTCAAGATTGCCTGGCCATGCTGCAGGAAGAGTTTGGTCAGCTGGAGAAGGTGTCAGAGATGATTTATCAAATTGAACACACTCTCCAGCAGCCAAATGAGAAACTGTCAGAATATGTTAGAAGGCTGAACAGGCAGTTATGCAAGATTGTACTGAAGAAGGGAATGCTCCCCAAAGATGCAGATGAAGCACGCATGAAGCAGATCATGAGGGGAGCGCGGCGCTCGGACCCGGTCTGGCTGCACCTGAAAACCTCAGGAGGAGGAATGTCACTAACCTACTCTGATCTAATAAAAATTATTAGGGACGAAGAGGCGCTGCAGGAAGATCAGCAGGTGGCCAAGGCGAATGTCACACCTGTACCAGTGTTGGTCCATTCGGTCAAGAGCCCAGAAAGAGATGCGGAGGTTGACACTCTGAAATCGCAAATGGCCCAAGTGTTGGAGATGCTGACCTCTTTGATGGAGAAAGATCAGAGAAGACGAGAGAAACCAAGCCCAAGAAAGGAGTTGTTCCCGAACACCTCAGCACCGGCCTCCCTACAGGACCGAGAAGAGGTGATTTGCTATAACTGTGGAGGGAGTGGCCACTTTGCTAACGTATGCTCCAGCCCAAAGAAGAAGAGAACAGATAATTGCAAGCCGGCGGGAAACTCCAAAGGGCCCCGGTGAAGGAGTCAACCGGGTGCCCATCATCTTCAGTGCGCTCCAAACTAAAAAAAAGGCCAAGAATGGAGGAGACAAAACTCCTAGGAGGAGGTATAGTACACCCCCACCAAGATGTACCCCAGAGGGAGGGGGCAAGACCCCTCAGTGGAAGTACAGCACCCCAAAGAAGGAACATCCACCTAAAAGGAACAATAACATCCCTCAGCGGGTTTGTGCCCCCATTGAGAGGGAGAAAGTCAATGCATGCCAGGCTCAGGAAAAATTAAAGTCCAAAAGGAGCAGAGCAAGGGTCGAAAGCCAAAAAAAAGAGGTGACCCCAGTCCGGCCATACCCAAAGGAACTGGTGGGCCCGTCTCCTACTGTGCCCATTCAAGTGGAAGGAGTCTATACTAAAGCTCTTTTGGACACCGGAGCACAGGTGACTTTACTATACCGGGACTTCTATGATAGGCACTTGAGTCATCTGCCTATCCAGAAGATAGAAGAGCTGGAGATATGGGGACTTGGAACCCAGAGTTTCCCTTATGATGGGTACCTGCCCATAAAGATGACTTTCGACCCATCCGTGGCTGGGAAGGCTGAAGTGTTTGACACCCTGGCAGTTGTGTGTCCCCGGCCGCCTGGAGCCAGCAAGATTTCCCTGATCATTGGGACAAACACGGATCTAGTCAGGAGACTCCTGACCCCTCTAGTGAAAGAGAGAAACCATTCAGCCACCAAAATCCATCCCATGCTAAAGACGGCCTACCAACGACTGGTCTTAGAGCAGAAGACCCCGGGAGAGGGGATAGGGAAGGTGTGGAGACTTGGCAGAGAAGGAGTAGTGCTACAGCCCGGAGAAGTAACCTGTCTTAGGGCCACTGTGAAGCTTTCATGGGAACAACCTGGCCCCTTTGTCATGCTGGAATCAGACCCAAGGGAAGAGTCCTCAGGCCTGGAAGTGATACCAGAAGTGATTCCGTTCAAGGCCCTGAAGAAGGCCCATGGCAGAGTTCCGGTGAGTGTTAGGAACACTACGGGAGGACCCATGGAGATCCCTGCCAGAGTGTTGCTTGGTCAGGTGAGCCCTGCTGCCCCGGTCACTTGGTCCGAAGTCAAGGGGACGGGTGACGGAGGAGATGTTTGGGAGAAACTGTACGTGGAAAACCCGAACCTACCCAGGGCTTGGAAAGAAAGAGCCAAGGCCCAGCTGACCAGGTGGGAGAAGATCTTTTCCGAAGATGAATTCGATGTGGGGTGTGCAAGAAGTGCCACCCATCGGATCCGCCTCCAAGAAGATAAGCCCTTCCGAGAGAGGGTCAGGCGGGTCCCCCTGGCAGATCTGGAGGATCTGAGGGAACAACTTGTAGAACTAAAGAAGACTGGTGTGATCCGGGAGTCTAGAAGTCCCTATGCCTCCCCAATCGTGGTGGTCAGAAAGAAGAATGGGTCGTTGAGGCTTTGTATCGATTACAGGACTCTCAACAGGAGAACCATCCCTGACCAATACACCACGCCAAGGATAGAAGATGCCCTACAAAGTTTGTCTGGAGCCAAATGGTTCAGTGTGATGGACCTCAAGAGTGGGTACTATCAAATCCCTATGCACCCAGAAGACAGGGAGAAGACAGCCTTCATAACCCCCGTGGGATTCTTCGAATTCAATAGGATGCCTCAGGGTCTGTCTGGAGCTCCTGCTACCTTTCAACGCCTTATGGAGAAGACTGTTGGAGACATGAATCTTATAGAAGTCCTTGTGTACTTGGACGATGTCATTGTCTTTGGAAGAACCTTGGAAGAACATGAAGCCAGGTTGGAGAAAGTATTGAGAAGACTCAGCGAAGAGGGACTTAAGCTTTCCCCCGAGAAGTGTCGGTTCTACCAGTCTTCTGTGAACTATCTGGGGCACATAGTGTCTGAAGAAGGGGTGGCCACAGATCCTGAGAAGTTGGAAGCAGTCACTTCCTGGCCACGACCCACCACAGTAACAGAGCTCAGATCCTTCCTGGGGTTCTGCTCCTATTATAGGAGGTTTGTGGAGGGGTTTGCTCGGATTGCCCGCCCGTTGAATGAATTGCTAAAGGCAGAAGGGGAAGAGGATGACTCAGGGCCCAGGAGGCCTGGTGAGTCAGTTCAAGATCAGTGGAACCCAAGGTGTGAAGAGGCCTTTCATGCTCTGAAGAGGAGCTTAACCACTGCCCCAGTCCTGGCCTACGCCGACCCTACCAGACCTTATGAATTACATGTGGATGCCAGCCATGAGGGTCTAGGTGGTGTACTCTACCAAGAACATGAAGGACAACTGCGACCAGTGGCCTATGTGAGCAGGAGCCTGACCCCCTCAGAAAAGAATTACCCCACTCATAAGCTGGAATTCCTGGCCCTCAAATGGGCGGTAGTAGACAAGCTAAAAGACTACTTGTATGGGGCAGAGTTTACTGTGAAGACAGACAACAACCCCCTGACCTACCTCTTCACCACCGCGAAACTAGATGCCACCGGACACAGGTGGTTGGCCGCATTGTCTGGATTCAACTTCAGTCTGAAGTACAGACCAGGAGCCGGAAATAGGGATGCAGATGCCCTGTCCCGGAGGTCTCATGCCACGACAAATGACTGGGAAGATTGGACCCAAGTGGCACCGGACGGGGTGCGGGCCCTTTGTCAAGGGGCTGAATTCCAAGCCAGAGGAGGCTCCAGAGCAGAAGAAATAGGGGTTACCATGGTAGGAGTCCCCAAACACTATTGTGGGGTAACTCAACTGGAGGAAGACAACCTACCGAGACTGTCCAAGAAGGAGTTGAGGTGTGACCAATTGGAAGACCCCATGGGGAGATTGGTCCTCGAAGCCCTGGAGAATCAGGATCCCAACAAATTCCTACATCACCCCTCAAAGGAGGCTCGCCTGTTGAGGAAGGAATTGGACAGGGTACAGGTACATCAGGGAGTGGTCTACCGAAGGGGCCCCTCTGATGACTCAGAAGATAAGTGGCAGTTATTTCTTCCAGAGAAGCACAGAGAGACTGTACTAATTGCCCTGCATGACCATCATGGTCACCTAGGGGCAGAAAGGACCTTCCAGCTTGTCAGAAATCGGTTCTATTGGCCCTGCATGAGGGCAGAAGTAGAGGAGTATTGCCATTCCTGTGCACGATGCATTCAGAGAAAGACCCTACCCCATCAAGCTGCCCCAATGGGCCACTTACAGAGTCAAGGCCCAATGGATCTGGTATGCATTGACTTTCTCTGCCTCGAACCCGACCTGAGTGGATTGGGGAATGTTCTGGTAATAACCGACCATTTCACCCGCTATGCTCAAGCTTTCCCAACCAAAGACCAGAAGGCATCCACCGTGGCCAAGATACTTATGGAGAAGTATTTTGTCCATTACGGACTACCACAGAGACTCCACTCAGATCAAGGAAGGGACTTTGAGAGTCGGTTGATCCGAAGACTTTTGGATTCATTAGGAATAAAGAAGACCAGAACCACGCCTTACCACCCACAAGGAGATGCTCAGCCGGAGAGATTTAACCGGACCCTGCTCAACATGTTGGGAACCTTAGAAACAGAGAAGAAGCAACACTGGAGTCAGCACATATCAGCCCTAGTACATGCCTATAACTGTACCACAAGTGACGCCACTGGCTACTCCCCTTATCGACTTATGTTTGGGAGAGAAGCAAGGCTACCTGTGGACCTGGCCTTTGGCACTTCTATAGACAATAACTCAGCTGCATCCCACAAGGGATACGTGGACAGACTTAGACGTAGCTCGCAGGTGGCCTATGAACAAGCCCAGGCGGCTTCGGATCAAAGGGGGGCCCGCAACAAGAGAAATTTTGATCTGAAGGTTCGAGTGCAAGATCTGCAGCCCGGGGACCGAGAACTGCTACGCAATCTGGGGGTCCCTGGAAAACACAAGCTTGCCGACAGGTGGAGATCTGAGCCCTATGTTGTCTGTAGGAAGTTGCCCGGTTTGCCTGTCTACAAACTAAAGCCAGAAGGAAAGGTGGGTCCACTGAAGACGTGGCATCGGAACCACCTGCTCCCACTTGCTGAGGCAGTCAGAATACCTCCCGTGAGAGACTCCCCTGAACCGGCCTCTATCCTGGATATTCCTAGGCCGAACACTCGGTCCCAGACCTCTCGAGCCAAAGATGGGGAGGCCTCCCAATTGAGTACAGAAGAAGGTGGAGAACTGGACTGGCTGTGGCCTCCCTCGACTCTGGGAACGTCCGCCATAGATCTCCCAAATGGAGGGGATACCCCAGATGCAACGCTGAATCCGGAGGCTACTGAATTCATACCCTTCAGTCCCTCAGCTGATTACTGGGAAGATGTTCCTGACACTTGCGCAGAGGAGGACTCTAGAGATTCCATACGTCAGTCGACTTCTGAATCAGAGGTTCCAGAACCAGCAATGTTACCTGAACTTACTCCTGAAGAAGAGCCTGTGGTGCCAGAGTCAGAAGCACCAAGAGAGCAGAGGGCTCGCAGAGTCATCAGGCCTCCCAAGAAACTAACTTACCCCCAAATGGGGACGAGCTCAGAGGACTCTGTTGTAACGGCTAGGAGAAGTGTTGAACAACCTGATCCTTCCACCGTCCATTTGGTGGAGGGCAACCCCAGCTCACTCTCTGGCACAGTTAGGCAGGCCACTCATGGTAGTGTGACCTGTGGGCAAGAGAGTTCCATCCCAAAGTTTTGGTGGGAATTCCCTATGCCAACATCATGCTCGACATTGTCCAAAATGGTAAACAGTATTTGTTGAAGTTTATCTTTGGGGACCAAAGAGTTCAAGTGGGGGGAGTGTGTAGCGGGGTGTTCCCCTTTAATGCAGAGAGATAAGAAGTTCCAGGTGAGAGGTGAGTCAGGAGGAAGTAAAGAGACATTACTGGAAGTGAAAGCAGAGGAGAGAAAGAGACTACATCTCCCAGTACATCTTGCAGCACCCAGGGTGCATTGCTCCAGAACAGAGACTGCTGGGGCAGACTTTATAAAGGGGAGGCGGAGTTTTGGTCGCTCTCTTTGGACCCCCCTCTCCTAGCAAGAGGATGTCTGTGCTGAACTGCTGTGTGCACAAGGCCTGAAGCCCGGGCCGTGTGCTCCTTTCCAAAGAGCCCTCTGCCAGCCTAGCAGAGCCTTAGAGACATCTAATCCTCCTTGCTGCAGTACACCAGAAGGATTGAAGACTTGGATGTCGGTGGATTCCTGTTCCTAGACGAATCGATGGAGGAAACGGACTTGGACTTGTCCAGGTGGTGAGAGCTGTTTAAAGACAGATACTTTATCTTTACTATTCGTTGGGATTACAAAGTTGTTCTTCAAGTGCACCACCGAGAGATTGCTAGCGAATATTGTTTCACTGAACTTCCATTTAGATCAGTCAGGCCTGACTGCATAGGTAGACATTGCTGGGTGTTAGTCTACCCATGAGGGGAAGTAGCTGTAAAAGGGCAGCGCTAGAGTTGCATAGCAATACTTTATTATTCTGATTACTCTGTTTATCTTTATTACTGTTTATTGCAGGGATCTGCAACTTGTTATACTGTTGTTTATTACTTGCCCATTAGCCTCAGTAAAATATCTGGGTAAAGTACATTTGGTGTCAGTTCCGCTTACTTTAATAGGAGTTTTAAAGTATATTCTGTGTATGTTTGTTATAGGACTGCGTCACCAACAGTTGCGATCACGCGGTCCTATCTCTCTATCACCAGCTGTGCCACGGGAGGTTAGAGCCGATTGCCGGGGGTTGACAGCGGTGCACTGCAGGGCCCAAATCAACATCAGCGGCTCTCTTAACTGGGGGTAGCGCTACACATACTATGCATTTAAAATGAACAGTAAAGGTGCGCCGCGTGGGCGACCGTTAACTAGGCGCCCTGTGACGCAGTAACTAAATGAACTAACTAGCTGGCCAGGCCTGGCTCAGATATCTAAAACTCAGTCTATAGGGGATGATGGTTTCTTCACCAGCAATTCTTTAAAGGTGGTGCACATTAACAGAATACCATTTGTAATCTAATGGGAAGGTTGTGATGAACTAAACAAGTTACTTCATGAACTCTAAATTCTGCTGTGATATGGATCTCCAGTGAGAGTATCAGAAATAAACTTGTGGGCCACGGCAGTCTATAGGCACATCAGCAACAACAGTATATGGTCTGAGCATACGCCCTCTCACCCCTCCGAACGCGATCCCAGTCTGGGAACTTCCTCCGACTGTGTCCTCACACACACAGTGTCTCCAGCGATCGGGTCCCCGATCCAACCAAGGTTGTAGACAAGCGAAGTCAGATGCCACCCAGGCTCGCAGTGGGGTGGAAGTCTCTTTGGTGCTGCGCAAGGCCTCAGGCTTCAGGCCTTGCACTCCGGCACATCCGCACAGGAGGATCAGTCACTGAAGTCTCGTGTTCCAAAGAGACCAAGCCCAGCCTCGCCTCCTCCTTTTATAACCCCTCCCATGAGTCTCTGGGGTGGAAACATGCCGAAAGGGATTCTGGGCAAGGTAGTCCCGAGAGTCTTAAAGGGGACCCCGCTACATATGGTATTTATATGTGGACTCTCCTCATGTTCTAAACCCAGATGGGCAACTAATTACCATTGATTATCATCTACACATGCACCTTATTAACCTTTACTAGCGCTGCTAATGTCATAGTTTTACTTGGACATATTTTTTTTATATTTTAGACCAATATAGTAGCTGCTTTTTGTTTTGTTTGATACTTTCCGTGTGCTCTGAGGGAGTTATACTGAACTTTGGTTTGCTATTACTTATTTTCTGATATATGCAGTGCTGTATACCCCTTTTTTTTTGTTGTTGTTTTTTTTTTTCTTTGTCTTTTTTTTTGCCCTCTGCCTGGCGCTAGTATTCCCCCTTTTTGAATTTATTTATAGATCTTACATTTCTGTCAGCATCAGTCCTCAATTTAAAGTGCACAGAACACAATTTTTCATTTAATAAAGTGCATCCAATCACACATTTCTCAGTTTCTATTAAATTTAGATACCCCCCCCCCATCATGTCTGGGAAGCCAACAAGGAGATGACAATCCCATGCCAGTATGAGGGGGCCAGCAGCGTCTGTGTCCAAAGGTGGATGTGGTCCGTCCTCAGGCAGGGCACATTTGTCTGGAGAAGAAGAAGAAGAAGAAGAAAAAAAAGCAGCGCCTTCTAAGCGTAGCAGTGAAACTGATTTATTAAAATTACAAAAATGTAGGAGATACACTCACAAGAGAGCAAGATTGAGGGGCTTATCTGTGTATAAGATGTGACAGCAGGAAGGTAAAGTCACCTGGTTGCATCCAGGGGGGTAGATATATTTCGCCCAGATTCAGGCTTTACGCCGACTTATACAACTAGGTGGAGAGTTGTATAAGGCTAGTGGGCTCATGGATGACTCATACCTCTAGGGAGAGTGTGGGGCGTCGTACAGACAGGGAGTTGATGAGACCAGCTGAAGCTTGTCAGCTCATTTAGGCCTCTATAAGAACTCCCAGCTTCATTAGATGTTAGCTCATGCCTGGAACCAGACCTGTGTGGACTGTCTAGGGAGAGTGAACCCCTGTGCGGTGAGACAAAGCCTGTGTGGCTATTTGCTTGGACATTTAAAACCAGGGACTTAGGGACTAGGACAGCACTAGGCTGATCCCAGTTGTTAGTTAGGAAACCTGTATGTTTAGTCAGAGGTCAAGTTGACCAGGATTTATTTTGTTTATGTTTCTTTTGCTTTGCTGTGTTTTGTCACTGTAAATAGAAAATAAACCGCACCTTTTTGATTTTGAAAACCACAACCACCGTTTGCTGGGCCTGTTTTTGTGTGGGGAGCCCATCTCGGGGGTCACACACACCCGCTGCCGAGCTAACCCCCTCACAGTTGGTGGAGAACCAGTGGCAGTTTTTTTTTTAAGCCAGCATGGAGGAGATACTGAAGCAGCTGGCTCTAGCAAATGCCAATCAACAGCAGACAAATGCAGGTTTGCAAAAGAGCCTTGCAGCTCAACAACAGAACTTCGCAGCCCAGCAGCAAGCTCATCAACAGAGCCTTGCAGCCCAGCAGCAAGCTCATCAACAGAGCCTTGCAGCCCAGCAGCAGACAAACGCAACTTTGCAACAGAGTCTGGAGGCTCAGCAACAAGCCCAGCAGCAATCTGAGGCCCGCTTCATAGACCTGTTACAGAAGCAAGAGCAGAGACTACAACAACAGATGGAAGCAGCAATGCAGCAACGTCCGCAGACCAGTGAGGAAAGCCTTCCCACTAATACCGCGTCCTTTGGGGTGAGTCGTTTATTGACAAAAATGACTGGAGAGGATGATCCAGAGGTATTTTTGACCACATTTGAAAGGACCGCTGAAAGAGAAAAGTGGCCTGAGGAGCAGTGGGCTGGACTGGTGGCTCCTCTGTTAACTGGTGAATCGCAGAAGGCTTACTATGACCTAGAGCCTAACCAAGCAAAAGACTATGTGATGCTAAAAGCTGAAATATTGGCAAGGCTGGGTGTCACCCAGGCTGTCCGGGCTCAGCGTGTGCATAACTGGACTTTCCAGCTTGGAAAACCCCCCAGGTCTCAAATGTATGATCTCATTCACCTGAGCAGAAAGTGGCTACAGCCAGAGACTTTGTCCGCACCAAAGATTGTGGAACGTGTTGTAATGGATCGGTTTTTGAGAGCTCTTCCTACTGCCATCCAAAAGTGGGTAAGCCATGGAGACCCAGAGACGGCCGATGGTCTTGTGGATCGTGTGGAGAAATACTTGGCTACAGAGAACCTGACGGCCTCTTCCAGAGACACTCGGACTTTCCACCCTAAGACCAGACCATCCCCAGGGGCGGATAAGAGGATTCCAAGGGGTGAGGGTGGAGAGAGTGAGAGGGTGGGAGCTCTACCCCAAGTTTGGCGAGAACAGCCTGGGAAATCAGCGGCTCAAGAGGCCGCAAGAAGGATCGTTTGCTACCGCTGCCGGCAAGCGGGACATATTGCAGCCAATTGCCCGGTTGTGGAGGAACCCATGCAGTGTGACTTTCTGACGGGCAGACGTCAGTCGCTGTGTGCGACAGTCGCATGCACTGCCATTCGAGGAACTGAGAAACATTTATGCAAAATGTGTGTTAATGGTAGAAATGTTGTGGTATTGCTGGATTCAGGTAGCCTTGTGACCCTGATAAAGGCTGAGTTAGTTAAAACAGAGGTCTCTGGGAATAGCAAGGTAGCTGTTATTTGTGTGCATGGGGACACCCGAGAGTATCCAGTGACTACAGTGTGTTTCGAGACCCCCAAAGGTACCCTCTCTCATCCAGTGGGCTTAGTATCTCAGTTACCGCATGACGCCATTGTGGGAAGGGATTTTCCGAAGTTCTGGGAACTGTGGGATGATCCTGAGCCCCCCACTGGTGCCCCTATGTACCAGGAATGTGATAGCCAGAACTCCCCTGAGAGTGGTGAGGACTCTCCAGAATTTCCCTTATCAGTATTGGCAGGGGAGACTCAAGAAACTGGAGAGGAGCCCACCTCCTCAGACGAAAACCTACCGTCTGTGGAGTTTTCTGATCTTGAGGTTCACAGGGAAAACTTTGCCACAGAACAGTTGAAAGACCCCGCCCTAATAAAGGCACGGGAAAACGTAGTGAAAATAGATGGCGAGTTAGTGAACCCAGATAATACCTGCACTTACCCATACTTCAGCGTAGAGAAGGACCTACTGTATCGGGTGGCAAAAAGGGCAGAAGAAACCGTTGAGCAGCTTGTGGTGCCCAAACCTTACAGGAAGTTGGTGTTGGAGTTGGCCCATGGGCACATTCTTGGAGGTCATCTGGGGACAGAGAAAACCCGAGAGAGGGTATTACAGAGATTCTATTGGCCGGGGGTGATGAAGGACATAGAAAATTATTGTTCCTCCTGCCCTGTGTGTCAGAGGTCGGCCCCGATGCCACATTTCCGTAGCCCGCTGGTCCCTCTACCCATCATTGAGGTCCCGTTTGAGAGGATCGCCATGGATTTGGTAGGTCCTATAATCAAGTCCGCTAGGGGGCACCAGTACATATTAGTTATAATGGACTATGCCACCCGTTATCCAGAAGCGATCCCTCTCCGAAATACCTCGGCCAAAACCATAGCCAAAGAGCTATCTCTTGTGTTTAGCCGGGTGGGTATTTGTAAAGAACTGCTTACGGACCAAGGTACACCCTTTATGTCCCGGGTTATGAAGGAGCTGTGTAAATTGTTCAAAGTGACGCAATTACGTACATCTGTGTATCACCCCCAAACCGATGGGCTGGTTGAAAGGTTCAACAAAACCCTAAAACAAATGTTGAAGAAAGTGGTGGATAGAGATGGAAAGGATTGGGACTGTCTACTTCCTTATCTGATGTTTGCTATTAGGGAGGTGCCCCAATCCTCTACGGGATTCTCCCCCTTTGAGTTACTGTATGGGAGACACCCAAGAGGGCTGTTGGATATTGCCAAGGAAACTTGGGAAAGTGAGAGTTCTCCCCACAGGAGTGTGATTGAGCATGTCGCCCTGATGCAAGACCGAATTGCACAGGTAATGCCCATCGTGAAGGAACATTTGGCCCAAGCGCAGTTAGCACAGCAGAGAGTGTACAACCGTGGAGCCAAGACCCGTACCTTTTCCCCGGGGGATAGGATACTGGTACTTGTCCCTACGGTTGAAAGTAAATTCCTTGCCAAATGGCAAGGCCCCTACGAGATAATGGAAAAAGTGAGCGAAGTGAATTACAAGGTCAGACAACCAGGAAGGCGAAAGCCCGAACAGATCTATCACGTTAATCTGTTGAAAGCCTGGAGGGATAGAGAGTCCCTAGTCGCAGACACTTGGTCACCAGCTCAAACTGGTTGCGTGATTCCGGAGGTTGGAATAGCAGCCACCTTGTCACAACCCCAACAACAGGAGGTTAAGGAGTTTGTGCTTCGCAACAAGGAGGTATTCTCTGAGCTGCCGGGACAAACATCTGGGGTAGAGCATGACATCATTACCCCGCCCGGTGAAAGGGTGAAGTTAAAACCCTATCGGATCCCAGAGGCCCGACGGGAGGCAATACGGGAGGAAGTACAGAAAATGCTGAACTTAGGGGTGATAGAGGAGTCCCAAAGTGATTGGTCTAGTCCCATTGTGTTGGTGCCTAAACCGGATGGGAGCTGGCGATTTTGTAACGATTTTCGACAGTTGAACAAAGTTACAAAATTTGACACCTACCCCATGCCACGTATAGATGAGTTGATCGACCGGCTGGGAACAGCCCGATACATGACGACTCTTGACCTCACAAAAGGGTATTGGCAAATCCCCCTGGCCAAGTCGGCCAAAGAGAAAACCGCATTTGTAACCCCAGACGGGGCGTTCCAATATAAAAGAATGCCGTTCGGGTTACAGAATGCGCCGGCCACATTCCAGCGGAAAATGGACCAGATGCTGAGGCCCCATCGGAAGTATGCTGCGGCTTACCTGGATGACATAATTGTCCATAGCACAGATTGGGCCTCACATCTGCCAAAAGTGCAAGCAGTCCTGGACTCTGTTCGGGAAGCGGGGTTTACGGCTAACCCCAAGAAGTGTACCATTGGGCAGGAGGAGGCCAAATATCTTGGGTACACCATTGGGAGGGGAGTAATAAAACCCCAACTCAACAAAGTCGAGGCCATCCAGAGTTGGCCACGTCCCAACAGCAAGAAGCAGGTACGAGCCTTTCTGGGAATCGCTGGGTATTATCGGCGATTCATTCCCCACTTTGCTTCTAAGGCTGTGCCCCTAACCAACCTGACGAAGGGGAAAGGGTCGGTCATGATTAAATGGACCCCCGAGGCTGAAGCAGCATTCCAATTCTTGAAACAAGCCTTATGTAGCCAGCCAGTGTTGTACTCACCCGACTTCTCTAAAGACTTTGTCGTACAAAGTGATGCGTCAGATGTGGGGTTAGGAGCAGTATTGTCCCAGGTCTGGAACGGGGAAGAGCACCCAGTCATTTACCTCAGCAGGAAGTTGAAGTCCCATGAGGTAAATTACGCCACCGTTGAAAAGGAGTGTTTAGCGGTGAAGTGGGCTTTAGATTCCCTTCGGTACTACCTGCTAGGTAGGCACTTTGACATGGTTACGGATCACGCTCCGTTAAAGTGGATGGCTCAAAACAAAGAAACAAATAGAAGAGTGAATAGGTGGTTCCTGGCCCTCCAGGAATTCAACTTCACAGTAAAGCATCGCCCTGGCGTTCAAATGGGGAATGTGGATGCTTTGTCTCGAGTACATGAATGCCTGATTGCTGGTGTTCCAACCCCGAGGTTAAAACAAGAGGGGGGGGGGTATGTGACAGCAGGAAGGTAAAGTCACCTGGTTGCATCCAGGGGGGTAGATATATTTCGCCCAGATTCAGGCTTTACGCCGACTTATACAACTAGGTGGAGAGTTGTATAAGGCTAGTGGGCTCATGGATGACTCATACCTCTAGGGAGAGTGTGGGGCGTCGTACAGACAGGGAGTTGATGAGACCAGCTGAAGCTTGTCAGCTCATTTAGGCCTCTATAAGAACTCCCAGCTTCATTAGATGTTAGCTCATGCCTGGAACCAGACCTGTGTGGACTGTCTAGGGAGAGTGAACCCCTGTGCGGTGAGACAAAGCCTGTGTGGCTATTTGCTTGGACATTTAAAACCAGGGACTTAGGGACTAGGACAGCACTAGGCTGATCCCAGTTGTTAGTTAGGAAACCTGTATGTTTAGTCAGAGGTCAAGTTGACCAGGATTTATTTTGTTTATGTTTCTTTTGCTTTGCTGTGTTTTGTCACTGTAAATAGAAAATAAACCGCACCTTTTTGATTTTGAAAACCACAACCACCGTTTGCTGGGCCTGTTTTTGTGTGGGGAGCCCATCTCGGGGGTCACACACACCCGCTGCCGAGCTAACCCCCTCACAAAGATCATCCGCTCATCCTGGGGGCTGCTTGTCCTGATGTTTAAGGGAGAAAGTCTCTAGATGTCCTCTCAGATGTCGACAGCGGTAGTGGAACCCAGCACACACGGCAAGCGGGGACGGGAGACAATATTCCTAGGAACACAGCTGCAGATGTCGTCACTTCCGGGTTGTGGGGTCAACGGGGAGGTGCGCGCGTTCGAAGCATGCATGCTTCTTCCTCAGGGCACATTTGTCTGTTTAGTGATGTTGCCCGTGCTATCCAGCCACAGCATGCAGAGGAGGTGGTGGACTGGCTTACTAAACCGTCCTTATCCTCCGTCACCCAAGCAGAGACTAGTGTGCAGTCCACTGCAGCTGCCAGAGTGGCTTATTCTGCCTCCTTTTCCACCACCAACACCCAAAGCCCAATTTTTCTGACAGTTGCATATCATTTATATTTTTGACAGCAAGGCCAATTCTTGCTTTCATTAAGAGTACCTCTATAGGGTTACGGTGTGTTGGCACCACCAACACGCAAAGCCCAAGTATACGTGATTCTGTACTTTCGGGTTTTGGACGCGAGAGTGCACCATCGGCAGCTCACTCCCACTGTGCTTTTATATAGCGGGAGCTGATCAGTGGGTCCCCCGGACCCGCCGATCATTCGGTACTCTGCCTTGGTTACATAGGCAGACTGTCCTTCTGTCAGACTGTGAGGACAAAAAAGATCCTGGGAAGCAGAAACACTGATGCGTGTCTTTAAGTAGTAAAAGCACCTCCCCCACACGGTCGGAATTTCTAGCCAGCAAAAGTCCGATGTGAGCTTTTGGTCAGAAATTCCAACCGTGTGTATGCTCCATCGGACTTTTGCTGTCAGAATTTCTGCCAGCAAAAGATTGAGAGCAGGTTCTTAATTTATTTATTCTGATGCTCAAAATTCAGACGCATGCTCGGAAACAATTTGACGCATGCTCGGAATCATTGAACTTAATTTTCTCGGCTCGTCGTAGTGTTGTACGTCACCGCATTCTTGATGGTCGAAAGTTCAGGGAACTTGTGTGACCGTGTGTATGCAAGCCAAGCTTGAGCAGAATTCCGTCGGAAAAACCATCCAAGGTGTGTACGCGGCATTAGAAAGCACTCCCTAGGCACACATTTATCCCTTTGATCGACCCTGATGTTAACCTCTTCCCTGTCAGTGTCATTAGTACAGTGACAGTGCATATTTTTAGCACTGATCATTGTAATAGTGTCACTGGTCCCCAAAAAAGTGTCAAAAGTGTAAGTTAGGTGTCCTATTTGTCCGCCGCAATATCGCAGTCCCACTATAAGTCACTGATCGCAGCCATTACTAGTAAAAAAAAGTTAAAATAAATAAATAAAAATATCCCATGGTTTGTGGACGCTATAACTTTTGCATGAACCAATCAATATATGCTTATTTGGGGGGGGGGGGGGGGTCACCAAAAATATGTATCAGACTATATATTGTTCTAAACTGATGAAGAAATTACATTTTTTGAAAAAAAAATTGGATTCGTTTTAGAGCAGAAAGTAAAAAATATTGTTTTCTTTCAAAATTGTCGGTCGTTCGCGCAATTATCAGTTAAAGCAACGCAGTGCCATATCGCAAATCAATGGCCTGCTCATGAAGGGGGTAAACCTTCCAGAGCTGAAGTGGTTAAGGACTGTTCTCTATGTGGCTTTATCCACGTCTGTGTATTATCAGATCTTTGTATGCTACAATTCACAACCCCTTTAAGATCTTAAGTATCAAATATTGGAAGATGTCATACTGACCTGTTTTCAAGTCTTGCCACGGATTCTCAGTTGGATTTAGGTCTAGACTTTGACTGGGCCATTCTAACACATAAATATGCTTTGATCTAAACCATTCTATTATAGCTATGGCTCTATGTTTAGGGTCGTTGTCCTGCTGGAAGGTGAACCTCTGCCCCAGTCTCAAGCCTTTAGCAGATTCTAATGCCTTGTACACACAATCAGATTTTCCGACAGGAAAACCGTGTTTTTTTTTTTCAGCAGGAAAACGGCTCAAAATTGTCTTGCATACACACGGTCACACAAATCTTGTCTGAAAATCCGGACGTCAAGAATGCGGTGACGTACAACACGTACGACAAGCCGAGAAAAATTAAGTTCAATAGGCAGTTTGTCTCTTCTGCTTGATTCTGAGCATGCGTCTTTTTTTGCGTCGTAATTGCATACAGATGAGCGCGATTCCCGATAGGAATTTTTCCTGTCACGAAATAGAGAACCTGCTCTCAATCTTTTCTTGGCAGGAATTCTGACAAAAAAAGTGTCATGGAGCATACACACGGTCGAAATTCCTGACAAAAAGCTCACATCACACTTTTCTTGTCGGGAAAACTGATCGTGAGTACGCGGCATAACAAGTTTTCTTCTAAGATTTCCCTGTATTTGGCTCCATCCATCTTCCCACCAACTCTGACCAGCTTCCCTGTCCCTGCTGAAGAAAAGCATCCCCACAACATGATGCTGCCACCACCATGTTTCACGGTGGGGATTGTGTGTTCAGGGTGATGTGCAGTGTTAGTTTTCCATCACACAAAGCGTTTTGCTTTTAGGCCAAAAAGTTACATTTTGGTCTCATCTGACCAGAGCACCTTCTTCCACATGTTTGCTGTGTCCTCCACATGGCTTCTCGCAAACTGCAAACAGGACTTTTTATGGCTTCCTTCATGCCACTCTTCCATAAAGGCCAGATTTGTGGAGTGCACGACTAATAGTTGTCCTGTGGACAGATTCTCCCACCCCTCCAGAGTTACCATGGTACTTCTTTGGTGCTTCTCTAAATTAATGCTCTACTTGCCCGGCCTGTCAGTTTAGGTGGACAAATATGTCTTTTTAGGTTTTCAGTTGTGCCATACTCCATTTTCGGATGATGGATTGAACAGTGCATCGTGAGATGTTCAAAGCTTGAGAGTTATTTTTATAACCTAACCCTGCTTTAAACTGACCCGTCTGGTGTGTTCCTTGGCCTTCATGATGCTGTTTGTTCACTAAGGTGCTGTAACAAACCTCTGAGGGCTTCACAGAACAGCTGTATTGATACTGAGAATAAATTACACACAGGTGGACTCTAAAATCTAGTGGAACTAATGGAAGTCACCTAATTAGTAAATAGTTAGGGGTATCAGAGTAAAGGGGGCTGAATACAAACGCACACCACACTTTTCAGATATTTATTTGTAAAAAAAATTAAAAACCATTTATCATTTTCCTTCCACTTCACAATTATGTGTCAGTTTGTGTTGGTCTATCACATAAAATCCCCATAAAATACATTTACGTTTTTTTTTTTTTTTTTTCCATAAATGATTTTATTGAAAGAAAGGTAAGGTTACATGTACATACAAGACATACAGGCTCATGGACATTTCAAGACTAACCAACGTTAAAACAGAGCAATAACCAGTAACTGAAAGAGAGCAAGTAAACCCGTGTAAGAGTGCAAGGACCCACCGTAGGCCAATATCAGCAGGCCTATCCGGGGTCATGGTAAAACTTCTGAAATCGGAAACTGCACTGGTCGTATAGGTATTGGGAGCCCCTAGCAAGGCTCCAGGCTATCTTTTGGTCGGTTAATTCGTTATTGGGAAAGACAAATAGAGAAAAATAATAATCATATCAGGGGGGGGGGGGGGGGGGGGGGGAAAGGGGGGGGAGGGGGGGCGTAGACAGAGAAGAGGTTTACATTGACATAGGCATGGGAAAGGGGTAAAAGGAGAAGAAGAAAGGTAGGTAGAGGGTAGCAGTCAAGAATAGAAAATAGAGAGAAGTGGGGAGAAATGAGAAGTGTGAGGTGGGGGCCGCTCTCCGTCCCAGGCCCCCGCACCAGATCAAAACGCAGGAAAGATTGCTGTGTGAACTGTTTTTACTTCAAATACTTCAGGACAGCATTCTAGAAGAAGGACTTATAGTAATCCGTAGTCCTAAAATGCGTCCAACAGGACCAGGTCAAACTAAACTTCTGTAAGCGGTCATGGGCTGTGTGTATCAATTCCTCCATCTCCTCTATCTTAGCCACTCTGATCAACCATTCTCGAATGGTCGGGATATCCTTTGAACGCTAATGTGTAGGAACGCATAGCCTGGCTGCATTAACCATATGCATAGCCAATGATTTTTGGTAATTTCGTTTGGGTAGAGTAGTATGGTGTAGAAGGTATTGAGCAGGAGTGTAGTCTATTGTGAAAGTGGTGACCCGTTTAATGATGGAGTGGACCTCCCTCCAAAAAGGTTGGAGCAAGGTACACTCCCACCAAATGTGGATCATGGATCCTACCTCTTCTGTACACCTCCAACATGTATCCGGAATAGAGGGTGAGAATTTATGTAGACGAGATGGGGTCCTATACCATTTCGTGATAATTTTATAACCGTTTTCTTGAATCGCAACGTTCATTGAGCCTTTATGCGCAAGAGTGAATATGGATTCCCAGTCATTGTCCTCAAGTGTGATTTGCAGGTCCCTTTCCCAAGAAGCATGTATATTCTGCATCGTGGGAGTACCAGGGACATCCTGTAATAGGGCGTAAATGTGTGACACGAGGTGTCGTTGTGGTGTATTGCGTGAACAAAGTACTTCAAATGGTGTAAGTTGTCTATCCCACGTGACCTTCGCATCTTTGGAGGTAAGAAAGTGAGTCAGCTGTCTAAAAGACCAGAAAGGAAAAGTGTTAGTACGTGATTCAGAAGTAAGCTCCTCATAGGTTCGTCTTCGGCCTTTATGAAAGAAATGACACGCCAGAACCTCCTTGTGTGGCCATTCCGTGTGGAGGAATGAGTTAGAATCTCCCGGAGGGAACTCAGGGTTGCCTCTCAGAGGGGTTAGTGGACCCGGTTGTGAGGAGAGGTTAAAGAGAGCGACCGCTTTCCTAAAGGCCGATAGGGAAGGTGCAATGAGCGGGTGTGTCTTGAGGATCAGGGGCCAGCATCGAGGTGACAGCCAAGGTAATGTGGCAATCGGAGTTTGCGTGAGAGAATTTTCTAGCATCACCCATGCTTTCCTTAGTTTGTGAAGTTTCCAGTCCACCATTTAATTTTTTTATTGTAACATGACAAAATAAGGAAAATGTCAAGGGGTATGAATACTTTTTCAAGGCACTGTACATAGTAGTTCCAGCTAGTGATGAGCTGAACACCCCCGGGTTCGGTTCGCACCAGAACCCGCAAACGGAACGAAAGTTCGCACAAACTTTAGAACCCTATTAAATACAATGGATGCGAACATTCAAAATCTAAAGTGCTAATTATAACGACTATTATGCATGTTATTGTCCTAAAAAGGGTTTGGGGACCCGGGTTCTGCACCAGGGGATATGTATCAATGCAAAAAGAAGTTTTAAAAACGGCCGTTTTTCTGGAGCAGTCATTTTAATGATGCATAAAGTGAAAAAAAAAAAGTCAAATATTCCTTTAACCACTTAACAACCACCTGCCGACAAATAACGTCGACAAGGTGGTTGCTTAACTCTGGGAGGACGTTATATAACGTCCTCCCAGAATCGCACTCCCGCGCGCCCCCTGGGGCGCGCACATGGGAAACTCTGTGACCGCCGGGTCCAGAGGACCCGGCGGATCACGAATCGCGGTAAATCGCCGCTGATAGCGGCCGTTTACCACGTGATTGCTCCGTCAAATGACGGAGCAATCACTTGTAAACAGACCGGCGTCATTTGATGACGCCGGTTCCTCCCTCCCCTCTCTGTACCGATCGGTACAGTGTGAGAGGGGAGGGGGAGGGAGCGGGTGGCAGCAGCAGCACTGTGGGCTGGATCTGTGACAATTGCAGTCACAGATCCAGCCAGCCATCCATCCATCCCTGCTCAGCCATCCCTGTGCTATACCCTGCCAATACTCTGCAATACACCCTGCCAATACTCTGCAAAATACCCTGCCAATACCCTGGTGCAATACTCTGCAATACCCTGGTGCAATACTCTGCAATACCCTGGTGCAATACTCTGCAATACCCTGGTGCAATACTCTGCAATACCCTGCGCAATACTCTGCAATACCCTGCAAAATACTCTGCAATACCCTGCGCAATACTCTGCAATACCCTGCGCAATACTCTGCAATACCCTGCGCAATACCCTGCAAAATACTCTGCAATACCCTGGTGCAATACTCTGCAATACTCTGGTGCAATACTCTGCTATACTCTGGTGCAATACTCTGCAATACCCTGCGCAATACTCTGCAATACCCTGCGCAATACTCTGCAATACCCTGCGCAATACTCTGCAATACCCTGCGCAATATTCTGCAAAATACTCTGCAATACCCTGCACAATACTCTGCAATACCCTGCACAATACTCTGCAATACCCTCCACAATACTCTGCAATACCCTCCACAATACTCTGCAATACCCTCCACAATACCCTGTGCAATACCCTCCACAATACCCTGTGCAATACCCGTGCAATACCCTGCCATACACCGCAATACCCTGCCATAGTCCGCAATACTCCGCAATGCCCTGCAATACTCCGCAATGCCCAGCAATACTCCGCAATGCCTGGCAATACTCCGCAATGCCCGGCAATACTCTGCAATAACCACTTCCCGCCCTCCGGCCGCCATATGACGTCCTTGACTTTGTGCGGGGATATCTGAATGATGGGAGCAGCTACAGGCATCATTCAGATATTAGCTTTTTCAGCCGGCGATTCCCTACACCATAAGAACAATCATAGCGGCTGTTCCGCCGCTTGATCATTCTTACGGGAGGCGAGAGGGGATGTCCGTCCCCCCCCGCCGCCCTCCGGTGCTTCTACCGACTCACCGCTACGATCAAAGCCAGGATTGTTGTTTTTTTTTTTTGTATTTTTTTCAGGCTTCCCAGCCTAGAGGTGAGATGTGGGGTCTTATTGACACCCCCCCCCCCATATCTCACTGTAAAGAGGACCTGTCATACCATATTCCTATTACAAGGGATGTTTACGTTCCTTGTAATAGGTATAAAAGTGATCAAAAAAATGTTTGGGGCGGAAAAACATGTCAAACTAAAATAAATAAAGTAAAATGAAGAATATTTTTTTTTTCTTTTTTTAAAGCGCCCCTGTCCCCGTGAGCTCGCATACAGAAGCGAACGCATACGTAAGTCCCGCCCACATATGAAAACGATTTTCAAACCACACATGTGAGGTATCTCTGCGAACGTTAGAGCGAGAGCAATCATTTTGGCCCTAGACCTCCTCTGTAACTCAAAACATGTAACCAGTAAAAATATTTAAAGCGTCGCCTATGGGGATTTTTTAAGTAGCGAAGTTTGGCGCCATTCCACGAGTGTGTGCAATTTTTAAGGGCGACATGTTAGGTATCTATTTACTCGGCGTAACTTCATCTTTCACATTATGCAAAAACATTGGGCTAACTTTACTGTTTTTTTTTTTTTTTAAGCACAAAACATTTTTTTTCCGTAAAAAACGCGTTAAAAAAATTGCTGCGCAAATATCGTGCGAGATAAAAAGTTGCAACAACCACCATTATATTCTCTAAGGTCTTTGCTAAAAAAACATATATAATGTTTTGGGGTTCTATGTAATTTTCTAGCAAACAAATGATGATTTTTACATGTAGGAGAGAAATGTCAGAATTGGCCTGGGTGCTCCAGAACGCCTGAAGGTGCTCCCTGCATGTCGGGCCTCTGTATGTGTCCACGCTGTGTAAAAGTCTCACACATGTGGTATCGCCATACTCGGGAGTAATAGCAGAATGTGTTTTGGGGTGTAATTTGTGGAATGCATATGCTGTGTGTGAGAAATAACCTGCTAATATGACAATTTTGTGAAAAAAAAAAAAGAGAAAAAAAAAATCTTGATTTTGCAAAGAATTGTGGGAAAAAATGACAACTTCAAAAAACTCACAATGCCTCTTTCTGAATACCTTGGAATGTCTTCTTTCCAAAAAGGGGTCATTTGGGGGGTATTTGTACTTTTCTGGCATGTTAGGGTCTCAAGAATTGAGATAGGCCGTCAGTACTTCAGGTGTGATCAATTTTCAGATATTGGCACCATAGCTTGTGGACTCTATAACTTTCACAAAGACCAAATAATATACACCAATTTGTACTTCTTTTTACCAAAGATATGTAGCAGTATAAATTTTGGCCAAAATTTATGAAGAAAAAATAGTAATTTGCAAAATTTTATAACAGAAACGAAAAAAAAATCATTTTTTTTACAAAATTTTCAGTCTTTTTTCTCTTATAGCGCAAAAAATAAAAAACCCAACAGTGATTAAATACCACCAAAAGAAAGCTCTATTTGTGTGAAAAAAAGGACAAAAATTTCATATGGGTACAGTGTTGTATGACTAATGAGTAATTGTCATTCAAAATGTGAGAGCACCGAAAGCTGAAAATTGGTCTGGTTATTAAGGGGGTTTAAGTGCCCAGTGGTCAAGTGGTTAAATACCTGGGGGGTGTCTAAAGTATGCCTGTGAAGTGCCACGTGTTTCCCGTGTTTAGAACTGTCCCTGCACAAAATTACATTTCTAAAGGAAAAAATGTAAAACTGCTTGCGGCTTTAATGTAATGTCTGGTCCCGGTAATATGGATGAAATTTTTTAAGAAAAATGGCATAGCTACCCCATCACACACCCCCCCCCCCTCACCCCAGCCCATTACCAGCCCCTTTGGGTCTTGTATGGATATTAAGGGGAACCCAGCACACAAAATAAAAAAAGGCCTATATACTCTGAACAGCCGTATACAGGCGGTGCATACAAGACAGGGACTGTAGGTTTGTTCTTATGTAGAATCTGTTTGTAATTTTGAACAGGTACATTGTTTAAGTGTAGCTCCAGGCAAAAAATCCATTTTTAAGCTTTTTGGAAAACATAGGGAAGGGTTATCACCCCTGTAACATTTGTTTTGCTGTCTGTGCAGTGTGCACCTGTTCAGAACAGTTCACCTCACTTTCCGTCCTAATGACAAATGTTTTTTGAAAATTTGGGGTTTTTATTGAAACAAGAATTGGTGATAAAGCATCAGTGGAGAGGAGACACTTTTTTTCCCCATATTAACTCTTACAGGAGAGAATTTGCCTTCCTAGGGGTAGATTTCCTCTCACTTCCTGTTGTATCCTTCCGTTTGCAAGGAGGAGTCGTTTGTAAGTTGGATGTTTGAAAGTAGGGGCTAGGGATGAGCTTCGTGTTCGAGTCGAACATACGTTCGACTCGAACATCGGCTGTTCGATCGTTCGACGAAGATCGAACGATTTGGGCCGTTCGCGCCAAATTCGAGTGACGCGAACGGCCCACAATGCACTACGCCATCGCAGTGTCATCCAGGCGCTGTGATTGGCCAAGCATGCACTGTGACCCCGCATGCTTGGCCAATCACAGCGCCGGCAGCGAGGAGAGCAATGATTGGCCACAGGCAGGATGCCTGTGGCCAATTATTGCTGAGGGTGTTTAGTACACGCCCCACACTATAAAAGGCCGCCAGCACGGCGGCCTAGTGTAGTGTGTTCTGGAGCAGGGATAGAGCAGCATAGGCAGGGACAGTGACTTTTATTTCTTTCTTGCTTAACCTGGATTCCTTTAGTTTAGGGAAAGAGAAGGATAGGTAGGGAGAGTGTCAGTGTGTTTTGTGCTTGTGCTATATTGTGCTTAAAAAAAACATTTTTTCTAGGGACAGAAAACTGTAGGTAGGGAGAGTGTCAGTTTCTTTCACTGTCAAAGTCCTTGTTTCCAGGGACCTGGAAGGACAGTGAGTGAATTCTCCTTGTGCTAAATTGTGCTTAAAAAAAACTTTTTTTCTAGGGACAGAAAACTGTAGGTAGGGAGAGTGTGTCAGTTTCTTTCACTGTCAAAGTCCTTGTTTCCAGGGACCTGGAAGGACAGTGAGTGAATTCTCCTTGTGCTAAATTGTGCTTAAAAAAAATTTTTTTCTAGGGACAGAAAACTGTAGGTAGGGAGAGTGTGTCAGTTTCTTTCACTGTCAAAGTCCTTGTTTCCAGGGACCTGGAAGGACAGTGAGTGAATTCTCCTTGTGCTAAATTGTGCTTAAAAAAAACATTTTTTCTAGGGACAGAAAACTGTAGGTAGGGAGAGTGTGTCAGTTTCTTTCACTGTCAAAGTCCTTGTTTCCAGGGACCTGGAAGGACAGTGAGTGAATTCTCCTTGTGCTAAATTGTGCTTAAAAAAAACATTTTTTCTAGGGACAGAAAACTGTAGGTAGGGAGAGTGTGTCAGTTTCTTTCACTGTCAAAGTCCTTGTTTCCAGGGACCTGGAAGGACAGTGAGTGAATTCTCCTTGTGCTAAATTGTGCTTAAAAAAAACATTTTTTCTAGGGACAGAAAACTGTAGGTAGGGAGAGTGTGTCAGTTTCTTTCACTGTCAAAGTCCTTGTTTCCAGGGACCTGGAAGGACAGTGAGTGAATTCTCCTTGTGCTAAATTGTGCTTAAAAAAAACATTTTTTCTAGGGACAGAAAACTGTAGGTAGGGAGAGTGTGTCAGTTTCTTTCACTGTCAAAGTCCTTGTTTCCAGGGACCTGGAAGGACAGTGAGTGAATTCTCCTTGTGCTAAATTGTGCTTAAAAAAAACATTTTTTCTAGGGACAGAAAACTGTAGGTAGGGAGAGTGTGTCAGTTTCTTTCACTGTCAAAGTCCTTGTTTCCAGGGACCTGGAAGGACAGTGAGTGAATTCTCCTTGTGCTAAATTGTGCTTAAAAAAAACATTTTTTCTAGGGACAGAAAACTGTAGGTAGGGAGAGTGTGTCAGTTTCTTTCACTGTCAAAGTCCTTGTTTCCAGGGACCTGGAAGGACAGTGAGTGAATTCTCCTTGTGCTAAATTGTGCTTAAAAAAACATTTTTTCTAGGGACAGAAAACTGTAGGTAGGGAGAGTGTGTCAGTTTCTTTCACTGTCAAAGTCCTTGTTTCCAGGGACCTGGAAGGACAGTGAGTGAATTCTCCTTGTGCTAAATTGTGCTTAAAAAAAACATTTTTTCTAGGGACAGAAAACTGTAGGTAGGGAGAGTGTGTCAGTTTCTTTCACTGTCAAAGTCCTTGTTTCCAGGGACCTGGAAGGACAGTGAGTGAATTCTCCTTGTGCTAAATTGTGCTTAAAAAAAACATTTTTTCTAGGGACAGAAAACTGTAGGTAGGGAGAGTGTGTCAGTTTCTTTCACTGTCAAAGTCCTTGTTTCCAGGGACCTGGAAGGACAGTGAGTGAATTCTCCTTGTGCTAAATTGTGCTTAAAAAAAACATTTTTTCTAGGGACAGAAAACTGTAGGTAGGGAGAGTGTGTCAGTTTCTTTCACTGTCAAAGTCCTTGTTTCCAGGGACCTGGAAGGACAGTGAGTGAATTCTCCTTGTGCTAAATTGTGCTTAAAAAAAACATTTTTTCTAGGGACAGAAAACTGTAGGTAGGGAGAGTGTGTCAGTTTCTTTCACTGTCAAAGTCCTTGTTTCCAGGGACCTGGAAGGACAGTGAGTGAATTCTCCTTGTGCTAAATTGTGCTTAAAAAAAACATTTTTTCTAGGGACAGAAAACTGTAGGTAGGGAGAGTGTGTCAGTTTCTTTCACTGTCAAAGTCCTTGTTTCCAGGGACCTGGAAGGACAGTGAGTGAATTCTCCTTGTGCTAAATTGTGCTTAAAAAAAACATTTTTTCTAGGGACAGAAAACTGTAGGTAGGGAGAGTGTGTCAGTTTCTTTCACTGTCAAAGTCCTTGTTTCCAGGGACCTGGAAGGACAGTGAGTGAATTCTCCTTGTGCTAAATTGTGCTTAAAAAAAACATTTTTTCTAGGGACAGAAAACTGTAGGTAGGGAGAGTGTGTCAGTTTCTTTCACTGTCAAAGTCCTTGTTTCCAGGGACCTGGAAGGACAGTGAGTGAATTCTCCTTGTGCTAAATTGTGCTTAAAAAAAACATTTTTTCTAGGGACAGAAAACTGTAGGTAGGGAGAGTGTGTTAGTTTCTTTCACTGTCAAAGTCCTTGTTTCCAGGGACCTGGAAGGACAGTGAGTGAATTCTCCTTGTGCTAAATTGTGCTTAAAAAAACATTTTTTCTAGGGACAGAAAACTGTAGGTAGGGAGAGTGTGTCAGTTTCTTTCACTGTCAAAGTCCTTGTTTCCAGGGACCTGGAAGGACAGTGAGTGAATTCTCCTTGTGCTAAATTGTGCTTAAAAAAAACATTTTTTCTAGGGACAGAAAACTGTAGGTAGGGAGAGTGTGTCAGTTTCTTTCACTGTCAAAGTCCTTGTTTCCAGGGACCTGGAAGGACAGTGAGTGAATTCTCCTTGTGCTAAATTGTGCTTAAAAAAAACATTTTTTCTAGGGACAGAAAACTGTAGGTAGGGAGAGTGTGTCAGTTTCTTTCACTGTCAAAGTCCTTGTTTCCAGGGACCTGGAAGGACAGTGAGTGAATTCTCCTTGTGCTAAATTGTGCTTAAAAAAAACATTTTTTCTAGGGACAGAAAACTGTAGGTAGGGAGAGTGTGTCAGTTTCTTTCACTGTCAAAGTCCTTGTTTCCAGGGACCTGGAAGGACAGTGAGTGAATTCTCCTTGTGCTAAATTGTGCTTAAAAAAAAAACATTTTTTCTAGGGACAGAAAACTGTAGGTAGGGAGAGTGTGTCAGTTTCTTTCACTGTCAAAGTCCTTGTTTCCAGGGACCTGGAAGGACAGTGAGTGAATTCTCCTTGTGCTAAATTGTGCTTAAAAAAAACATTTTTTCTAGGGACAGAAAACTGTAGGTAGGGAGAGTGTGTCAGTTTCTTTCACTGTCAAAGTCCTTGTTTCCAGGGACCTGGAAGGACAGTGAGTGAATTCTCCTTGTGCTAAATTGTGCTTAAAAAAAAACATTTTTTCTAGGGACAGAAAACTGTAGGTAGGGAGAGTGTGTTAGTTTCTTTCACTGTCAAAGTCCTTGTTTCCAGGGACCTGGAAGGACAGTGAGTGAATTCTCCTTGTGCTAAATTGTGCTTAAAAAAAACATTTTTTCTAGGGACAGAAAACTGTAGGTAGGGAGAGTGTGTCAGTTTCTTTCACTGTCAAAGTCCTTGTTTCCAGGGACCTGGAAGGACAGTGAGTGAATTCTCCTTGTGCTAAATTGTGCTTAAAAAAAACATTTTTTCTAGGGACAGAAAACTGTAGGTAGGGAGAGTGTGTCAGTTTCTTTCACTGTCAAAGTCCTTGTTTCCAGGGACCTGGAAGGACAGTGAGTGAATTCTCCTTGTGCTAAATTGTGCTTAAAAAAAACATTTTTTCTAGGGACAGAAAACTGTAGGTAGGGAGAGTGTGTCAGTTTCTTTCACTGTCAAAGTCCTTGTTTCAAGGGACAGAGAAGGACACCTGAAGGTAGCCCTTATTGCTTTTTTCCCATCTCCCTGCAGGCCATCTATTAGAATGTCTGGAAGGCAAACAAGGAGAGGCAGACAGTCAGGAGGCAATAAAAGAGGGCAAGCAGGCTCTGTGTCTGGGGGCAACAGTGCTGGTCGTGGACGCGGTGCATTGTCATCAGCACATGGCCATGGGACACGCTTGTCCTTCTTTTCGGCAGCTGGACATGTTGAGCCACATCATGCCGAAGACTTGGTAGAGTGGATGACCAAGCCCTCCTCCTCCTCCTCATCCTCTCTCACCCAGGCTCAGGGTACTGGAAAAGCAGCTGCCAAAGCGTCCTCTTCCCTGGTATCAATGTCAGACTCATCATCAGTCACTCCTTCCCTAGACCCACCATGTCCTCCTCCTGAGGAGTCCCCCGAACTGTTTCAGCACAGTGTTGGGTACATGCTCCAGGAGGATGCCCAGCGTTTCGAAGGGTCTGATGATGAAACCCAGCTAGAGGAAGGCAGTAGCGTGAGAGCAGACAGAGGGGATGCTCAAGAAGGACACCAATCTGGCAGTCATGTTCCAGCAGCTGCAGCATACTGCCAGATTGGCTCCAGTGATGAGGAGGGAGGTGATGATGAGGTCACTGACTCCACGTGGGTGCCTAATAGGAGAGAGGAGGAGGAGGAGGATGAGGAGGAGGCACATCTCCAACGAGGCAGGATGCCCTTTGGTGGCCAGCGTAAGGGCAGTACACCGACGGAATCACACCGCAGAGCTCCGCCTGTGCAGGGCGCTGCCTCTGCCCGTCATTCAAAAAGTTCTTTGGTGTGGGCCTTTTTTGAGGCTAGTGCATCAGATCGCACAGCTGCTGTTTGCAACATATGTCTCAAGCGTATATCGCGTGGCCAAAACATCAGCCGCTTGGGTACCACATGCCTGACCAGACATATGTTGACCTGCCATGCAGCTCGTTGGCAAGCCTACCTCAAAGACCCACACCAAAGAACAAAGCGGACCTCTCCTTGCACCGCATCAGCTGGGATCTCCAACCCCACTATAACTTCAGTCCTCTCTGAAACATGCACTGAGAGGAATGAAGGTGTAGAATTAGGTGTGTCACAGCCAAGTACTTGCGGCCACTCTGCTAGCAGTACACCGACGTCCGATTCTAGCAGGCAAATTTCCCTGCCCCAGCTGCTGGACCGTCGAAAGAAGTTCACTCCCAGCCATCCACATGCCCAGCGGTTGAATGCTAGCTTGGCTAAATTGCTAGCGCTTCAACTGCTGCCTTTTCAGTTGGTAGACTCGGCCCCCTTCCGTGAGTTTGTGCAATGTGCGGTTCCTCAGTGGCAGGTTCCCAAACGCCACTTTTTCTCACGGAAGGCTATTCCGGCTCTCTACCGGCATGTGGAAGGCAATGTCTTGGCCTCGCTGGACAGGGCGGTCAGCGGTAAGGTGCATATTACCGCTGACTCATGGTCCAGCAGGCATGGACAGGGACGTTACCTTTCTTTCACGGCCCATTGGGTCACTCTTTTGGCAGCTGGGAAGGATGCAGGACAAGGTGCAGTAGTGTTGGAGGTTGTCCCACCGCCACGCCTCCAAAATGCTACTACTGGTTGTGACACACCTCTCTCCTCCACCCCCTCCTCTTCTTCTTCCTCCATGGCCTCTTCCTGTGGTTTGTCCTATGAACCAGCGGTGCTCCGTAGCCGTTCACGGGGCTACGCAAGTACGCAGGCAAAAAGATGCCATGCCGTGCTTGCGCTGGTGTGTTTGGGGGACAGAAGCCACACTGGGGCAGAGGTCCTGTCTGCTCTGCAGGGCCAGGCCGAGAGGTGGTTGACGCCACGCCAGCTTAAGCCAGGAATGGTGGTTTGCGACAATGGCACCAACCTCCTCTCCGCCCTCCGACAGGGACAACTGACCCATGTGCCCTGTGTGGCTCACGTCCTTAACCTGGTGGTGCAGCGGTTCTTGGGCAGGTACCCGGGCTTACAGGATGTCCTGAGGCAGGCCAGGAAAGTCTGTGTGCATTTCCGCAGATCTTATAATGCCAGTGCTCGCCTGGCTGAGCTGCAAAAGGAGTTGAACCTGCCCAAGAACCGCCTTATATGTGACATGCCCACCAGGTGGAACTCAACGTTGGCCATGCTGCAGCGGCTGCACACGCAGCAGAGGGCCATCAATGAGTACCTGTGCGACTACGGCACCAGGACAGGGTCAGGGGAGCTTGGTTTTTTTTCTCCACGCCAGTGGGGCATGATCAGGGATGCATGCACTGTCCTGGCACCATTTGAGGAGGCCACGAGGATGGTGAGCAGTGACAGTGCATGCATCAGTGACACTGTACCTCTTGTCCACCTGTTGGAGCACACGCTGCGTGGAATAATGGACAGGGCACTTGAGGCAGAACAGAGGCAGGAAGAGGAGGACTTCCTTGCCTCTCAAGGCCCCCTTTACCCAGACAGTGTTCCTTCTGTCCCACCCATCGCACAGGAGAGGAGGAGGAGGAGGAGGAGGAGGAGGAGGAGGATTGTGTCAGCATGGAGGTGGAGGCTGGCACTCAGCATCATCAGCAGCAGTCTTTTAGGGATGATTTACAGTCCCAAGAAACCAGTGGACTTGTACGTGGCTGGGAGGAGGTGGCTGCGGATCATGTCGTCCTTAGTGACTCAGAGGACTCCGGAGCGAATGACTCAGCAAACCTACGCTGCATGGCCTCCCTGATCCTGCAAAGTCTGCGGAAGGATCCTCGTATTCTTCGGATCAAGGAGAGGGACCATTACTGGCTGGCCACTCTCCTTGATCCACGGTACAAGGGTAAGGTTGCGGACCTTATGTTACCGTCGCAGAGGGAGCAGAGGATGAGACAACTCCGGGAGGCCTTGCAGAAAGGTCTGTGCAACGCGTTCCCAGAGACTGGGAGGTTACAAACTCCTGGTCCTGGACAACGAGTTGCTGAGGCTTCGGCCAGTCAAAGAAGGAGCGGTGGGGAAGGTGGCCGTCTGACCGATGCGTTCAGACAATTCTTTAGTCCGCAGCCCCAAAGTATGATCGGTTCCAGCAACCATCGCCAGCGTCTGATAAACATGGTGCAGGAATATCTAGGGGCAAGGTCAGACTTGGACACCTTCCCCACCGAAAATCCTCTGGCTTACTGGGTCTTGAGGATGGATCACTGGCCAGAGCTTGCACAGTATGCAATTGAGCTACTGGCCTGTCCTGCATCCAGCGTTCTTTCGGAACGCACATTCAGTGCTGCTGGAGGATTTGTCACGGATCACAGGGTGCGCCTGTCCACCGACTCGGTTGATCGACTGACTTTCATCAAGATGAACCAGTCTTGGATCACCACCAGCTACCACACACCTGATGCTGATATAACAGACTAATTGATTTTAACATGTCACATCCCTTCAAGACTGATGCTGATGCTGAGTGCCTGTGCTGTTATGTTGACTGGCTATCCTCCTCCTCCGAGTCCTCAATGATACGATTGATGATGATAGCTTGGAAGATCATTTTTGTTTATGGGTGCCGCCACCAGTGGCTAAGGCCCAATTTTTCAGCCCCTGTTTTACAGGGGCGTGTAATTACAATTTTTTTAGCAATAATTTGCCATAGGGCTCATTGCTGTGCTCCAAGTACAGTATCTGTGAGGGGTTGGAGTGTTGTGGCACCAGTGCCTAAGGCCCAATTTTTCAGCCCCTGTTTAACAGGGGCGTGTCATTACAATTTTTGAAGCAATACTTTGCAACAGGGCTCATTGCTGTGCTCCAAGTACAGTATCTGTGAGGGGTTGTAGTGTTGTGCCACCAGTGCCTAAGGCCCAATTTTTCAGCCCCTGTTCAACAGGGGCATGCAATTACAATTCTTGATCTAATAATTCACAGCAGGGTCCATTGCTGCACCCACCAAGAGTAACTCTGAGGGCTTACAGTCTTGTGGCAACGCCACCACCACCACCACCACGAAAGGCCCAATTTTTCAGCCCCTGTTCAAAAGGGGCATGTAATTACAATTCTTGATCTAATAATTCACAGCAGGGCCCATTGCTGCACCCACCAAGAGTAACTGTCAGGGCTTACAGTGTTGTGGCACCAGCACCACCATCAAAGCCCCAATTTTTACTACCACTGTTCAACAATTATATGTAATATAATAGTTGACAGCAGGGCGTTCCAGCACCAACCAAGAGTAACTGAGTGCTTACAGTGTTGTGCCAACACCAACAACTAAGGGGCCTATTTCTGCAGAGTATATACGGCAGGTCCCTACTTTCAAACATCCAACTTACAAACGACTCCTACTTGCAAACGAAAGAAGACAACAGGAAGTGAGAGGAAATCTACCCCTAGAAAGGAAAATTCTCTCCTGTAAGAATAAATATGGGAGAAAGGGGTCTCATCTGTACTGATGCTTTATCAGCAATCCTTGTTTCAAGAAAAACACCACATTTCAAAAACAGTTGTCATTGGGACGGAAAGTGAGGTGAAATGTTCTGAACAGGGGCACAGACAGCAAAACAAATGTTACAGGGGTGATAACCCTTACCTATGTTTCCCAAAAAGTTTAAAAATAGATTTTTGGGCTGGAGCTACACTTCAACAATGTACCTGTTCAAAATTACAAACAGATTCTACATAAGAACAAACCTACAGTCCCTGTCTTGTATGCACCGCCTGTATACGGCTGTTCAGAGTATATAGGGCCTTTTTTATTTTATGTGCGGGGTTCCCCTTAATATCCATACAAGACCCAAAGGGGCTGGTAATGGGCTGGGGTAGGGGGGGGGGTCATGGGGTAGCTATGCCATTTTTCTTAAAGAATTTCATCCATATTACCGGGACCAGACATTACATTAAAGCCGCAAGCAGTTTTAAATGGCTTTTTTTTCCTTTAGAAGTGTCATTTTGGGGCGCATGCGCGGCATGGGACGGAGCAGCAGCTTCTAGAGAGAGCTCCGGGTCTCACAGGGCTAAAAGCCACATTATCGGGGCCATAATCACCGGAACGGAAACAGACCAACAACACCCCCGCACATAAGAATCTGTGCATGCAGTCTTCTAAGAAGAAAAGTCGGAGGAGCAGCCAGAAGCAGAAAAATTTTACCCATTACTGCCTCAGATCTCTGAAGCGTGGCAGGATGGCTAAAGATGGCGCTGACACGCTGCCCTCTTCACCTTCCTCACTCCCTGCTCAGCCTCAGATACAGCCATCTCAGTCACCGCTGGATTCGAGTTCAACAGAGAACTGTGAGTACCCTCCACTGACTAAAGCAGATTTGGATGTGAGTCTGGAGGCTATGTGCTCTAAACTTATACATAAATTTCAAGCAGAGATTCAGAGGTCCACTGACACATTATCCCAAGAAATAGCTGCATTAGGGACAAGAACCGATTTGCTAGAAAACAAGCACGATGAGCTGTCCATAGCTTTCAATGACTTATCTAGGGAGCATGATTCACTTTCCTCAGCCTTCATACAATTACAGGAGCAAGTGGAGGATTTAGAGAACAGGAATAGGAGGTCCAACCTCAGAATTAGAGGGGTCCCGGAATCCATTACAGATCTACCTGTATATGCAAACAAGCTTTTCCATAATCTGCTCCCAGAACAGAATGTTCAATCATTTATCTGTGACCGCATACACCGTGCTTTAAGGGCAAAACCTCCCCCCGATAAACCCCCTCGAGACATAGTGTTATGCATGAAAGATTTCCTGGTAAAGGAAGATATTATGAGGGCGGCCAGGGGACTGAGAAACATTGTCCTGGATGGAGTACAAATACAGATCTATCCAGATATCTCACAAGCAACCCTAGACAGACGCAGGAAGATGAAGGAAATCACAACAGTGCTCTCCACGGCGAGGATCAGATATAGATGGGGTTTCCCTTTCAAACTGATTATTCCCCATAACGGCACCACTTACGTTGCCTCCACAGTCCCAGAGGGTCAAGACATCCTAATCAAACTGGGTCTGATGGATGCAGGCAATCTCCCGCGCACCCCATCCTCGTCTCGTCCAGCTCCCATCTGGAACACCCCAGCTTCACGGGCAAATAGTCGCAGACTCAGACAGGAGGCCGGACCACTGAACTTCAACTAAATCACTACTTTTTAAAAGTTTTCTGGTTCTCACATGTTCTTCAGTTCTTCCCAGAGTTATTCGTCATTTTTGGACTCTAACCGGGTTTTTTTTTCTCATTTTCTATCACTTCTCACTCAAGTTTTCTATATACCCAAGTCACTGCAATAAGCACAGGCTTTTTTTTTGATATGGTCACTCATTTGTGCGTAATGTCTCAACGGAAAAGTATTGTTTTTTTTTTTTTTTTTTTTCTTCCTCTTAGCACGGGTCATTTACGGTGAGACACTGACACCTACTGACAAGACATGGTACTGCAATCCCTTTGATATTTATATCTCTCATGTATAATATTCCATCCCTTTCTTCTCTGAAGAGGGGTGGGAGGGTTGAATATGGTTTCTGTGTTAAGACTAATTATTTAATAGATCATTAGTTCTTGGGACTTTTTATTTTTCCTAGTCCATACTAATGTTTGTAAATTGTTTGTACTGTTTAGATTTATACTACTTTTTTCTAAACTACCTATTTTACAGGTATACCTCATGTTTTAATTACTGTCACCCCAGGCATAATATCGAAGTATATATTGCTCCACTGTTCTCTGTTGCAACCCCGCCTTGTCCACGGTGCTAAAGTATAGTGCATTCTCTTTTATAAGGAGACTTATTAACATCAATTTTTATCTAACACAGGTATTTACACAAAAAAAACACATCTTGTGTGGCTCTCCACCCTATGACGCCATGATTTTCCCCCACTCAGTTAGAGCATTCCCTCCCCCCAGAGGGTTAGCTCATTTTCAACTGAAATGCGAATACATTTGTTTCTTTATATCTTTGTTTATTTCACCTTTCAATAAGCTCCCGGTTCGCATTGGTAAGTTGACAAGACTGAGTCTTGGGCCAATTGGCCCGTTATTATTTCATGGTAGGTTAGAGAAAATAATTTTTCCTAACCCCAAATGTTTTATTAACTTTGATATAGGTTCCATTTCTTGTAGCTTTATTACGTTATTTAAATCTGGTACAATGCTTTTTTTAACCGACAGATTAGACACAATAAGAATAGAGTCATCTCTACATTTGTCTCTAAGCATCTTGTTCTCCATGGTCAGGTTCATAACATATGTTTTTTCATTCTCCTCCCAACGTAGAAAACGTCAGATATCAGCCTTCCTGTTGCTTCCCCAAAATTACACACCCACATCATGACCATTAAAATAATATCACACAATGTACAGGGATTCAATTCCCCTAACAAAAGGAAAAAGGCCTTTTTGCAATATAAAAAATTGAATGCGAAAATAGTAATGTTGCAAGAAACACATTTTATGTCAGATGCACACCCCACATTCTTTCATAAATCATTTAACCAATCTTTCTATACCACTTCCACCTCTAAAACTAAGGGAGTTGCAATATTTTTCCATCACTCTTTTCCCATTGAGGTTCATCAAGTCTTTAAGGATCAAGACAGTAGATTCATTATTATTAAAGGTACATTGGCAGGGAGAGACATTACAGTGGCTAACATATACGCCCCTAACGACACACAAACCACATTCTTCACACAATTTTTCAACACATTACAACAATTTCACTCACCACATATTATTCTAGGCGGAGACTTCAATTCAGTTCCTCAACCAAACCTCGATAGAAACAAACAGAATCAGAACTCCAAAACCTTCTCTAAAACAACCACCACACATATAAATGACCTGCAATTAATAGACTCTTGGAGGGCGTTAAACATAGGCGCAAGGGACTACACATTTTATTCACATCCGCATGACTCATACTCCCGTATAGACCATATCCTCTGTACCCCTATAATTCTAGCTAATTCCCTAGACGCTTCAATACACCCTTGCTCTTGGTCAGACCATCATATTGTTACCCTGAGTACAAAATTCATAGGCCTCATTTCCACCCCATACTCCTGGAGACTAAATGAGTCTTTGATTTCAGATCCCGTTCACCAACAGGAAATAGCTTCAGAAATAGAAGAATATTTCACTACTAATGCTACCCCTGATGTCTCCTCCTCTACATTATGGATGGCCCACAAAGCGGTCATGAGGGGTCATCTTATTAAGAGGGCAGCACAATGTAATAGGACCAAATGGGAAAAAATCCACTCCCTCACTAGGGACCTCCATAAATTATATAAGGACCATAAGCACACTCATGACCCAGATATCTATAAGTTGATCACTCATAAACGCAACGAATTAGATTCCCTTTTAACATTTAGAGCAGAAAAAGCGCTCCGCTGGTCGAAAGCAAAATTTTTCTTATCATGCAACTCCTATTCTACGATGTTCGCCCGCAAACTTAACCAGTCAATAAAACCTACACACATCTATAAGCTCAAAAACAGGGCAAACCAACTGGTTATACACCCTCAGGAGATACTCTCCATATTCAAAGACTTTTATTCCGACCTTCTCTCAGCACCAAACACTCCCATTCCTCCCTCCTCACTTTCTTGGTTTGATAACCTCCCCTTTCCAAAATTAACCCAAACTCAAATAGATACACTAAATTCGCCATGTTCAGAAAAAGAATTGACTTGTATCATTAAATCACTTAAAAGAAATTCAGCTCCAGGCCCGGATGGCTTTTCATCCTCATACTTTAAACAATATCACCTACTCCTAATCCCTCACTTGGTCAAACTATATAACAACATTCTCACAGGAGGACAATTCCCAGAGGAGATGCTATTAGCCAACATGTCACTCATCCCAAAAGCAAATAAAGACCACACTTTACCCCAAAATTATAGGCCAATATCCGTTATAAATAATGACCTCAAAATTTTTAGTAGACTCCTAGCCAATAGACTCGCCAAAATTATCCCTACACTTATCTCCCCTTACCAATCTGGATTTATCCCTGGTAGACAGATCACAGACAACATTAGACTGGTCTCAAATATTATCCAAGACGCGAACATACATTCTAGACCTCTTTTAATGCTTAGCCTAGATATTAATAAGGCATTCGATAGTGTTTCTTGGAAATTCTTAGACCTAGTACTACGTAGATATGGCTTCGAAGGTGAATTTGTACATGGCTTTCATGCACTTTATCACAACCCCTCAACTAGAATTAGGTTACCAGGCTGCAATTCAGAGTTTTTCAAAGTAGGTAGAGGTACGCGTCAGGGCTGCCCCCTCTCCCCACTGTTATTTGCACTTGCAATCGAACCATTAGCTACAGCCATCCTACTCAATGCAGGCATCAAAGGTTACACATCAAACAATAACACATACAAACTGTGCATGTATGCAGATGATATGTTAGTATTCCTCTCCCAGCCAAATACTGCTTTACCTATTCTTTTACAAACTCTCAACATCTTTTCGTCCTTATCGGGCTTAACAGTCAACGTATCCAAATCGATGGGCATGCCAATCAATATTCCAACTTCAGATTTAGAATCGCTACGCTCCTCTTTCAGCTTCTCCTACACATTGGAGTCCCTTCCGTACTTAGGAATTCATCTCACTCCCAAATTCAATGAGCTTGTTTCCAAGAATTACATACCATTGATGCATAAATTAAGAGCAACATTAAAAATGTGGAAATCCTATAAGATATCATTTTTAGGAAGGATCACAGCAATAAAAATGACTTTACTCCCGAAGATCCTGTACTTATTTAGGGCTCTCCCTATTAGACTGAATAAAACATTGCTCACGAAGTTCCAATCAGACGTTAATAGATTCGTCTGGTCGGACTCCCATCCTCGCCTTTCAAGATCGATCTTATATAGTCCTCAAAGACATGGTGGTCTTGGCCTCCCAGATTTTTGGTTGTATTACCTATCAGCTAGATGGTCACAAATGGCACAGTGGCACATCCCCAACCCAAAAGTTCCATGGGTTGATTTTGAAAAGAACTCCATTTTGCCATTCTCCATCTCAAGTTTACTGTGGGGAAACAAAATTCCAAACTATTCTATTGACCCCTTAAATCAAATAGTCTCACAGTCATACCAATTATGGAAAACATACAACCAGAAATTTAATCTTAAGTCCAAAACCCCTCCACATGCATCTTTTATAAGCGACCCTAAATTTCCCCGAGCTGCACGGGTCCCAACAGACTTCTCTTGGTGGATAGACAATAACCTTACATCCCTTTCCAATTTTATAGATGGTACAAACTTCATTTCCCTCCCCTCTCTTATCTCTAAATCCCAAATTCCTGAAACTGAATGGAATAGATTTTCTCAGATCAAACATTTTTTTGACACGTATTTTCAAACCTCGAATATACAACCCCCATCCTTTTTCGAGACCCTCTGTCTTAAATCCCCCAGAAAGAGAGGTTTCATCTCGGAAGTATACGTCAACCTACTTATCAACACAGACACGAACAAACTTCCATACATGATGAAATGGGAACAGGAGGTAGGCTTCACATATCCTTCTGTGAACTGGGACAACTGCATCAACAATTTGCACAAAAGTACCAAGTCTATAGCCATTAAAGAGACAGCGTTGAAGCTATTCACTAGATGGTACTATACCCCTATTAAACTTCACACCATTTTTCCTACCGTCTCCCCTTTGTGCTTCAGAGGATGCAACTCCACCGGCTCTTTTACACACATCTTTTGGAGCTGTGAAAAAATCACTCATATCTGGAAGCAGTTGGAGAATTTTGCCTCTAAAATTGCAGATAAGAACATCACCTTGACCTTACATAATTGCCTTCTATTCTCACCCATTATAGGACTCTCTACTCAAGGTATTAGACTAATACATACTATATGCGTAGCAGTCCACTGGTTAATTGCTTTCCATTGGAAATCCCCATCAGTTCCTTTAACACAACTCAAAACTAGAATCAATAATATAATTTTGATGGAAAAAATCTATCATACTGTTCGGAACACAAATCAGGTTTATAAACAAAAATGGGACCCCTGGGTCGCACATAGCAAGGAGTTCCTTAACCCAGATCAACATGCCTCTCCTTAATTTTTGGTTCAAACATATATGCACATCACTGTAACTTCGTTTATAGAGCCAGTCTTCCTTCTTACATGTATATATATGATGCAAATTGTATTTCTACGTTTCTACTTTATACAGTCCATATGTATATCTGACGCTATGGAATTGATTTTTTTACTTTTGTCATGTCGGTTTTGTACCACCTTTTAACCCAAATAAAAAACGTTTGTAAACAAAAGAAGTGTCATTTTGTGCAGGGACAGTTCTAAACACGGGAAACACGTGGCACTTCACAGGCATACTTTAGACACCCCCCAGGTACGATATTTAAAGGAATATTTGACTTTTTTTTTTTCACTTTATGCATCATTAAAATGACTGCTCCCGAAAAACGACCGTTTTTAAAACTTCTTTTTGCATTGATACATGTCCCCTGGTGCAGAACCCGGGTTCCCAAACCCTATTTATGACAATAACATGCATAATAGTTGTTATAAATAGCACTTTAGAATTCGAACGTTCGCATCCATTGTATTTAATAGGGTTCTAATGTTCGTTCGAACTTTCGGTCCGTTCGCGGGTTCTGGTGCGAACCGAACCCGGGGGTGTTCGGCTCATCACTAGTAGGGGCCTGCCGTATATACTCAGCTGAAATTTGCCCCTTACAAGTTGGTGTTGCCACAACACTGTGAACCCTCACAGTTACTCTTGGTGGGCGCATGAATGGGCCCTGCTGTGAATTATTAGATCAAGAATTGTAATTGCATGCCCCTGTTGAACAGGGGCTGAAAAATTGGGCCTTTGGTGGTGGTGGTGGTGTTGACACAACACTGTAAGGCCTCACAGTTAGTCTTGGTGGGCGCAGGAATGGGCCCTGCTGTGAATTATTAGATCAAGAATTGTAATTACATGCCCCTGTTAAACAGGGGCATAAAAATTGGGCCTTAGGCACTGGTGCCACAACACTGCAACCCCTCACAGATACTGTACTTGGAGCACAGCAATGAGCCCTATTGCAAAGTATTTCATCAAAAATTGTAATTACACGCCCCTGTTAAACAGGGGCTGAAAAATTGGGCCTTAGCCACTGGTGGCGGCACCCAGAATCAAAAATGTTCTTCCAAGCTATCATCATCAATCGGATCATTGAGGAGGAGGAGGATAGTCAGTCAACATAACAGGACAGTCTCTGAGCATCAGCATCAGTCTTGAAGGGATGTGACATTTGAAAATAAATTAGTCTGTTATATCAGCTTCAGGTGTTTGGTAGCTGGTGGTGATCCAAGACTGGTTCATCTTTATGAAGGTCAGTCGATCAACAGAGTCGGTGGACAGGCGCACCCTGTGATCCGTGACAAATCCTCCAGCAGCACTGAATGTGCGTTCTGAAAGAACGCTGGATGCAGGACAGGCCAGTAGCTCAATTGCATACTGTGCAAGCTCTGGCCAGTGATCCATCCTCAAGACCCAGTAAGCCAGAGGATTTTCGTTGGGGAAGGTGTCCAAGTCTGACCTTGCCCCCAGGTATTCCTGCACCATGTATATCAGACGCTGGCGATGGTTGCTGGAACCGATCATACCTTGGGGCTGCGGACTAAAGAATTGTCTGAACGCATCGGTCAGACGGCCACCTTCCCCACCGCTCCTTCTTTGACTGACCGAAGCCTCAGCAACTCGTTGTCCAGGACCAGGAGTTTGTAACCTCCCAGTCTCTGGGAACGCGTTGCACAGACCTTTCTGCAAGGCCTCCCGGAGTTGTCTCATCCTCTGCTCCCTCTGCGATGGTAAGATAAGGTCCGCAACCTTACCCTTGTACCGTGGATCAAGGAGAGTGGCCAGCCAGTAATGGTCCCTCTCCTTGATCCGAAGAATACGAGGATCCTTCCGCAGACTTTACAGGATCAGGGAGGCCATGCAGCGTAGGTTAGCTGAGGCATTCGGTCCGGAGTCCTCTGGGTCACTAAGGACGACATGATCCGCAGCCACCTCCTCCACGTACAAGTCCACTGGTTTCTTGGGACTGTAAATCATCCCTAAAAGACTGCTGCTGATTATGCTGAGTGCCAGGCTCCACCTCCATGCTGACACAATCCTCCTCCTCCTCCTCTTCTTCCTGTGCGATGGGTGGGACAGAAGGAACACTGTCTGGGTAAAGGGGGCCTTGAGAGGCAAGGAAGTCCTCCTCTTCCTGCCTCTGTTCTGCCTCAAGTGCCCTGTCCATTATTCCACGCAGCGTATGTTCCAACAGATGGATAAGAGGTACAGTGTCACTGATGCATGCACTGTCACTGCTCACCATCCTCGTGGCCTCCTCAAATGGTGCCAGGACAGTGCATGCATCCCTGATCATGCTCCACTGGCGTGGTGAAAAAAACTGAGCTCCCCTGACCCTGTCCTGGTGCCGTAGTCGCACAGGTACTCATTGATGGCCCTCTGCTGCGTGTGCAGCCGCTGCAGCATGGCCAACGTTGAGTTCCACCTGGTGGGCATGTCACATATAAGGCGGTTCTTGGGCAGGTTCAACTCCTTTTGCAGCTCAGCCAGGCGAGCACTGGCATTATAAGATCTGCGGAAATGCACACAGACTTTCCTGGCCTGCCTCAGGACATCCTGTAAGCCCGGGTACCTGCCCAAGAACCGCTGCACCACCAGGTTAAGGACGTGAGCCACACAGGGCACATGGGTCAGTTGTCCCTGTCGGAGAGCGGAGAGGAGGTTGGTGCCATTGTCGCAAACTACCATTCCTGGCTTAAGCTGGCATGGCGTCAACCACCTCTCGGCCTGCCCCTGCAGAGCAGACAGAACCTCTGCCCCAGTGTGGCTCCTGTCCCCCAAACACACCAGCGCAAGCACGGCATGGCATCTTTTTGCCTGCGTACTTGCGTAGCCCCTTGAACGCCTACGGAGCACCGCTGGTTCCGAGGACAAAGCACAGGAAGAGGCCACGGAGGAAGAAGAAGAGGAGGGGGTGGAGGACAGAGGTGTGTCACAACCAGTAGTAGCATTTTGGAGGCGTGGCAGTGGAACAACCTCCAACACTACTGCACCTTGTCCTGCATCCTTCCCAGCTGCCAAAAGAGTGACCCAATGGGCCAAGAAAGAAAGGTAACGCCCCTGTCCATGCCTGCTGGACCATGAGTCAGCGGTAATATGCACCTTACCACTGACCGCCCTGTCCAGCTGGGCCAAGACATTGCCTTTCACATGCCGGTAGAGAGCCGGAATCGCCTTCCGTGAGAAAAAGTGGCGTTTGGGAACCTGCCACTGAGGAACCGCACATTGCACAAACTCACGGAAGGGGGCCGAGTCTACCAACTGAAAAGGCAGCAGTTGAAGCGCTAGCAATTTAGCCAAGCTAGCATTCAACCGCTGGGCATGTGGATGGCTGGGAGTGAACTTCTTTTGACGGTCCAGCAGCTGGGGCAGGGAAATTTGCCTGCTAGAATCGGACGTCGGTGTACTGCTAGCAGAGTGCCCGCAAGTACTTGGCTGTGACACACCTAATTCTACACCTTCATTCCTCTCAAGCCCTGTACACACGATCAGATATCCTATGGATTTTCGTCTGATGGATTTGTCCATCAGAAATCCGATGAAACTGTTTTCCATCAGTCTTGCCTACACACCATCAGTCAAAAAACCGACTGTTCCAAACGTGGTGACGTAAAACACTCCGATGAGCTGAGAAAAATGAAATTCAATGCTACTGAGCATGTGTCGACTTGATTCTGAGCATGCTTGGGTTTTTTATCTGATGGATTTCCCCACAGATGATCGAAAATTGCCATTGGTTTTTTATCTATCAGATAATTTTAAAACATGTTCTATTTTTTAAAACCGATGGAAAAAAGACTGATGGGTCCCATACACGATCGGTTTGTCTGATGAAAACAATCCATCGGACGGTTTTCATCAGTCAAACTGATCGTGTGTACAGGGCTTCAGAGCAGGTTTCAGAGAGGACTGAAGGTATAGTGGGGTTGGAGATCCCAGCTGATGCGGTGCAAGAAGAGGTCAGCTTTGTTCTTTGGTGTGGGTCTTTAAGGTAGGCTTGCCAACGAGCTGCATGGCAGGTCAACATATGTCTGGTCAAGCATGTGGTGCCCAAGCGGGTGATGTTTTGGCCACGCAATATACGCTTGAGACATATGTTGCAAACAGCAGCTGTGCGATCTGATGCACTCGACTCAAAAAAGGCCCACACCAAAGAACTTTTTGAATAACGGGCAGAGGCAGCGCCCTGCACAGGCGGAGCTCTGCGGTGTGATTCCGTCGGTGTGCTGCCCTTACGCTGGCCCCCCGAGGGCATCCTGCCTCGTTGGAGATGTGCCTCCTCCTCATCCTCCTCCTCCTCCTCCTCTCTCCTATTAGGCACCCACGTGGAGTCAGTGACCTCATCATCCCCTCCCTCCTCATCACTGGAGCCAATCTGGCAGTATGCTGCAGCTGCTGGAACATGACTGCCAGATTGGTGTCCTTCTTGAGCATCCCCTCTCTCTGCTCTCACGCTACTGCCTTCCTCTAGCTGGGTATCATCATCAGACCCTTCGAAACGCTGGGCATCCTCCTGGAGCATGTACCCAACACTGTGCTCAAACAGTTCGGGGGACTCCTCAGGAGGACATGGTTGGTCTAGGGAAGGAGTGACTGATGATGACATTGATACCAGGGAAGAGGACGCTTTGGCAGCTGCTTTGCCAGTACCCTGAGCCTGAGTGAGAGAGGATGAGGAGGATGAGGAGGGCTTGGTCATCCACTCTACCAAGTCTTCGGCATGATGCGGCTCAACACATCCAGCTGCCGAAAAGAAGGACAAGCGTGTCCTTGGGCCACGTACTGATGGCGATGCACCGCGTCCACGACCAGCACTGTTGTCTCTAGACACAGAGCCTGCTTGCCCTCTTTTATTGGCTCCTGACTGTCTGCCTCTCCTTGTTTGCCTTCCAGACATTCTAATGGCCTGCAGGGAAATGGGAAAAGCAGCAATACAGGCTAAGTTCAGGTGTAATATGGTCAGGAGGCACACTCCGCCCGCTGTAAGTGCCGCAAAATCCTGTTGGTGTAACACATCAGGAAAAAGCAGCAATACAGGCTAAGTTCAGGTGTAATATGGTCAGGCGGCACACTCCGCCCGCTGTAAGTGCCGCAAAATCCTGTTGGTGTAACACACCAGGAAAAAGCAGCAATACAGGCTAAGTTAAGGTGTAATATGGTCAGGAGGCACACTCCGCCCGCTGTAAGTGCCGCAAAATCCTGTTGGTGTAACACACCAGGAAAAAGCAGCAATACGGGCTAACTTCAGGTGTATAATGTGCAGGAGGCTTAGCAACAATGACACTGACACTGTCCCCTGCCTATCCTTCTCTCTCTCTGCACACAAGGTTTATCAAAGTATATGACACTGACACTCTCCCTGCCTATCCTCTCTCCCTGCACACAAGGTTTAGCAAAGAATATGACACTGACACTGTCCCCTGCCTATCCTTCTCTCTCCCTGCACACAAGGTTTATCAAAGTATATGACACTGACACTCTCCCTGCCTATCCTTCTCTCTCCCTACACACAAGGTTTAGCAAAGAATATGACACTGACACTCTCCCTGCCTATCCTTCTCTGTCCCTACACACAAGGTTTAGCAAAGAATAGATTTGACAAGATTTGACACTGTCCCTGCCTATCCTTCACTTTCCCTGCTCCGGAACACAATACACGAGGCCGCCGCACTGGCGGCCTTTTATAGTGTGGGGCGTGTACTAAACCCCCTCAGCTATAATTGGCCACAGGCATCCTGCCTGTGGCCAATCATTGCTCTCCTCGCTGCCGGCGCTGTGATTGGCCAAGCATGCAGGGTCACAGTGCATGCTTGGCCAATCACAGCGCCGGGATTACACTGCGATGGCGCAGTGTATTGTGGGCCGTTCGCGTCACTCGAATTTGGCGCGAACGGCCAAAATCGTTCGTTGTTCGCCGAACGCGCGAACACTGCCGATGTTCGAGTCGAACCTATGTTCGACTCGAACATCGAGCTCATCCCTAGTTCCAGCATGCCCCCCCCCATGCCACAGACAAATGTCACATGTGAGTTGTGGTGATAATGATCACACACACTTAACTATGTTAAATCAAGCAGACATTTACCATGGTGTTTATGCTGCTTTTCATTCATAACTGACTAATTGGGTGTCAATTCTCTGAACATTTCTTCCCATAGCTTCTTCACTATATACCTGTTACTGTATTCAGGACATGATGAGTCCCATAAGCCTGGCCTGGAATGGACCAGGTGTATGAGATGCTCATGTGCAACATCTTGGGCCATGACTGTATGTGCAGGGATCTCACATTGAATATCACTTACCTTCTTTATTACTACCTGGGTCATAGGTTATGTTTTAATACATGTAATTTTGAATATAAAAATATTTTGCTCAAAATAGAATCGGACGAAAAATAGATGTAAGCGGATAACATCCAAGTAAAAGACATTTGGAAATCCAAAATTTTAGGCCCTGTACACACGATCGGAGTATCCGATGGTCTAAAATCCGATGGAATTGTTCATCAGAATTCCGTTCAAGCTGTCTTGCATACACACTGTCAGACTAAATTCCGACCGTCCAAAACGCGGTGACGTAAAACACTCTGACGAGCCGAGAAAAATGAAGTTCAATGCTTCCGAGCATGCGTCGACTTGATTCTGAGAATGCGTGGGTTTTTTCTCCGTCAGCGTTCCACACTGACGATAGGAATTTCCTATATTTTTTTCCCATCGGAAAAATGTAAAACATGTTCTATTTCTAAACACCGATGGAAAAAAGTCCAATGGGGCCCGCACACGATCAGAATTTCCGATGAAACAAGTCCAATCGTGTGTACAAGGCATTAGTGTTCATATTATTTTAAAAAATGTCCTGTCCCTTGGAAGTTTTAGGTGTTCCCGTCCACCTTTGTTTTCTTCCCTATAATATAAAATAAATAAAGATCTAGCAGTCATGGTTGAAACCCCTCATAATGGACGTTGGTGGGAGCCCCTCATAATGGACGTTGGTGGGAGCCCCTCATAATGGACGTTGGTGGGAGCCCCTCATAATGGACGTTGGTGGAAGCCCCTCATAATGGACGTTGGTGGGAGCCCCTCATAATGGACGTTGGTGGGAGCCCCTCATAATGGACGTTGGTGGGAGCCCCTCATAATGGACGTTGGTGGGAGCCCCTCATAATGGACGTTGGTGGGAGCCCCTCATAATGGACGTTGGTGGGAGCCCCTCATAATGGATGTAACAGGTGCACAAACAAAGGAACTCAGCTCAGAGATCTCAACAATTAAATCCCCAAAAGATAAAATAAATTGTCAGATGGTTTAACTCACCAACATCTACCAAATCTTGAAATATTTGTCTTGTGTGGATTGACCCTTAACATATCAATATATTATTGAACTATTGAAGAAAACACACACTAGCACATACAATTCTCTGGTGGGATTTAAGGCAGTGCTAGGTACCATGCCAGCATACCTCTAAAATAGAAGAAACCAACAGTCACTGTAACAAGGCTAACAGTTGTAATTGTGTAATTGGGAGATTACCATGACACCTTGCATCATTCATTGCACTTTTTATACTATTGTAAAATTGTGGTTTAAAAGATAATAAACCACAGCTTCTGAAAATTGGTGTATATAAAGGAGCATAGAGGTGACCACGAGATGAAGAAGCATTTGGACGCAGAAGGAGCCCACTGACCCATCATTGACAAAAAGGTAATCACAATTTCTAAAGAACAAAACTTGGAGGAAAGAAAAAAGAAAATGTGAGGTGATCCCTATAGTAACGAGTCTGACTTTACTCAATAAAGACGGGTCTCTGGGGTCAACCAAGCATTTCCTTTTTTCCCCTGCTGTGAAAAATATAGTAACTATGTTGACATAACCAGACTTTTTTTTCCTGTACAGACATGTATCATCTACTTCTGCTCCTTTTGTTGGGAACCATCTATGCCCAGGAACTAGGTGAGCTGACAATCTAATATATCCGTAGTAGAATTTTGAGGGTAAAAAGTTCATTTTCAGTGACAAAATGTTTAAACTTTTTATTGCTTAACCACTTGAGCTCCGGAAGTTTTACCCCCCTTCATGACCAGGCCATTTTTTATAGCACCGCGTTACTGTAACTGGTTGTGCAACACTTTACCCAAATAAAATGTATATACATTTTTTCCCACATATAGAGTTTTCTTTTGGTGGTATTTGATCACCTTTGCGGTTTTTATTTTTTGCGCTATAAACAAAAAAAAAAAACAATATTACTTACTTTCTGCTATAAAACACATCCAAAAAAAATGTAAAAAATCTATTTTTTTCATCAATTTAGGCCAATATGTATTCTGCTACATAATTTTGGTAACAAAATCCCGATAAGTGTTTATTGATTGTTTTGCACAAAAGTTATAGCATTTACAAATTATGGGATAGATTTACAGATTTTTTTTTAAATAGTAATGGCGGTGTTCAGTGACTTTTAGTGGGACTGCGACATTGCGGCGGACAAATTGGCAAATTGGACACTAAGTGACACTTTTTTGAGGACCAGTGACACCAATACAGTGATCATTGCTAAAGATATGCATTGTCACCTGTACTAATGACACTGACAGGGAAGGGGTTAACATCAGGGGCGGTCAAAGGGTTAAATGTGTTCCTAGAGAGTGCTTTCTAATTGTGGAGGAGGTTATTTTACTGTGAGAAGGCAGAGATCAGTGTTCCTGCTTAGCAGAAACACAGGATCTCTACCTGCCCTACTAACAGAACGGCGTTCTACCTTGTTTACATTGGCAGACCACAGTTCTGTGTCTCTCAGAAACGATAGGCGGGTCCCAGCGGACATTGGGTCTGCAGGACCCGCTGATTGGCTCCGGTTGTACCCAATCACAGCAGGAGCGGGTCACCGGCGGGGCGCACGCCCCAGACCTGGAAGTGCAGAATCACGTACAGGTGCGTGATTCTGCACAGAGAAGCCAACTTTCCACCTTATAGATACAGCATATGGTCTGGAAGCGGTTAATGATTGTTTAAGCCTCCAGCATACATTATTTATGTTAATGTATTTTTTTTTTATATAAGTGGGAGAGGGTTAGAATCTCTCAGGATGGCAAAAAGGTGAATGTCTGATGATATTTAGAGCAATAAGGTGAACTGTCAACCCAGTGAATGGGCTGCCATGAAGCTGAAGTTTATTTTAATATATTATATAACATATATTATATAATTTTTGCTAAAAAAATAAATAAAATACAATATTTTTATCTGTGTTGCTTAGGGAAATGTCCCCTTACTTCTATCCTGTCTTTTAAAATGTTGTCATTAGTGGAAATCTAAGACGCTTTGGTTAGCAGTAAAAAAAACTTGACTGGGGTTCTAGTCGATGTCCAAACATTTTGGCTGGACAAACACTTTAATACAGTGCACCTTAGTATATGGAAATGTATTGTGTTAAGCAGGGATTTTTGTTCTCAGAGAATAGGTACAGGAACTTAACTACGCACCCCACCCTTCCCCAGGGTAGGGGGAGGGGGGCTGAGCACGCCGCAGCTACTGGGTGTGGGAGGGTCCTAAAAGGGCATTAAATATCAGAAGGGTGCTACATACAGAGTGCAAAGTTCTGGAGGGTGCTAGATACAGGGTGCAGGGATCAGGAGGGTGCTAGGTATGGGATGCAAAGTTTAACAGGGTGCTAGGTACCAGGTGCAGGGTTCAGAAGGGTGCTAGGTAAAGGGTGCATGCTTCTGGAGGGGGCTATGTACAAGGTGCAGAGTTCTGTAGGGTGCTAGGTACAGGGTACAGAGTTCTGGAGGGTGCTAGGTACAGGGTGCAGGGTTCTGGAGGGTGCTAGGTACAGGTTGCAGGGTTCTGGAGGGTGCTAGGTACAGGGTGCAGGGTTCCACCCCATAATCCCCATTCCTGACAGGATTTCCTTCCGCCTCCCATCCACCTTCCTGTACAAATACCACACTAAATGCTTTTAATCCCCCCCCACCAAACCTCCCCTCCCAACATGGACCTCAGATTCAGCGTGGTTTGGTTTAGGGTGGGAGATGCCCTTCCTCCCAGGCTCCTCCTCAAGACCTGCCATAAGACACATCAGAGCTGAGGAGGAGCTTAGCAAAAGCTTCCCCTGCTGTAGTGTGATAGGCGGTGGTGAGAGATGCTGCGGGTGTGGAGAATCGCAACTGGCAACTCCTTGATACCCAGCATTATTACACCAGCTGTGCCCGGCGAGGATTCAGTGCAATGGTTCAGACAGGAGTGCTGTCACTTCTAAATACAGAGGCTGGGCTTCTGTGCTAAGAAGTGACAGTAGTGAGTGGAAAGCACAGGGCCAGCGCCGGAGGTGGTAGACCTCCAGGCAGGTGCATTAAGGCAATGAATAGTGTTTAGGAGGCCTTATTGAAACACAGAAAAAAACTGAAACACACACAGATCCAATTGCACGAATCAAGGCTGGCCTCTCCTGCACATGGACAACCTGGGTGCCAGCCTTTACAGTCCGTCCCTTTTGAAAATAGTAAGAAAATCAGCCGCACTCCAATTAGCTCTTTTTGCAGTATTTTTTATTTTTATTTTTAATAATAAATGCCTTGACTGCATACAGTAATGTCTTCGGCAAAAAAAAACAGCCTTTCTTGATGAATTTCACCACTCCTGGCTTGCTCAAAAGCAAGCCTATCCTTGTGAGTAAACAAATAGCGATGAAACACATCAATAAAGGCTGGTTTTGGGTTGGAGACATTACTATATGCAGTTAATGCATTGATTATAAAAAGAGCTAATTGCAGTGCATCTGATTTTTTCCTATTTTCACAGGAAAAAATCAGATCTGCCCAAAGCAGCTGATTAGATAGCAGATTATCAGAAGTTCATTGGAGAGGAAACTGGTCTACGATTGGTTGCTACAGCCCACTCCACACCCCTGTGGCCTTTTGGTACCCACTTTACGTTACTCAGGCTCAGGTGCTATTAGTCAATGTTTCCCTGCTTAGGTGCTCACTCAGGGCCAGTGAAGGAATATATCCACCAGACTGGGTTCTTCCACTTCAATGGCTTGATTTATTTCTTTCACATTTTCAGATTTTTGTTGTTCCTAACACTATTCTCTTTCCATGTATTTTGTTTTCCTCTAATTTTTTAAAGGGATACCAATCAAAGGAGACAATGCAACATGAAGAATTTTTAGGGGGCTGTAGGTAGCACAAGTAAAGAGACTGTAATGGCAGGGATCCCTAATGCCCCGTACACACGGTCGGACTTTTGACCGGCCAAAATCACATCACAATTCCGACGGAATTCCATCAGAGTAAAAGAGAAACTTCAACAGCATTCCTCTGAGAGTTACATAGTTAGTGAGGTTGAAAAAAGACACAAGTCCATCTAGTTCGACCAAAAAAAAACAAACAACATATTATACACAATCCTTTACCCACAGTTGATCCAGAGTAAGGTGAAAAAACTTCCTCTATTCAAACACGATTGCTGTCTCTGACTATCTCCTGTAGCAATACACTAACCATGTACCTCAGTATGTCTGCAGTTTATGACAGTTTTCTGTGAAGCCTCATACACACGGCCGAGAATCTCGTCGTAAAAAACTTGTCGTTTTTTTCGACGAGATCCTTGGACAAGAAACTTGTCCCGGCCGAGTGTACACACGCTCATTTCAAAGAACCCGCGGTTCTTTGAATGGAGCGTACGCGGTGACGTCATCGAATACGACGAGCATGCACTCGTCACATTCGATGCCGTCGCCGCCATCTTGGTTCACCCTACCTATGCCTAGGAAGCTACCGCGCGGGCTTCCCGGTGAACAGGTAAGTGTGCACACACACAATTTTCTCGTCGAGAAACAGGCTGACGAGAACCTCGACGAGAAAATAGAGAGCAGGTTCTCTATTTTCTCGTTGAGATTCTTGTCGCTTTTCTTGATGAGAAACCATACACACGAACAAATTTCTCTGCAAGAAATCTCTGCCAGCAAGTTTCTTGCTGGTTTTTGCCAAGAAACTCGGTCGTGTGTACGAGGCTTAAGATTACAAACACTGAATATATATGCGTGGCCCTTTGTTGATGTCAAGGGCTGCACAGGGGCTCTATATATCAAGTAAATTTACTAGCACGATAGTATGTCATCAACTTAATTTCTTCCTTTAAACATCATGATTTGGTAAATAAATTTCATGTTTAAAAAGTACACACTTTAAAGTATTTGTAGAAATGGGGGTTAACTTGGGGTGCAGCTCTGGTCCTGTCTCAACCAAGCACTCTAATATTGAAAATTCAAACCTACTTGTAAACCATCTTAACGTTTTAAATGTATTTTTTTCTTAAGATGATTGCTCTCAAGATGACTCAATGTCTCAAGATGAAAAAGAGGGTCCAAATGGCCAAGAGAATTTCTGTGACATGCCTGATACCCTGGAGACAACCCATATAAATGACTGCCAATTGGGGAAATGCCACAATGTCTCTATAAAAATAAATAACAGATTTGGCGATGTTTGTCCAGACAAAAGTACCTGTTCCTATCAAGCTTTCAACTGCCCCACAACCTTTTCGTGGGCTCAGGTTAGTAAAATTAAAAAAAAAGATTATTTTTTCCCTATTTTTTTTTTTATTAAAGCCAGAACAATATGAATTAGATAGGTGGGGAAATGAGTTGGGATACAATATGGCAGGGAGGATAGATAGCAGTACCAAAATAGAGACCAGTCTGCAACATTTTACAACCCAGTCTAAAAGCTACTTTTGTGACTATAAGATAATTTCAGGATGAGCAAAGATAGTAAATTGATGGTTAACCCAAAGGTGATTTTTAGTTATGGAGGGAACCTACTAGGTTTAGTTAGGCCCTGGCTTCTTATATGTAATTTTCTCAAGAATTTTCTTTAAAAACTTGTGGAAGTTTGATATTATGGCTAAAATATTTCCTCACCTAATATTTCCACCTTATTGTCTCTTCTCATTAGTGACCATGGTTCTTAATCATTGTTCACCCCACAGTAGGTTGGAAAGCAATTTTGTGGCTGGGTGCTATACATAGCCACGGAAGGGATAGTAGAAGGTATACAAACATATCAGTTTTTTTAAATCAGCTCTCTGATAATAAATTTAAACTTCAACTTGGAATTTTGCTATAAACAAGACTTTATGAATAGTGTTTTAGTGATGGGTGAATCTGCCTGGGTTCACTTTGCCAATGTTTTCACCAAATCATGATAAAAATTCAGCAAACCTGAACTAAGAGGTGATTCCTTTTAAAAGGCAAATATTGTTAAATTCTGCCCATTTTTAAGACTAATAATTTCTGTGAAAAAGGCATAGGAAGCGCAACACTGCCATGGGGGACATGTACCAATGTATTTTTTTAGATGCTATATGGAAGGCAGAGTGTCTTTTCATTCGGCTTGGAGAGCAACATTGAGAATTCACAAAACCTAACAGTATACGTTGTCAAGTGACTCCACGTACAGACATATTTTGTTCTGAATTTTATTTTAAAACTAGCTTCACTTTCATACAACAGCACCCAATCTGATTTATTCCAGTTTAAACAAAAAAGCTTTTTTTTCAGATAACTTTAGCAGTTACCTATGCTTTTTCTTCAAATGGCAATATACCAACTTTGACCAGCAAATAGAAATTAGCCCAAAATTTGCTGCGGTTGTCCTTTTTTCTGCAAATGCAAAGCTGTCCCTTATCTGTCCTGTATTTTTACACTGCTCTGTCCCCACAATATCCTAATTCTTATAGTAAAACTGAAGCTTGTACTTTTTATCTTTAGTAAATCTGGGCCTAGTGTTTCTATTTATAATTTTCCTGCTGCTTTAGACAAAACGCCAGGAATGGGATAATTGGTGTATGAGCTACAGTAGCACTCTGAATTAAAGAACAGTTTCCTAGCTGACCCTAATCTCTCCCTATGCAGTTTATTAGCTTTCGCTATGCTTCCCCTGCAACAGCTTCAAATTTACTATGGCTGCTCTGTGACCCCCTTTAATAGCGAGGGGGCTGCTTTGTCCAAAATACCCCTTATTGGCCCTTCTAGGCCTGCTGGCCGTGGTTCAAAAGCCATTATGGTATTATGGTTAAAAAAACTGCTCTAAGTGAATCACAAACACATAGAATTCACCTCAAACCCATGGAACATAAACATGAATCTTATGCCCCGTACATACAGTCGGGATTTTCGACGGGAAAAGTCAGTCGGAAATCAAGACGGGAAAAAAGAGAACCAGCTCTCTATCTTTTGCCGGCCGTTTTCCTGTTGGGAAAAGTCAGATGGAGCATACACATGGTCGGGATTCCCAACCAAAAGCTCTCATCTGACTTTTCCCGACAGGAAAACCAATCATGTGTACGGGGCATAGAATTTCTTTGGATTTCAATGCTTTTAAAATATTCAGGTGAAGTTCAAGTGAATTTTCTAATAAAATATGAGGGTATCAAAAAAGTTTATAGAATAACGGATATATGCAGTAATTTAAAGGAATCTGACCCTTTTGCTTCAATATTTTGAGCTCTATTCCTCTTAGGAAAGGTTAAGAACATTATGCTACATTTTCTTAGTCTCCTAATCTGAATGCATTTGTTAAACGAATGCTCCAAAGTGTAAAACTCAGTTAAAAAAAAAAAATTTTTACCTTGGTTCTTCAAGCATGTGCTGACAAATTTGTTGCTACATACCCCTAAACATCATGCTAAGGTCACATGTATGGAGGGATCCTATAAACACATTTGTCACCCCTTAGACGTTTGTGGACACCTGATCTTCACATATATGTGAGCCCCCTATTTGCAGCTACATCTGGGTAGGCTTTCCACAACATTTAGGGCGTGCCTCTGGAATTTCTGTCCATTCAGGAAAATATTGTGAGGTCAATATTGACATTGGATGAGAGGATCTGGCTCTTCATCAGTGGTCTGATTCTTCACAGAAGCATTTAATAGGGTTGATTTCAAGTTCTGTACAGCACCCTCAAGTTTCTCTATGCCAACCTGGCCAAACCATGTCACCATGTCTTTATGGAGCTGGCTATGTGCAAAGGGCACAGTCACATTGGAATTGTTGCTACAAAATTGAAAGCACACAATTGCCAAAAATGTATGCTGTATTATTAACAGTATCCTTCACTGGAAAGAACTTAATCATTTAAAAAAAAAAAAAAAACATACTTTTGGGCGTATTTTAGGTATGATGGTCAGGTGTCCTCAAACTTTTGGTCATATAGAGTATAATTGATTGTTAACAATGTTATTTATTAAAAAATATTTTGGCATAAGTGGCTCAGTATTGATGTGTTTACATGAACTGATATATTCATTATCCTTTTCCACTTCTTCTATAGTATTCCTGCAGGTGCCGCAGAGGGAATCTGAGTTCGGTTTCTAATGTGTGGGCCAATAATCAGATCAGATGTGTTGCACAGAGAGCATGTTCAAACCGGCATTACGCATGGATTGGTGTGTGGAAACCTGCCAATGTAAGTGACAGTTTATATTATCATACTATATACTATAAGAAATGCCACTCAATCTCTATGTTATGAAGTGGGGAGGAACAAAAGGAGTCAAAAGGCTTTCTAATTAAAACACTTGAAAGGATGAACATTATCATCTTAAATTTAAAATCCCCAAAAAGCAAGAAATGAATTCGGGACTCAAAGGCAACCTACAGGCAGGACACAACAATCAATAATGAATATGTTTTTAAAATGGTTACTTGTGTGCATATTGTATATTTTGCAGAGAATAATCTTCATCAGTTTTCTGCCTCCTGTATCTTAAAAGGTCCTCTTGTGATTTAAAGGTTTTCTACTAAAGATCTCCTATTAATTTTCTCGGAACATACCGGTAATCAGATTTACACCCTTATCAAAACCACATGACTATTACATTCTAAATACTGTAGTATTTATTTCATTTGTGCGGTCATTGGCTTCTTCATAGCAAGTAGGGTTGTAGCAGAACCTTTAAATAATTTTCCTTTGACATGTTAAGCCCATCACTAGGTTCTATCTCTTTTTTCCTTTTCCTAAATATTTGTAGATCTGTCTGATCACGCTTTTTTAAATTAGTCAAGGATCACCATCTCAACAAGACAACAATGCCATCTTAGCCTTTGTTTAGATGTGCCATGGTGCTGTACATGGGATTAGCTAAGCAACCAGGCATTTGAGGGATTAACAGTTCAGCTGAGAGCCGACATAAACACCCTAGAAACTGCATGACTTGAATGTAATTGTATTTGGAAACCAAGAGAAGTGCAGGTTTTAAAAAAAACAAACAATCATATTGACCTAAGTGGATGCTGGATCTATTCCCTGCCATGAGTGGTCACATAACTGCTGATTGCTCCCTTTTCGGTCTTCAGTGAGCAGAGAGCAATGACCGTCAGTCACTTGCTTTCTGCTCTGCCCGTTCAGTGCTCACAGGAGCATTGGGCTGTGGAGGGGGTGAGAGCGGCTTGCTAAGGGTTCCCGGCAGTAAGCTGAGAGGCTGAACCAGCTGCCAGTCAGGCATCTGGGAGGATCCCGAATTATTGTACGGATCCCTGCAGAACCTTGACCGGCTCTGTGACATCAGCCGATGGCAGGCTTTGGCCCGCTGTCAACTGAATCTGGGTCACAGGAGTACAGAACTAAATCCACTCCTGTGACCCACAGGAGAAGTATGGCCAAAATAGCTTTGTTTAGTTGTGCTTTAGGACCTTAGAATTCCATCTATCTATCTACGGTGCCTTGAACAAGTATTCATACCCCTTGACATTTTCCACATTTTGTCATGTTACAACTAAAAAGGTAATGTATTTTATTGGGATTTTATGTGATAGGCCAACACAAAGTGGCACATAATTGTGAAGTGGAAGGAAAATTATAAATGGTTTTCAAAATGTTTTACAAATAAATATGTGAAACGCGTGGCATGCATTGGTATTCAGCCCCCCTGAATCAATACTTTGTAGAACCAAGTCTTTTTGGTGATGTCTCTAGCAGCTTTGCACATCTACAGAGGGAAATACATTTTTGCCCATTCTTCTTTGCAAAATAGCTCAAGATCTGTCAGATTGGATAGAAAGCCCCGGTGAACACTAATTTTCAAGTCTTGCCACAGATTCTCAATCGGATTTAGGTCTTGAATTTGACTGGGCAATTCTAACACATGGATATGCTTTGAGATAAACCATTCCATTGTATCTCTGGCTGTATGTTTAGGGTCGTTGTCCTGCTGGAAGGTAAACCTCCACCCCGGGTCTCAAGTCTTTTAAATACTTTTGCAGACTCTAACTGGTTTTCTTCTAGGATTTCCCTGTATTTGGGTACATCCATCTTCCCATCAACTCTAACCACCTTCCCAGTTCTTGTTATAGAAAAGCATCCCCACAACATGATGCTGCCACCATCATGTTTCACAGTGGGGATGGTGTGTTCAGGGTGATGTGCAGTGTTAGTTTTCAGCCACACATAGCATTTTGCTTTAAGGCCAAAAAGTAAAATGTTGGTCTCATCTGACCAGAGCACCTTCTTCCACATGTTTGCCAGAAGCCATGAGGGGGACACAGCAAATGGGAATTCTTATGGCTTTCTTTCAACAATGGCTTTCTTCTTGCCACTCTTCCATAAAGGCCAGATTTGCGGAGTGTACGACTAATAGTTGTCCTATGGACATATTCTCCCACCTGAGCTGTGGATCTCTACAGCTCCTCCAGAGTTACCATGGGCCTCTGGGCTGCTTCTCCGATTAATGCTCTTCTTGCCCAGCCCGTCAGTTTAGGTTGACGCCTCTGTATTGGTAGGTTTGTAGTTGTGCCATACTCTTTCCATTTTCAGTTGATGGATTGAACAGTGCTCCGTGAGATGTTCAAAGCACTGGGATATTTTTTTTATAGCCTAACCCTGCTTTAAACTTCTCCACAACTTTATCTCTGACCTGTCTGGTGTGTTCCTTGGCCTTCATGATGCTATTTGTTCACTAAGGTTCTCTAACAAACCTCTGAGGGCTTCACAGAACATCTGTATTTATACTGAGATTAAATTACACAAAGGTGGACTCGATTTACTAATTAGGTGACTTCTGAAGGCAATTGGTTCCACTAGATTTTAGTTAGGGGTATCAGAGTAAAGGGGGCTGAATTCCCACTGTGTGTTGGTCTATCACATAATATCCTAATAAAATACATTTACGTTTTTGGTTGTAACATGACAAAATGTGGAAAATTTCAAGGGGTATGCATACTTTTTCAAGGCACTGTAAGTATTTGTACATGTTGATAATATCACCCCTCTATCTCCTCTTCTCAAGCTAGAATAAATTCAGTTCCTCTAATATTTCCTCATAGCTGAGCTCCTCCATGCCTCTTATCAGTTTGGTTGCCCTTCTCTACACTTTCTCCAGTTCCCAGAAATCCTTTTTGAGAACTGGTGCTCAAAACTGAACTGCATATTCCAAATGAGGTCTTACTAATAATTTGTACAGGGAAAACATGATATCTCTCTCTCTCTCTGGAGTCCATACCTCTCTAAATACAAGGAAGGACTTTGCTCGATTTGAAAACACATTCCTATCTTGATCTATTTCTGTGCCTGAGTGTTTGTACAACGACCACTTAAGCTGGCCATACACTAGTAGAATTTTGTGTTTTAAGAATGTTTGTGTGGTTTTCTGCTTATTGAAGCAGCTACCATGCTCTGTGTGAGGAAAAGTAGGAGGATCTTTTGAGATGATTGGACTGTTACATAGATTATGGAACCAAAGGGGGATTTATTTTAAATATAGCTAACAGTGGAGTTTAACTTTAGGAATAATGTATTTCTTGCTCACTAACAAACATACTGTAAACATCTAATTTTCTTTAATAGTCTTGTGCCTATATAAATGCTAATGGAAGTAGAGTGACCTACACTAACTTTGCTTGGGGACAGTATCGAAGATGCGGAACCTGGTGTGTGGCCAAAACTGAACTGCATATTCCAAATGAGGTCTTACTAATAATTTGTACAGGGAAAACATGATATCTCTCTCTCTCTCTGGAGTCCATACCTCTCTAAATACAAGGAAGGACTTTGCTCGATTTGGAAACACATTCCTATCTTGATCTATTTCTGTGCCTAAGTGTTTGTACAATGACCACTTAAGCTGGCCATACACTAGTAGAATTTTGTGTTTTAAGAATGTTTGTGTGTTTTTCTGCTTATTGAAGCAGCTACCATGCTCTGTGTGAGGAAAAGTAGGAGGATCTTTTGAGATGACCGGACTGTTACATAGATTATGGAACCAAAGGGGGATTTATTTTAAATATAGCTAACAGTGGAGTTTAACTTTAGGAATAATGTATTTCTTGCTCACTAACAAACATACTGTAAATATCTAATTTTCTTTAATAGTCTTGTGCCTATATAAATGCTAATGGAAGCAGAGTGACCTACACTAACTTTGCTTGGGGACAGTATCGAAGATGCGGAACCTGGTGTGTGGCCATGAATTTGTCAAGTAAGTAACAAAAACATAAAATAAAATAGCAAATATTGAATTTCTTTATTCTTCTATGACATCTTTAATGGGACAGTCTACTCAAAAAATGATTTTCATGTTTCTTAGAATATGCTTTAACATCCACCGAGTTCCTGTCTCACTGCAAAATTCTATTTTTATATTATTGATAATGTGTTTTTGGTAAATTTCTATCATACTGGAGATTGTGGGAGGGCCTGGGTTGACTAATGGAATCAGAAACACTTAATGTACATTTAAAGTACAACCAAAGGCTCCCCTATGACAGACTAAACTAGTACCTAATCCATTTACTATGTGAAGCACAAGCCTCAAAGTAAACCAAAAACATCCCTTTCCTTCTCATGACGGAGCCAAACTTGAAGGATCAACAGGAATTTGCAGGGGGACTAAGAGACAATTGTAACTACGGATGCACTTATAAATATTTGCTGTTGTACTTTTTAATGAAAGGCCATCTTTCTACTTTAAATGTACAGTGCACCAGATACTGTATAATTGAAAATAAAATTGCTTGGACAGCAGGAGGTGGGACAGTGACCACAAAGACATAATGGGTGGTACAGGAAAAGTGGTCACATTTTACAAAATAAAGCAGCTTATACGGCATAAAAACTATAATTCCTTGAAAATATTTTTGGGCTGGAATGCAATAGAGCTCAATTCTGTCCAAAAAAATATTTTTTTGTTTTAGATTGTAGGTAAAGTGTTTATGATCTTTTTTTCAAGAAAGACAGTTCACATACTGTACCATATATATTTGTTTCTCAACACCTTTGTTCTGTTTTGTCTTTCAGATGGTCAATGGTATACTTTCAACTGTTGCACTTCACTGCCCTTCATCTGTACCATCTAAGAGTGGAGGATCTACGAAGGCTTCTGACCGTCATCTCCAAAGTTCCTGTTGCAAAATTTCTTGATTGTCTGCTTTCAACTACATCTTCCCCTGCTTTATATACTACATGCTGCTTTTTAAATAAATCATGAATGTATTTAGAATTGTTTTTTGGGTTGTTTTTAAATTTGTGGCTTTCAACAAAAGTCATGGTTTTTCTGGTTTATCATACAAAACTAAGCTTGATTTCAAATACTGTCTGCCTGGCTTTGATGTTATAAACAAGGCCAAGGATAAATCCAAAGAAAAGATCCAAGCTTACTCACCGACCAGCTCGCTGACAACTGAATCAACCTAACAGTATGCGTTAAAACAGGGGTTTAGTCTGCACACATTTGCAAATACATGCGTAAGCCACAGAGCCTCGCTACGACACCCTGGTATCTGTGGTCCTATCACTAGCTTATGAGTGACTCCACAATGGAAGCACATGCATTCTGATGGATAGGTGGACTGAAGGCAGCCCAACCCTTCTTAAAGTTACAGGGGCACACTGAAGACCCAGCAAATCGCATTATGGCTGCAAAGGTGTCAGTGCATTGCCTGACCAATATAACAGGAATACAAAAAAGGTGTCCACTGCCCCCCACCTATAACTTGCCATTGCAGCAAGTAGCATTGGAAGGCAACATATGATATAAACAAGGCCAAGGATAAATCCATACAAACAAAACTGAGGGCTCTTTCACACGGGGCGTATCCGTGCAGATCCGCCCCGTGAAGCTCCGCTTGCTCAGCGGGGATCGCTCCGTTGATCCCCGCTGAGCCGACGGATGACTGGGCGGTCCCCGCACACTGTGCAGGGACCGCCCTGTCAGAGCGCCGCTCTCCCCTATGGGGAATCGGATGACGACGGACCGTAGAGTCCGTTGTCATCCGATCCGCTCCGCCGACGGAAGGAAAAATAGGGTTTTCCTCCGTCACACTTTGGCGGAGCGGATGTCAGCGGACATGTCTCCGCTGACATCCGTGCCTCCATAGGGGTGCATGGAGGATCCGTTTCAGGTCCGCCTAAAAAACTGACAGACGGACCTGAACGGACCTCCGTGTGAAAGGGGCCTAAAACTCATGCTTAGAAAAACAAACAGTGATAAATTGTGATAAATAGATCTGCAGCTGCTGCAGCATAAGGTACTAACACCTCAAAAAGACAAAAAACGAATTTCTTGTTCATACATCACGGGACACAGAGCGGCATAGTCATTACTATGTGGGTTATATAGAATTACCTTCAGGTGCTGGCACTGGCAACTTCCAAAACAGGAAGTACCCTCCCCTATATAAGCCCCTCCCATCCGGGAGCACCTCAGTTTTTTGCCAGTGTCTAAGGTGTTGGCCAAGGTTAACATGTATTCATCTGGGCTTGTGTACAGGTTCTCTGGGCCTTAGCAAGCTATTCCGGATCCGACCAAAAAAGCTTCATAGCTAAACGGTCGGTACCCGGGCCTTGCAGAGAAGAGCAGGGTTTTGCCTGTAATGCCTCTCTTAGGAGGGCTGGACCCTGGGATCCAGAGCTCTGGTCATACCCAAAACCAAGATGCTATCTGTGCAGGGTGCTATACAGGTCCAGGGGAGTGGAATCCTTGGGAACCCGGTCCCTGAAGGTCTAGTACAATGCCTGCCGTGAGAGGTGAAGTTTGGGCTTCTGTGGACCAAACAAAGTCCTGCGGCGGGGAAAAGGTAAGTGGGGGCCCCTCAGGAACTTGGTTCTATTGAGGGGACCCCCAAGCCTAATATGTCTTTCTGCCTGTTACCTAAAGGTATTCCCGCTAATAGCTGTATATGCCTAAGAAATCCTAGAAATGTCTTTTCATAAAGGAAGTTTTAAAAACTGTAAACCTAGAAATGTTTTTCATAAAGGAGGTTTTTAAAAAAAAAAAAAAAAGACAGAAGTGCGGTACCTGTGTTTGTCCACTAGAGGCCGCTGTGGAACGTCTTTTTTTCTTGGGACTATTCCTTCCATGGTGAAAGTCCAGGCAGATGAGTGAGCTCTCTATCAGGGAAGCTGCATTCCTCTGTCATGCTGCCAAGTAGTTTCCTTCCATCCCCGAGTCCTGGTGAAACAGGGACCCTGGCTCCTCTCCCTACATGGCACCAAGAGCGCACACGTGCACGCGCGCGCGCACACACGCTTTCTTTTTATAAGATTTAGCTTCAAAAAAGGGGGCGGAGCCTGGCGGATGACGCGCTCTGTGCGCCCAGCGCTTCTGCGCATGTGCGGGCGTCCCAGCAAGATAAAAGGACTCAGTCCACGCTGCTTGCTATGGACACAGAGCATGAAAAGGAGCTGGTAGCATGGTATAGGGGCTTACAGCGGGCGGTTGATACAGGCATCCCCAGAAAGACGCATTAGTAGACACCCACTGATGTACATAGCAGCAAATTGCATTAGACTATTTCAGTAAAGGGGTGTATTGCGGCTGGAATACCTCAGCTTTGAACTAAGGAATATGCCGCCTAAAAAACTCTGAGATATACCTCTCAGGAAGTGTAGGGGGTCTCCATCGGGCTCTGAGGATCTGGAGCAGTCATCTGCACCTTCCTCCCCTGAGAAATCAGAGGTTAATACCCATAAGGAACCCCCGGGAGTGCCAGGTACTGCGGCTGTCCTCAGTCCACCTGCTCCTGCATATATAACAGAGGAGGTTTTTGCCTCAACTCTGGAGGGATTGGAGCAGAGATTGGCAGCATTGATCGCTTCTTCTCTACAGGAAAGAAAGCGCGCCAGATCTCCATCCCCTCCATTAGAGTGCCTGTTGGCAGAGCAACAGTCCCAGGAAGGGACTGACCTTCCTGAAGGGGATCAGGAGGAGGTTAACTCTGTTTTTGAGGAATCGACAGTAGATGAACCATTTTCAGCATCACAGACTGAAAGATTGTGGGTCCAGACCCTAACTGACATGGTTCGATCTGCATTTAAAATGCCTCTTGTTGAACCATCAACTACTGCTGTCTCCTCATTGGGGTCGCTAAAAGCTCCCCAGATTAATTGCTCCTTTCCAATTCATCCATTATTGGAAGGACTTATATACCAGGACTGGGAACATCCTGATAAACTATTTGTTCCACCTAAGAAATTTCAGGTGATCTATCCCATGGAGGAAAAATTCACCCAGAGATGGAATGTTCCTACGGTGGACGCAGCCATTTCTTCTGTGAACAAATCACTGACATGTCCAGTAGATAATGTTCAAATGTTCAAAGATCCAGTAGATAAAAAATTGGAATCTTTATTAAAATCTGCTTTTTCCACAGCAGGGGCTGTTACACAGCCAGCAGTGGCAGCTATTGGGGTCTGCCAAGCTTTAAAGGATCAAATGAAAATGGTCCTGAGGGATTTGCCAGACCAGCAGGCCCAGGCTCTGGCTGATCTGCCTAGAGCATTATGCTTTGCGGTTGACGCCATCAAGGATTCTATCCATCAGGCCTCCCGCCTCACGCTGTCTTTGGTACATATGCGTAGGCTTCTGTGGCTCAAGAACTGGTCTGCTGAGGCTCCCTGTAAGAAGCTCTTAGTTAGCTTCCCATTTCATGGAGAACGCCTTTTTGGCGAAGACCTGGATAAATATATCCAGAAGATTTCCAGTGGTAAAAGTACTCTCTTACCAATTAAAAAGAGGTCTAGGGGTCCGTCTTTTAAGAGGACTACCTCTCCTATCCCTGGGACGTCTGCTACTAAGCAGTTCCGACGGCCTCCTCGGTCAAACTCAGGAGGTAAAAATCAGGGACAGTCACAGGGTAATAAAAAGCCCTGGATCTGAAGAGGTACTAAACCAGCCTCCAAGTCAAGCCTATGAAGGGCTGCCCCCACTCAAACGGGTGGGGGGAAGACTTCAGTTGTTCACAGAGACCTGGCGGGAGACGATCAAAGACAGATGGGTGCTCTCCGCAGTAACTCGGGGATACAAGTTGGAGTTAAAAGAGTCTCCTCCTTCCCATTTTATGTGGTCAGGCATGCCAAAAGACCCTCTGAAAAGAAGGTGTCTCCTAGTGGCGTTAGAACAACTATTGCTCCAAGGAGTAATTATGGAGGTTCCTATGGAAGAGTGGGGGTTGAGTTTCTACTCAAACCTTTTCACAGTCCCGAAACCAAACGGGGACATAAGACCCATATTGGACCTAAAGAGTCTAAACAAATTTCTAAACGTCCGGTCCTTCCGGATGGAGTCGATCCGATCGGTCACCGCTGCCCTACAGGGGGAGGAATGGTTAGCCTCGATCGACATCAAAGATGCTTACTTGCATGTTCCCATCTCTCCAGGTCATCAAAAATTTCTACGCTTTGCAGTAGAAGGGCGCCATTTTCAGTTCAGAGCCTTACCATTCGGTCTGGCCACAGCACCACGAGTGTTCACAAAAATTCTGGCCCCACTGTTGGCCGATCTAAGAACACGAGGTGTAACGATAATGGCATACCTACACGACCTGTTGTTGATGGACCACTCAGTTGCCAAGCTAGAAGTGGTAATTGTCGATACAATCAAGTATCTAGAATCTCAAGGTGGGTCATCAACCTGGACAAGTCAGCCCTACAGCCAGTGAAAAACCTGGTATATCTAGGGCTACGGCTGGATTCAGACCAGAGGAAGATTTTCTTACCTCTAGACAAGGTATCCTCTTTGAGGGGCTTGGTCCGTCTGCTTTGTGCAAAAAGACAGCCGTCCATACGCCTGTGCATGAGGCTGCTAGGAAAGATGGTAGCATCATTCGAAGCTGTGCCATACGCCCAATTCCACTCAAGGAATTTACAGAGGGCCATATTGTCAGCCTGGAACGGAAAAATTCAGGCTCTAGACTTCCCGATGGCTTTGTCCCCTTCCGTTCGGAAGAGTCTCTGCTGGTGGTTGATCCCCCAGAATCTCCAGAAGGGAAAACCCTTCAGTCCGATATCCTGGAAGGTGGTCACTACAGATGCCAGCCTTATAGGCTGGGGGGCAGTACTGGAGCAATGGTCTCTCCAGGGCAGATGGTCAAATGTAGTAAAAACCCTGCCCATCAATCTCTTAGAGATACGGGCAGCCCGGTATGCCCTAGTAGCCTGGGCATCCAGACTCCAAGGGTCCCCTGTCAGAATTCAATCAGACAATGCCACAGCAGTGGCATATATCAATCATCAGGGAGGCACCAGGAGTCGTGCAGTCCAGAGGGAAGTAAGTCACATCCTGGAATGGGCAGAAAAGCATGTCCCATGTATATCAACTGTCTTCATTCCAGGGGTGGAGAATTGGAAGGCGGACTTTCTAAGTCGCCAACAGTTATGCCCAGGGGAATGGTCCCTTCATCCCGAGGTCTTCCGAGCAATATGTCAGCGGTGGGGAACACCGGATGTAGATCTGCTAGCATCCAGATTCAACGCAAAGGTGGACAGATTTGTCTCCCGGACAAGGGATCCCCTCGCTTGCGGCTCGGATGCTCTGGTGTTCCCTTGGAATCAGTTCAGACTGATATATGCATTCCCTCCGCTACAATTGTTGCCTCGACTCCTTCGCAGAGTCAGGTTGGAAAAGAAGCCGGTGATCTTGGTGGCTCCAGCGTGGCCCCGAAGGGCCTGGTACGCGGAGATCATCAAAATGTCTGTGGGGAGTCCTTGGACCCTTCCACGTCGTCCGGACCTGCTTTCGCAAGGGCCGATATACCACCCTTCCTTACTAACTCTAAGTTTAACGGCCTGGCTATTGAATCCCACATCCTAAAGAAGAGAGGTCTCTCTAACTCTGTGGTATCAACTATAATCAATGCCAGGAAGCCTGTATCCAGGCAGATCTACTATAGAGTTTGGAAGGCGTACATCACTTGGTGCGAGGCCAGAAAGTGGCATCCACGTAAGTACGTTATAGGCAGAATTCTGGACTTCCTACAGTGGGCTGTAGACAGGAAGTTTGCCTTAAGTACTATCAGGGGTCAGGTTTCGGCCTTATCAATACTATTTCAAAGGCCCCTGGCTATGCATTCACTTGTCAAATCCTTTATCCAAGGGGTGACTCGTATTATTCCACCGATTAAAGCTCCCATATGTCCATGGGATCTAAATTTGGTTCTGTCGGTTCTGCAGAAGCAGCCATTTGAACCTTTGCGGCACATTTCCTTGGTTCTACTCACCAGAAAATTGATATTTTTAGTAGCCATATGCTCGGCTAGAAGAGTGTCGGAAGTAGCCGCCATGTCCTGTAAAGAGCCATATCTGGTTATTCATGAGGACAGAGTAGTATTACGTCCTCACCCAGCCTTTCTTCCTAAGGTGGTATCGAGGTTTCACTTGAACCAGGATGTGGTTCTTCCTTCTTTTCCCCAAACCGAGCTCGGTAGAGGAAAAGTTATTGCATTCTTTGAATGTAGTAAGAGCAGTTAAAGCTTATCTAAAAGCCACTGCTCAGATTCGTAGAACGGATTCTTTGTTTGTTCTGCCGGAAGGCCCCAGAAAGGGTCAGGCAGCATCAAAATCTACTTTAGCCAAGTGGATTCGACAGGTCATAATACAAGCCTATGGCTTGAGAAGTAGACCGCCTCCGTTCAAAGTTAGGGCGCACTCCACAAGAGCAGTTGGAACTTCATGGGCAGTGCATCACCAGGCCTCCCTGGCTCAAATTTGTAAGGCCGCAACATGGTCTTCAGTACACACGTTTACTAGGTTCTACCAGGTGGACGTTAGAAGTCAGGAGGATGTCGCCTTTGGGCGCAGTGTGTTGCAGGCCGCAAAAGATCCTCATGCCTGATGGTGCCCAGCTTATGTATGGTATATCCCCCCCCTCATTTGGCATTGCTTTGGGACGTCCCACATAGTAATGACTATGCCGCTCTGTGTCCCGTGATGTATGAACAAGAAAGTAGGATTTTTAAAACAGCTTACCTGTAAAATCCTTTTCTTGGAGTACATCACGGGACACAGAGCTCCCACCCCTCTTTTGGGGACACGTATTGCTTTGCTACAAAACTGAGGTGCTCCCGGATGGGAGGGGCTTATATAGGGGAGGGTACTTCCTGTTTTGGAAGTTGCCAGTGCCAGCACCTGAAGGTAATTCTATATAACCCACATAGTAATGACTATGCCGCTCTGTGTCCCGTGATGTACTCCAAGAAAAGGATTTTACAGGTAAGCTGTTTTAAAAATCCTACTATTTTGCATCGCTAGCAAAGATAAGTGAAGTATAAACACATTTGAGCAATAAAGCATAAATTAAATATCCAAAATGTGACTAATAAACACTTAGGACAGAATAACATAAATGTTGCCACTATGTATCAAACTAATAAAGCTGACTGTCCCTTGGTGTTAACACTGTGCTGATTAGCAAAGAAGTGATAAACAAGTGTTAATAAGAAAGGTGAATATCTTGTGCGTTTTTAGAACAACAACTGTGCCAATCAAGGAAGACTGAGTGTTCCCACAACAGATACCGAGTGGTTGATTTCCCTTTAGAGTTCCCCTCTTGTGGCCCCACTCACCAGAAGGAGATATGAAATTTGCATAAGAAATCACAAAGACTTTGATTCAATAAGTTCATGAGATACAGCAGATTGACTCCATAAGATCAGCAGAGACGGTAGAAGACATATAAGGAAGAGAAAAAATCATGTGAAGTACGGCTTAGAAACTTATGCCGCGTACACACGACCGTTTTTCCCGTCGAGAAAAATTAAATTTCTTCCTTTGGACGAGAAAAACGATCGTCTGTGGGCTTTGTCGTTTTTCTCAACGGGAAAAACGGCATTAATCACGACGAGAAAAATTAGAACATGCTCTAATTTTTCTCGTCGTGATTCCCGTCGTTTTTTTCCGCGGCAGTTTTCCCATAGGGAAACACTGCCGCGGAGCCCACACACGGTCGTTTTTTTCGACCAAAAAAAAAATGTAATTTAAAACGGCCGTGTGTGGGGGGAACAAGCTGTTTCTCGTTTTTCACGTCGATTTTCTCGGCAGTGTTTTCACCGTCTAAAAAATCGATCGTGTGTACGCGGCATCAAAGTTTTGCGCGGCTAACTGAGAGACTCACGAGACTGCAGTAATAGACAAGCGTCAGTGTGTTCCGGGTACACAGGCATGCGTTCCACAGAAACCGGAAGCAGCGTCACTGGTTCTGGGTTGGCCGGAAATTGCGTCTATTCGCGTCTATTGCGTCTTTGTGATTTCTTATGCAAATTTCATATCTCCTTCTGGTGAGTGGGGCCACAAGAGGGGAACTCTAAAGGGAAATCAACCACTCGGTATCTGTTGTGGAAACACTCAGTCTTCCTTGATTGGCACAGTTGTTGTTCTAAAAACGCACAAGATATTCACCTTTCTTATTAACACTTGTTTATCACTTCTTTGCTAATCAGCACAGTGTTAACACCAAGGGACAGTCAGCTTTATTAGTTTGATACATAGTGGCAACATTTATGTTATTCTGTCCCAAGTGTTTATAAGTCACATTTTGGATATTTAATTTATGCTTTATTGCTCAAATGTGTTTATACTTCACTTATCTGTGCTAGCGCTGCAAAATATTTGTTTTTTGTCAAGGATAAATCCAAGCTTACTCACCAACCAGCCCGCTGACAACTGAATCAACTTAACAGTATGCGTTAAAACAGGGGTTTAGTCTGCACACATTTGCAATTAAATGCGTAAGCCACAGCACCCTGGTATCTGTGGTCCTATTACACTGAGTGACTCCACAATGGAAGCACATGCATTCTGATGGATAGGTGGAGGGTAGTGAGGAGATGATGTGCAGTTACCTCTAGCAATCAATCAGTGAGCAGTATTGATACAGTAATCTCTAGCAACCAATCATCAAGCAGAAGTCATTTGCTGTAACCTCTACAAACTATTCAGTGAGCCATAATGTGTGCTGTAACTTCTAGCAGCCAGTCAGTGAGCAGTAATGATACGCTGTAACTTCTGGCAACCAATCGCAATTGCTGCCTGATCTGATTTAGTAAACTGACTTTGAGTTTAGCTGCTATTTATTGTATGTCTCAGAGCAGGGGGAGAGCGAAATTGCATGGGGGGGCCCAAGAAAATGTCTGCCCAGGGTCCAATCAATATTAAAGACGGCCCTGCATGGATCACTCATAAGAGACCAATGCTAGTGTGAACAAGCCCTTGTACTCTTGCTTGTGATAGTCATTAAAGCATATTTTATGGGTGAAAGGAGTATATGTTTGCTGAGTATAGGGAGAATAGACCCGTTACATTATATAGGGGGTTATAACCCGTTACATTTTTTTATCACCATCTGTGTCCCATTGCAGAGATTTCCCTTCACTTCCTGTCCCAAAGCCAAACAGGAAGTGAGAGCAAATTCCTGCAAATTAAGGACATTTCTAGGGGACCCCAAGGTTACCAGAACTAGTGTCCACATTGGAACATTTCCCCTTTATTACTTTTCTGGGGACAACTCAAAATTTGGGATTTTATTTTATTTTCATTTTTAATGATAATTGTAAACAGGACAAAAGAGAGGGTGAATCTCCCTAATGGGGAGAGACAGCAATAAAAACTGATAGGTTTTCCAATCCATCTCCACTCTAATAACTAAAGGAAAAACTTTTTTTTTTAGTTTTGGATAAACAAAAGTGTGTTTCTGTGCTGAAGTGTAATGAGTTATCAAAGAGCTGCACCTACAGTATATACAGTATCACCTGAATACCAAAAGTGATGTGAAAACATATGCAGTATATACTTAAATAATAGTGCGCTTCTGGTTACCATGCAAGAAATGAATTACTGAATATGTATCAATATACAATCGAACAGTAAATTGAATAGTCCATAAAGTTCAATATGGAAATAAGTCCATGTGCGAATAGCAATGAAAGCATATAGTGGAATGAAGGTGTATCTAATTCTTCTCAAGATAATAATACTGTATATCCCACCGGGTGGCAAACCACATGAATTGTTAAGGAATTCCACCATACACACCTGCCCTCCACCGTAATCAAGCCTCTTACCAGATGGCTGTGATCCCCAATTACAGAGATCAAACACAAGAGAAATAATGGACCCCTCCGGGTGTCTCTAAATGGGATCATTATGGTCCACTGGGTTTCTACATAGTAATAAATATATAATATATTTGCCAATACCAGCATATAATATTCCCCAATAGGGATGGGCCGAACACCCCCCTGTTCAGTTCGTAGCAGAACTCCTGAACGGGGGAAATGTTCTAACCCGAACAGTGAACCCCATTGAAGTCTATGGGAGACGAACAGGAAAAATCAAAAGTGCCCATTTTGAAGGTTTAAAAACAATATTTTTCTCAGGAGCAGTGATTTTAAAGATGCTTAAAGTGCAACAATAAAAATATAGTGCCTGGGGGTCCCCTTAATGTGCCTGTAAAGTGGTGCATTTGTAGCATGGATAAAACATTTGTGGCATGCTACAGCATAAATGAAATTTCTAAAGAAAAAAAAAAATCAAATCCCATTTAAATTGACTTGCCATAGTCGCACAGGTTTTCATTGAGGTGAACACATGGAGAGGAAGCATTACCAACTGGCTTATCACCGTGGAATGTGCTGACTAGCAAGGCTGTGAACACAGGGTGTCACCACGATCCAGCTGAGATTCATTACAAGCACTTTTTGGTCCTCCGTTATAGGGGTCCATGGTGCTCTGGTAAGCACAATTACTTGTCTTTTGGTGGTGGAAATCACTTGGTTTGTGTCCTCATCTGAAGAGTTGGATGCCATTGGACTTTTTTGCACGGGTGGTGTATTATCATTGAAGTGAAATTTGGACTAATTTCATGCAGTTTACAAACTTTTTTCATTATTATTTTTGCAATTTATGAATTCAACTTTATACGTTGCAACTTATTTTTTGTACACTGTATTGATTTTGCTGATTGTGTTTTTATTCATTTAGTTTGTGTTTCATTAGTTTGATCGCTCATGACATTCGTTTGTTAATTATCACCATATTAGGTTTAGCGCAACTATATTATTTCTTACTCATTGATGGCCCTCTGCTGCATGTGCAGCCGCTGCAGCATGGCCAAAGTTGAGTTCCATCTGGTGGGCATGTCACAGATTAGGCGGTTCTTGGGCAGGTTGTATTCCTTTTGGAGGTCAGCCAGCGAGCATTGGCATTATATGACCAGCGGAAATGCACACAGACTTTCCTGGCCTGCCTCAGGAGATCCTGTAAGCCTGTGTACCTGCACAAGAACCGCTGCACCACCAAGTAAAAGGACGTGAGCCAAACAGGGCACATGGGTCAGTTGTCCCTGTCGGAGGGCGGAGAGGAGGTTGGTGCCATTGTCGCAAACCACCATTCCTGGCTAAAGCTGGCGTGGCGTCAACCACCTCTGAGCCTGCCCCTGCAGAGCTGACAGAATCTCTGCCCCAGTTTGGCTCCTGTCCCTTAAGCACACCAGCTCAAGCAACACATGGCATCTCTTTGCCTGAGGGCTTGCGTAGCCCCTTGAATGCCTACAGAGCACCGCTGGTTCCGAGAACAAATCAGCACATGCCGGTAGAAAGCCGAAATCGCCTTCCGTGAAAAAAAGTGGCGTTTGGGAACCTGCCACTGAGGTACTGCACATTCCACAAACTCACGAAAGGGGGCAGAGTCTACCACCTGAAAAGGCAGCAGTTGGAGTGCTAGCAATTTAGCCAAGCTAGCATTCAACCACTGGGCATGTGGATGGCTGGAAGAGAATTTATTTTGCCGGTTTAGCAACTGGGGTAGGAAATTTGCCTGCTACAATCGGACGTTGGTGTAGCGATAGGAGATTGCCCGCAAATACTTGGCAGTGGCACACCTAATTCTACACCTTCATTCCTCTCAGTGCAGGTTTCTGAGAGAAATTAAGGCACAGTGGGGTTGGAGATCCCAGCTGATGAGAAACAAGGAGAGGTCCGCCTTTTTCTTTGGTGTGGGTCTTTTAAGTACGCTTGCCAATGGACTGCATGGGAGTTCGACATATGTCAATAATGCAGGGGGGGAGTTTGGGACTTTAAATGAGGTTCAAAACAAGGTAGGCGTAAGGTAAAGGAAACATGTTTATTGACATGAAAAAATGTGGTGTACTGTCTGAGTCAATGGGGCTGTACATAAGAACATAATTATAGTGAACATTGAGGGCACATATTAATATCAACTTGGAAACTCATGACACATGGCATTACATATGAAACATGGACATCAAGGATATACAATGATATCGATCAACAATACATAACAGTATGAAAGGAATGAACCGCTCCCATAGATACAAAAATACACACACATAAATCCCTAAAATGGCACAGTGCAGATATAGTAACATGCGATAAAAAGTTGAAATTCATATGTGCTTGTCAATCAGTGGATGGATCGTTGGGGTGACGTAAAAGTGCGTTGGCATCCTAAAATTGCCCGACGCGTTTCGTGTTTGCACACTCATCAGGGGCGGATGCACCCAAATCTAAAAAGATTGAGATATGTTAAAATCTAAGTGGCACTGAGCATAATATGAGGAGAGCATGTATATAAAATCCAAGGGTTACATACCACAGGTGAATAGTGTGGATGGTAGGGGTAAGTGTGGTTTTGGACCAGAGTCAGCCAGAGGGTGTCAGTCCCGGAAGTTGAGGATAATACGCCATGTGCAACTGAAAACGCAGGTCCGAGATGGATCAGGAAGGAGATGACCAAAAAGGGGTGCTGCGCCAAAAAGGTGGTCAATTGTAGGGGCACGCCAGTAAATCTGCATTTAAAAATAGAAAGATTGTAAAAAACAGGGAAGAATATCCAATAAACACCCTGGATGTTATCCAGGGCGGGGGCAGCTGATAGCAAAATTACCTGAGTATAGAACAGTAAGGGAAAGAATCCCTAAGCAATGTGGCGTGATCCCATGGAGATACACAAGACTGTGTGTAGGCAGCCTAATTATACCCCTCTCCTCCCACGTACAATCGCACGTTGGCGTGCACCAACGTCCCGCAGGCCAATCACATGCTAGGAGGGGCTCCGATCAGAGGGAGGGAAAAAACCCGCCCACGACAGGAGCTTGCCCCCATAGGCTGTGCGAGGCTGAGATGGTAGTAACGCGATCCGCGTCATGACACCAAATGGCGTCAGACGCGAGTCACGTGGGCGTGACGTCGATACGCTGTGAGCGCCGCCCAGAGCCCCAGGAAACCCCCGCCCAATAGGGCGGGGGAAGGGGCAGAGAAGGGACGTCCAGAGCGCATCGCAACTTCCGGGTAGGTGACAACAATGAGGCGGCCCATAGTGTCAAAGATCACACAGACCCAGAAGAAAAAACGCTGTAGCCATAAATCTCATGGACAGGTAAAAGCTGTCATGAATGAGACCAGGTCCCCAATAGCGGTACAAGGCCACAAAGGGGAACTGAGATTTTACCTGTCCATGAGATTTATGGCTACAGCGTTTTTTCTTCTGGGTCTGTGTGATCTTTGACACTATGGGCCGCCTCATTGTTGTCACCTACCCGGAAGTTGCGATTCGCTCTGGACGTCCCTCCTCTGCCCCTTCCCCCGCCCTATTGGGCGAGGGTTTCCTGGGGCTCTGGGTGGCGCTCACAGCGTATCGACGTCACGCCCACGTGACTCGCGTCTGACGCCATTTGGTGTCATGACGCGGATCGCGTCACTACCATCTCAGCCTCGCACAGCCTATGGGGCAAGCTCCTGTCGTGGGCGGGTTTTTTCCCTCCCTCCGATCGGAGCCCCTCCTAGCATGTGATTGGCCCGCGGGACGTTGGTGCACGCCAACGTGCGATTGTACGTGGGAGGAGAGGGGTATAATTAGGCTGCCTACACACAGTCTTGTGTATCTCCATGGGATCACGCCACATTGCTTAGGGATTCTTTCCCTTACTGTTCTATACTCAGGTAATTTTGCTATCAGCTGCCCCCGCCCTGGATAACATCCAGGGTGTTTATTGGGTATTCTTCCCTGTTTTTTACAATCTTTCTATTTTTAAATGCAGATTTACTGGCGTGCCCCTACAATTGACCACCATTTTGGTGCAGCACCCCTTTTTGGTCATCTCCTTCCTGGTCCATCTCGGACCTGCGTTTTCAGTTGCACTTGGCGTATTATCCTCAACTTCCGGGACTGACACCCTCTGGCTGACTCTGGTCCAAAACCACACTTACCCCTACCATCCACACTATTCACCTGTGGTATGTAACCCTTGGATTTTATATACACGCTCTCCTCATATTATGCTCAGTGCCACTTAGATTTTAACATATCTCAATCTTTTTAGATTTGGGTGCATCCGCCCCTGATGAGTGTGCAAACACGAAACGCGTCGGGCAATTTTAGGATGCCAACGCACTTTTACGTCACCCCAACGATCCATCCACTGATTGACAAGCACATATGAATTTCAACTTTTTATCGCATGTTACTATATCTGCACTGTGCCATTTTAGGGATTTATGTGTGTGTATTTTTGTATCTATGGGAGCGGTTCATTCCTTTCATACTGTTATGTATTGTTGATCGATATCATTGTATATCCTTGATGTCCATGTTTCATATGTAATGCCATGTGTCATGAGTTTCCAAGTTGATATTAATATGTGCCCTCAATGTTCACTACAATTATGTTCTTATGTACAGCCCCATTGACTCAGACAGTACACCACATTTTTTCATGTCAATAAACATGTTTCCTTTACCTTACGCCTACCTTGTTTTGAACCTCATTTAAAGTCCCAAACTCCCCCCCTGCATTATTGTACCAGGGATGGAGGCACAGAAATGTGCCTCATTTAAAGTCCCACCTATGCTGTTGCATAGATTCCCCCCTCTCGTTTGTATACATTAGGGATGGAGGTTCCTCACTTAGCTGACAGTGTCCCCCTGTCATCTATGTGGGCGTTCTCAGTTCCCCTTTGTGGCCTTGTACCGCTATTGGGGACCTGGTCTCATTCATGACAGGTTTTACCTGTCCATGAGATTTATGGCTACAGCGTTTTTTCTTCTGGGTCTGTGTGATCTTTGACACTATGGGCCGCCTCATTGTTGTCACCTACCCGGAAGTTGCGATGCGCTCTGGACGTCCCTCCTCTGCCCCTTCCCCCGCCCTATTGGGCGGGGGTTTCCTGGGGCTCTGGGCAGCGCTAACAGCGTATCGACGTCACGCCCACGTGACTCGCGTCTGACGCCATTTGGTGTCATGACGCGGATCGCGTCACTACCATCTCAGCCTCGCACAGCCTATGGGGGCAAGCTCCTGTCGTGGGCGGGTTTTTTCCCTCCCTCCGATCGGAGCCCCTCCTAGCATGTGATTGGCCCGCGGGACGTTGGTGCACGCCAACGTGCGATTGTACGTGGGAGGAGAGGGGTATAATTAGGCTGCCTACACACAGTCTTGTGTATCTCCATGGGATCACGCCACATTGCTTAGGGATTCTTTCCCTTACTGTTCTATACAGGTAATTTTGCTATCAGCTGCCCCCGCCCTGGATAACATCCAGGGTGTTTATTGGATATTCTTCCCTGTTTTTTACAATCTTTCTATTTTTAAATGCAGATTTACTGGCGTGCCCCTACAATTGACCACCATTTTGGCGCAGCACCCCTTTTTGGTCATCTCCTTCCTGGTCCATCTCGGACCTGCGTTTTCAGTTGCACTTGGCGTATTATCCTCAACTTCCGGGACTGACACCCTCTGGCTGACTCTGGTCCAAAACCACACTTACCCCTACCATCCACACTATTCACCTGTGGTATGTAACCCTTGGATTTTATATACTGTACATGCTCTCCTCATATTATGCTCAGTGCCACTTAGATTTTAACATATCTCAATCTTTTTAGATTTGGGTGCATCCGCCCCTGATGAGTGTGCAAACACGAAACGCGTCGGGCAATTTTAGGATGCCAACGCACTTTTACGTCACCCCAACGATCCATCCACTGATTGACAAGCACATATGAATTTCAACTTTTTATCGCATGTTACTATATCTGCACTGTGCCATTTTAGGGATTTATGTGTGTGTATTTTTGTATCTATGGGAGCGGTTCATTCCTTTCATACTGTTATGCATTGTTGATCGATATCATTGTATATCCTTGATGTCCATGTTTCATATGTAATGCCATGTGTCATGAGTTTCCAAGTTGATATTAATATGTGCCCTCAATGTTCACTACAATTATGTTCTTATGTACAGCCCCATTGACTCAGACAGTACACCACATTTTTTCATGTCAATAAACATGTTTACTTTACCTTACGCCTACCTTGTTTTGAACCTCATTTAAAGTCCCAAACTCCCCCCCTGCATTATTGTACCAGGGATGGAGGCACAGAAATGTGCCTCATTTAAAGTCCCTCCTATGCTGTTGCATAGATTCCCCCCTCTCGTTTGTTCGACATATGTCTGGCCAAGCATGTGGTGCCCGAGCGGCTGGTGTTTTGGCCACGCTTGATACGCTTCAGACATATGTTGCAAATAGCAACGGTGCGATCTGCTGCACACGTCTCAAAAAGTCCCACACCAAAGAACTTTTTGAAAAACGCGCAGAGTCAGCAGCTCCCTGCACATGCGGAGCTCTGCAGTGTGATGCAATCAGTTGGCTGCCCTTAAGCTGGTCCCTGGAGGGCATCCTGCCTCGTTGGAGATGTGCCTCCTCCTTCTCCTCCTTCTCTCTCCTATCATGCATCCACATAGAGTCAGTGACCTCATCATCCCCTCCCTCCTCATTACTGGAGCAAACCTGGCAGTATGCTGCAGCTGGGGGAACATGACTGCCAGTTTGTTGTCCTTCTTGGGAACCCCCTCTCCCTGGGCTCACGTTACTGCCTTCATCCTCAACCTGGGTACCATCATCAAAGCCTTCAAAACGCTGTGCATCCTCCTGTAGCATGTACCCCTTATTGTAGTCGAACAGTTCGGGGGACTCCTCAAGGAACGTGGTGGCTAGGGAAGGTGATGGTGGGTGATGGTGGGGCTAGGGAAGGAGTAACTGATGACCATGAGCCAATGGAATAGACCGCTTTGGCACCTTCATTGGCAGCCAAGAAACTGAGCCTGGGTGACAGAGGATGAGGAGGATGAGGTTGGCTTGGTCATCCACTCTACCAACTTTTCTGCATGTTGTGGCTCAACACGGCCAGCTGCGGGAAAAAAGGACAAGCGTGCCCCACGGCCACATGCTGAGGATGCACCGTGTCCACAACCAGCACTGTTAGCTCTAGACACAGAGCCTGCTTGCCCTCTTTTAGTGGCCTGTGAGTGTCTGCCTCTGCCTCTGCCTCTCCTTGGTGGCCTTCCAGACATACTGTATTTAATGTATTTGAATAGGTACACCAGGAATGGCCTGTAGTGAGATGTAGCTGCACAAAGCTGGATGTATACTGCAACTACCTGTATCAAATGCCTGCCTGTAGTATATTAGGAAGATAACAACAGGAACACTCTGCAGTGAGGTTTAGCTGCACACTGTGCCCAGGATACAGTATACTGACTGAATATACTGCAGCTACCTGAATCAATATAGAATTTTTTTTTAAACAAACCCATACTTCTGCCGCAGATATTAAAACTGCCGAAATGAACTACAAATGTTTAACAGGGTGATATGCAACCCACGATAAAACTAGTAAATTCCAATTGGCTAAATCGGCGGACTGTTGGAGAGGTTGTAAGGCAGTAGGAACGATGGCCCACCTGTGGTGGGACTGCCCCAAAATTAAAGAAATATTGTGAGGAAAACCTACATCTGATAAAAGAAAATTACTAAAAAAGAAATAACAAAAGACCCATATATAGTTCTATTCCATGGAGGCGAGGGATCAGTAAAACAATACAAAGAGTCATTGATTCCACATTTGTTAAACGCAGCAAAGAGACTTATCCCCAAAAAATGTCAAGAGATAGAAAGTCCCTCAACCTGGGAATGGATCGACTTGGTAGAAGAAACATCTCAACATGGAAGGCCTAAAGTATAGTATAGAGGAGAAAAACATAGGGCTTACAGATAAATGGGAATGTTGGAAAGAGTTTAAAAAAACATGGAGCTATGTGGAGAACTTAAGAGCCTAGACCTACAACGGGAATAGAGCATAAAGATAAATAAAAACCATTGAAAGAACAGTAGTCTAAATAAAGAGGACAAGGGAGGGGGGGGTAGGGTGGTCTTGGAATGGGAGGAGGGGGGGATATTCAGGTTCAATATATGATATATACATATTTTGTTTTATACTTGAAGAGGAATGTTGTAACCTGTATTTATTTATTAATAAAATAAAGAATAAAAAATAAAAAAAAGGATACAGTTTACTGACTGAATATACTGCAGCTATCTGAATCAACTGCCCGCCTGTAGTATATTAGGAAGAGAACAGGAACGCTCTGCACTGATCTAGCTGCACAGGATACAGTATACTGACTGAATATACTGGAGCTATCTGAATCAACTGCCTACCTGTAGAATATTAGGAACAGTACACCAGGAACGCTCTGCAATGAGATCTAGCTAAACTGTATACAGTATATATATATGTAGTACCCCCAGTTAAGAGAGCCGCTGGTTTGATTTCGGGCCCTGAGTACAGCTCCACCAACCCCCGGCAATCTTGTCTAATCTCCTATGGCACAGTTAGTCTAGGGATGTTATCTATCACAATCTATACCTGATTGCACACACACCCCAACTTCTCAGGAGATATAAGCACTATGTGCAATGATAACACAGTGATGGCAAGTGGCAAAGTATAACGGTTTTACTTTAGTATAAAAGGCACAGGTTAAAACATAACAGGTAACTTGCTTACAGAGCCTTGCAGCAATAGATACAGTATAGCATGCACTAATAGCACAGCGCGGTAATCCACCACGCGCAGCTATTAGTATCTACGCTCCCTGTGGCGCACTAAACAATATTATATCTCCCCTCCCTGGTCAGGCCTGACACAGAATTAAACTCAGTCTTTTGAATTAGGATTTCTTCGCATGCAAACTTGAAATGGTGGTGCACGTTCAGAAACAGTTTTATAATCCACAAAGTAGGTAACCACAAGGAACACTATGCTGGAGACCCTTTAACTCTGTCCTGCTACCGGTCTCCAGCAGAACAGCAAACAAATGATCGGTGGGCCAAGGCAGTCTATAGGCCTAAACACAGTACAGCCTATTGAATTGAGCAGGTGCTCGCTCACCACTCCGGACGCGATCCCAGTCCGGGACTTCCACCTGCTGTGTCTCCGCACACAGCGTCTGCAACGATCGGGTCCCCGATCCAACTGATGTCCGCAGGAAACAAAGTCAGATGCCACCCAGGATATGCAGTGGGGTGGAAGGCTCTTTGGAAGTTGCGCAAGGCCCCAGGCTTCAGGCCCTGCACTCCAGCAGATCCGCACAGGAAGACCAGTCAGCAGCCGTGCGGTGTCCAAAAGAGCCCGAGCTCTCCACGCCTCCTCCTTTTATCTCCCTCCCACAAGTCTCTGCGGTGGCAACATTGCACCCTGGGTGCTGAACGGGACTCTGGGAAATGCAGTCCCGGGAGTCTTAAAGGAGACCCCGCTACACACTCCCCCCACTTGAACTCTTTGGTCCCCAAAGATAACTTTTAACATATACTACGTACAATTCTAGACAATGTTGTGTACGATGTCGGCAAAGGGAACTCCCACCAAAACTGAGCGGTTGAATTCCCTTGCCCACAGGTCACACTATCATGAGTTGCCTGCCTAACTGTGCCAGAGGACGAGTTGGGGTTGCCCTCCACCAAATGAACAGTCGAGGGAACTGGATGCTCTGTACTTCTCCTTGCAGTGACCACTGTTTCTTCTGAACTCTTCCCCATTTGTGAGTAAGTCAGCTTCTTAGGAGGCCTTATAACTCTTCTAGCTCTTTGCTCTCTTGGGACTTCTGGCTGGGACACTGCAGGCTCCTCTTCTGGAGCAGACTTGAGGGATTCTGCTGGCTCTGAAACACTTGGTTCAGAATCCTGGAGGTACATAGAGTCCCTTGGGTCCTCCTCTGAGTATGTGTCACAGGCATCTTCCCAGTAATCTGACAAAGGACTGGATGGAACGAACTCAGTAGCTTCTGCATTCAGTGTTCTGTCTATTGTGTCTCTGGTAGGGGGAAGATCTATAGCAGAAGTTCCTGGAGTTGGGGAAGGCCATAACCAATCAAGTTCCTGTCTCTCATCTTCACTTTGTTCAGGGGTCTCTACATCTTTATTTTGAGAGGACTGAGACTGAGTGTTTGGCCTAGAGGTATCCAGAATAGAGTCTGGGCTTGGGGAGTCCCTCGCAGGAGGTATCCAAACTGCTTCAGCAAGTGGGAGTAAGTGGTTCCAGTGCCAGGCCTTCAGTGGACCCACCTTCCCTTCTGGCTTCAACTTATAGACAGGTAGGCCTGGCAGCTTCTTTCAAATGACATAGGGTTCAGGTCTCCATCTGTCTGCAAGCTTGTGTTTTCCAGGGACTCCCAGGTTTCGTAGCATAACTCGGTCTCCAGGTTGCAGGTCCTGGATCCGAACCTTCAGGTCAAAGTTCCTCTTGTTGCGGGCCCCCCTTTGGTCTAAAGCCGCTTGGGCCTGTTCATAAGCCAACTTCAAGCTGTGTCTGAGTCTGTCCACATATCCCTTGTGAGAGGTGGCTGATGAATGATCTATGGAGGTGCCAAAGGCCAGGTCCACAGGTAAACTTGCTTCTCTTCCGAACATGAGACGGTAGGGGGAGTAGCCTGTAGCATCACTGGTGGTACTATTGTAAGCATGTACTATAGCTTTTATGTGCTTGCTCCAATGCTGTTTCTTCTCGCTATTCAGGGTCCCCAACATATTGAGCAGAGTTCGGTTGAACCTCTCCGGTTGAGCATCCCCTTGTGGGTGGTAAGGAGAGGTTCGGGTCTTCTTGATCCCTAAGGAATCCAGGAGCTTCCGGATCAGCCGACTCTCAAAGTCCCTCCCTTGGTCTGAGTGAAGTCACTGTGGTAGCCCGTAATGGACTAAATACTTCTCCATAAGTACCTTGGCCACCGTGGAGGCCTTCTGATCTTTGGTTGGGAAAAGCTGGGCATACCGGGTAATATGATCGGTTATCACCAGAACATTTCCTAGTCCACTCAGGTCGGGTTCGAGGCAGAGAAAATCAATGCATACCAAATCCTGCGGGCCTTGACTTTGCAGATGGCCCATTGGGGCAGCTTGATGGGGTAAAGTCTTTCGCTGGATGCAGCGTGCACATGAATGGCAGTACTCCTCTACTTCATGTATGAAAAATATACTAAAGCGCTAAAATGGTGCAAAAGCAATCAAATATGTTAAATAAACCAAGGATAACTAAATGATTCAGCTGCAATCAATCAATGTGTCTGATAACATATAAGTGAAATTGCAATGTGATATTGATGCGCTGTAAATCAACCCTAAGTGAACCAATCATACCATATACATTAAATTAATAATGTGACCAAGATACAAAATACACAAATAACCAAATGTGCAAAACAGTGCTAAAATGAATATGCACGCAGTACTAAATGGTGTGCTGAATAAGTATTATGCAGAGACCCTAATGAGGATCACTCATAACAATAAGCAGACAAACAAATACACTTAAAAAAACCTGCTGCTGGCAGGCTACTGCACGCCAAACACTCAGAGTAATTACAACAGAGAAAATCACAGTCCTTTAAGTGTTGGCCAAACAGAGCACTCCTTCACTTAATCCCACTCCTCCACTCAATCACAAATCAGCGCAGCTGTCAGTATGAGGATCTTGAGAAGTCTTGAATGTACCTCATAAACATGGACCATGGAAGACAAAAGGAAAAAACAAACCTCATTGCGCAGTGCTCACATACAAGGATGTAATGTTAAGCACACAGCGCTATCACTCACGTGACCAAAAAGGGTTGTATCGCATAAACAGCCACCGTTCAGCTCAGTATAGGCTTCTCCTTCACAGCTCCAGCTGGAAATACATCCGAGTGCCGCTGGCAGCGTGATTAGGCTCCTCCCCCTACGCGTTACATCACACGTCACGTGACTTAGTCATGGGTATGCCATGTGACAGGAAAAGCTTTGTATTTATACACAGTGGCGTACTGGTTGCCATGACGGCAAAAGGGATCATTAGAACATCATTGCTGGTAGGCCTGTGCTGATTAAACTTAAAATCATTTATTTTAAACAACTTAAAACGTCTCAAACAACTGAGACTGAAAGAGATTCACTAAATAACAATATTATATACCTATTAAAAACCTATTTTACAATCATTACAAAGACCGGATATTAAAGAATACCCCCTCAAGTGGTGTAAAACGACATAACACCATCATGTCGGGACAATGATAAAGTACTCTGTTGTAATAAATGTTGAACAGGTAAACATATAAATATACACTCACAATCATTTTAATACAACAATAAAAATAGAAAATTATTATTATTATTTTTTTTAAATCAACATTATCAAGGGGGTTATGAACATCAGTATCAAAATCAGGGTGCTCAAGGCCATCAGGACCAGTACCATTATGAAAGTAGAAAAAGCCCGGTGCATACACAAAATAGGTATGAACCATTAAATAACTATAGGGAGGAAGATGAAACAAGATCTTTTTTGGAATACCGCAGGAGCGACCGAACTCCGCCTCGATACGAACAAATGACAAATGTCCGAAGTCCAAATGCAAGAGGGGATGTCGAGGAGGATTCAATGTCCAAAAAAAGAAGAATGAGGTAGGCGAGGGCATATATAATATTAGTGGAGTTGAACTGACAAGGACAGAAATGATTACATTGGATAAAGGACTGAAGTATGCGCCTAAGAGAAATTTGAATAAATTCGATGTTTATGTAGATGTTCAAAAATACACAAGGAGACTTAACATTAAAAAGTATATGCTGAACAAACCTCCTATGAGGATCAAAGAGAGTATAAACTCTCTAGGAAGAGAAGTTCATAGTGAATTGAGGAATAAATCCCTCTTCAATGCACCGGTTCACAATAATGAGCACATTGAGGTGTTCAATAAATTGGTGTTGAAAGATTTAGAAAGATTAAAGGTCAAAAGAATGACTGATCCTATAGCCATTCATCGGGGTATAAAAGCACTAGAAAAAAATAAACAAGTGGTGATAAGACCGGCAGACAAAGGAGGGGCCATTGTGGTGATGTGAAAGGATTATTACCATGAAGAACTACTTGGTCAACTTAATGACACGAATACTTACATTAAACTTAGGGGCAACCCTACAAAGGAATATAGAGATGAATTGTCGGAGCTGGTCCTGAGGGGCACTATGAAAGATATCCTATCCAAGAGGGAAGAACAATATCTAGTTCCAGATATATGCAGGGTCCCAATTATATACACAATACCAAAAATTCATAAAGACCCGCATAAACCACCAGGAAGGCCCATAATTAATGGCATCCAATCGATTAATTCAAGGATTGGTGAATATGTTGACAAATGTATGCAACCATTAGTCCCTAAAACACGATCGTACCTAAGGGACACTAAGCACTTAATCCAGATTTTGGAGAAAGTAGTGATTAATGCAGAGCGAAATTATGTGATAGCCACTGCGGATGTCGCATCATTATATACAGGTATAGATCATGAAGATGCAATCAGGGCCTCAAAATGGGCCCTGAATAAGTTTAGTGACCTTATCTCCAAACAAAAACGTTTTGTGCTACGAAGTTTGGCTTTTGGACTTCAGCACAATTATTTCTGGCATTGTTCCGATTACTATAGGCAACTTAATGGAATCGGGATGGGTGCCAAATATGCACCTAGTGTGGCGAATATTTTCATGTCGGAGTGGGAGGAGTCAGCCATCTATGAAAATACACCTGAACAACTTATGTTATACAGAAGATTCATTGATGATTGCATAGTAATCTGGGAGGGGGATGAGAGCACTTTAGTTAAATTTTTTGAAAAGTTGAATGAGAATGAACAAAATATAAAATTAACCTATACAATGAGCAAGACCAACATACAGTTCCTGGATTTGGATATTGCATTGGAAGGTAATGCAATAATTACAAAAACGTACTTCAAACCAGTGGAACGAAATAGCTACATTCCAGTAGACAGCTGTCACTTTGAACCATGGCTTATCAATATACCTAAAGGACAGCTGATTAGACTGCGAAGAAATTGTACGGATGAGCAGGTATTTCTGGAACAAGCTAAAATGATGGGACAAAAGTTTACCGCAAAGGGTTATGTAGCGGCCTTACCCCGTCCTCTTTAGCTAGGGGTATGTCACGCAACAGAGTGAGGTGCGCTACGGCCCATGTCCTCCCCATGGCTGTGGGTGAGGTGAAGGCCAGTACCAATCTTTTCCTCGGGCCAAATGTGTGCTGGTTATGAGGGTCAGTCCTTCCGTGCCAGAATCTCCCTTTGCTCCCATTAACAGAGTCCATACACCCATCAAAGTCCAAACTCAGGTTTATTGCGTATCTCCACATACAGTCAAATGCAACGGCGTGATACGATGGGGGAACAGGTCGAGGCACTGTACAGGTTCCTAGTCCCTACACTCCCTGTGCTATGACCAGGGGTTGCAGGAGTCTTGGTTAGAGCTCCTCCGCTGCGCTGTAGCCCCTATGAGGGGAAGATGTCCTCCAAGGGAGTTACCGAAGGCCCATCCGTCACCGGGTTGACACTGCACTGGGTCTTCGGACGGGTGACCTCCCCAGCCTCCTCACCTCAGATGCGGGTCCCCTCGCAAGGGGCGCCCTGGAGCAACTTCACCCTCGCGGGACCCAGTCGGAGTCACCGGGTCTCAGGCCTCCTCAATAGTACCTCATCCCAGGCTGAAGGTGCCTGGGATGGACTCCATCTTCATTCCGGCCAGGCCTAGGGCGCCTAGGCCGGAACCTTGAACCGCCCGCACCCAGGCCTAAGGTGCCTGGGTGCGTGAAGGGATGATCCCCGAAGAAAAAGAACCTCATGGCGAGGGCGTCTCCCCCTTTTATCTCCTCCCATCGACACCACGGTGGGTTCCCCACCCCAGCCGTACCATCTCCGCAAAGGGACAAAAAGGGGTAGCACTGTGGTAGTGATTCTACCCTGAGCCAGTAGGTACACTGACACCCACTGGTCAAGGAGAATATCGCACCACCCAATCCTCCACGAATAACAAAAAGGGGTCTGAACCCTAACATAATTACACACTTGGGTCACACTACCCCCAGGTGTATCCCACTAAATTGAGGACCCCGCTACACACTCCCCCCTGTGATTTGACGCTGGTCCCCAGCGTCAGGTGCACACCCATGTCTCCCATTAACGTGGTGACATGGAGTGAACCCCAGAGGCTGTCCTCAAACTTTGAATACTGTACATGCCAAGACCTGTTCAACGGAAAAGGGAAATATAAAACGATAAACTCTCACATAAAACTTCTGATTTGTACACATTTACAATCCCTCCCATTCCTAATCAAAAACCACCCCACTCTCAGCAGTCTTGATCGATGAATCTCCTGCAGAAGGGAAACAAAAGAAACAACATCCTAACAATCTGTGTCATTTGGCATGAATGGGTCTGTCAGCCGAGAAAACCCATTCACTCCAATAAGTAAAGTGACGTATGTGTAACATTTTCAAACAATCGTTGCACAACACTTGCCGAAGTCTTCATTCTTCCTGCTTTCCTACTCTAACTCTATCCCCAAATGTCTCAGGGAGAACAAAAAAAAAACAACAGCTCCCAAGTCTCCAGTGAGTGAAAGAAAAACCCAAATCAAAACAAAAGTAGGGCACAGTTCTAGGCATCTGGGAATGTCTCTTCCAGAAAGTTTCAACAGCAACAAAATAGGAGTTCACTTCTCCTACAAGTAAAATCTTGGATCCGGCAGAAACAAGGGCTTCAGGTGTTTGTCATATACTTCCACCGAATATTCAACGTCTTCTCCTTCTTTCCTGCAGATGAGCACCTTATCAGCATGGATATGGCGTCCCAGTCTCCAATCAGCTTTACAGTCTTTAAACTTTTTAGACACCAGCGGCGAACATGACAGGTATCGCCGGGCATGGGGCACTTTGAGTTTTTCCCACACAAACTCGTCATACCACCGTGGTCGCAAGACCTCGACTTCATACAATAAGTCCCGAGGCAAGTAGGGGTACTCCCACCCATATTCACGGGCGACTCTCTGGGAGAAAAGTCTCTGCAATCGAGCTAGAGGCGGCATCACATCTCGCTCACCTTCTCCTGGCTGTACGATGGCCTCCGGGTGCCGAGGTACCTTCACCATCTCAGGCGGCTTTGCTCTTGGTGCCCGCAATGAAGCACGCTGCATCCCCACTATCAGAGCGGGTGATGTGGTTGAATGTGGAAGGTTATTTGGAGGACTAGGCTTCCTCAATAACTCCGGGGCTTGCACCCGAAGCGTACTGTCATCTATGGACATGGGGGAGTCCTGTGGCTTACTCTGCACGGGTAGCGGGCGTCTGTCCCAGCCCTTCCGGTGAAACAGCTCGTCTATTTCTCCGTCATCCCCACAGTCCGACAGCGACTCTAGATCGGAGGTGTCATACATCTCGGCGGGAAGGAAGTCCCTAATGGACGGAGAACTACCCTCCCCGCGGGCTCCACCAGATGTGAACTCCCGACACCTCCAACCACACACACAGTCCCAGCCCCTGGCTCACCTGGACCTTTTTCAGCACTGGGATGTCCAGGATTCTTCCGACCGGATCCATCCAGGTCCGGCAAGCAGCGGGGCGAAGCTCGACCACGACCACAGGAGGCCTGCACCAGGCATATCTTCCTCTTCGGGGGTGGCAGCAGGGAGTCTGTGGTGACCGAAGCAGTGTCCCCGGATTTTTCTCTCTCAGTCTCTGGTTGGGCAGTCACTTCGCCCTGGTCAGCGCAAACGGGAACCTCCGTAGAGGCTTTGATCTCTCCCTCCGGAGTGGCGGTTCCTGTGATGCAGTTGAGGCGTAGGGCCCGGGGCCTTTCTGTGTGTGGTTCAACCTCAAAAAGGAACTCCTTGCATGCTTCGCATCGCCCGAATGGCTTTAGTTGGACCACCAGTCCCGAGTATCCGGGACAGATGACACCGAGGGCCTCCGTGTCTCTGCATGAATACAGAGCCAACTGTCCTCGGGGCCTAAGTCTTATTCCCGTGTCTGTCAGGGGAGCAGCAAATGAAGTCATCTTGAAAGGATAAGGTACCGACATCCACTGGGAGCCTGAGTTCACTCCGACCACTTGCTGCTCCATCACGCGCTGACCACACGCTGGAGTCTCCACATGTATCTCCACACGTGGCCAGACTCCTCCCACGACCTGCACACTTTCGCGGGCTTCCGCCAGCCTCCGCCCATGAATTGTACAGTCACGGGGCGCCTCGTGGCGCAGTGCAGCAAAAGTCCCCACATGTAGTTCGTCACACGGCTGGACTCCTCCCTCTTCCCGCTCTTTCTGCATGGGCCTCTCCCGGTTTTTCAGAGAAATTTCCATGACTTCGAGCACAGGGACGCACTTTGGCCAATCACATGGCCGACCTGCTCGGACCTCCTCCGGGCAGCAAAGTTCAAACACAGCCGTTCCAAACCTCAGGGTCAACACACATTTCATCCCGGACTTACGAGCCCCCACGTGTAGCGGCCTCACCCCATCCTCTTTAGCTAGGGGTATGTCACGCAACAGAGTGAGGTGCGCTATGGCCCATGTCCTCCCCATGGCTGTGGGTGAGGTGAAGGCCAGTACCAATCTTTTCCTCGGGCCAAATGTGTGCTGGTTATGAGGGTCAGTCCTTCCGTGCCAGAATCTCCCTTTGCTCCCATTAACAGAGTCCATACACCCATCAAAGTCCAAACTCAGGTTTATTGCGTATCTCCACATACAGTCAAATGCAACGGCGTGATACGATGGGGGAACAGGTCGAGGCACTGTACAGGTTCCTAGTCCCTACACTCCCTGTGCTATGACCAGGGGTTGCAGGAGTCTTGGTTAGAGCTCCTCCGCTGCGCTGTAGCCCCTATGAGGGGAAGATGTCCTCCAAGGGAGTTACCGAAGGCCCATCCGTCACCGGGTTGACACTGCACCGGGTCTTCGGACGGGTGACCTCCCCAGCCTCCTCACCTCAGATGCGGGTCCCCTCGCAAGGGGCGCCCTGGAGCAACTTCACCCTCGCGGGACCCAGTCGGAGTCACCGGGTCTCAGGCCTCCTCAATAGTACCTCATCCCAGGCTGAAGGTGCCTGGGATGGACTCCATCTTCATTCCGGCCAGGCCTAGGGCGCCTAGGCCGGAACCTTGAACCGCCCGCACCCAGGCCTAAGGTGCCTGGGTGCGTGAAGGGATGATCCCCGAAGAAAAAGAACCTCGTGGCGAGGGCGTCTCCCCCTTTTATCTCCTCCCATCGACACCACTGCGGGTTCCCCGCCCCAGCCGTACAATCTCCGCAAAGGGACAAAAAGGGGTAGCACTGTGGTAGTGATTCTACCCTGAGCCAGTAGGTACACTGACACCCACTGGTCAAGGAGAATATCGCACCACCCAATCCTCCACGAATAACAAAAAGGGGTCTGAACCCTAACATAATTACACACTTGGGTCACACTACCCCCAGGTGTATCCCACTAAATTGAGGACCCTGCTACAGTTATAATGAAGAATTTGTCAACACAAAAATACAAGAAGTTCTGGAGATGCCTAGGGCCACATTAATACAGGATAAGGATAAGGCAATAAAAACTTCAGCCTTTCAAGAATTGCCTATCATAATGAATTATAATGTCCAGCATAGACAAATCGAGTCTATATTCAAAAAGCATTGGCCTATACTCAGAGGAGACAGTCAATTGCAGAGTATTTTGCCAATTGTACCCCGGATTGTACATAGGAGAGCACCTACACTTAGGGATATAGTGGCTAAAAATATACCTGATCCACCAACTAGGTTACCTACACTTACCTTTTTTCAGGGAAAGGGGTTTTTTCCATGTAAAATATGTTTTGCGTGTAGGAAAACGAAATTGAATGGTCAAAAATGTTCTAAATTTAAATCAAATGCTACACAACAAAGTTATGAAATTTAAGATCTGACCACTTGTAGGACTGAAGGGGTGGTCTATGTGCAGGAGTGCTCTTGTTCACTCCAGTACATAGGTCGTACCAAAAGACCGTTATGGAAGCGAATAAGGGAACACGTGCAAAATATTGAGAATGGATTCCCGAAGCATAGTGTTTCTCGCCATTTTTCACGCTGTCACCAAAATAATCCCACAGAATTAAAATTCTGGGCAATAGAAAAATATACACCCCATTGGTGGGGTAGTCATAAAGTAAGGGAGCTCAGCAAAAGCGAGTCCAGATGGATACATGAAATGCGTACCCTTGCGCCTAACGGCCTAAACATCGAGTTTGATTTAAATTGCTTCATATCCAATTACTAATTTCCGCTTTTTATTTATTTTATAGATCCCATCATTTGGGTTTTTTATATATAATTATATATTTCTTCATATAATTTTTTATATAATGTCCATATTTTATTTCAGCATCTCTTCCCAATTTTTCAAAAAAAATAAAAAAATTATATTTTTATTGTTGTATTAAAATGATTGTGAGTGTATATTTATATGTTTACCTGTTCAACATTTAACCACTTAAGCCCCGGACCATTTGGTAGCTAAAGGACCAGAGGTGAATTCAGAATTTTGCACTGCGCTGCTTTAACTGTAAATTGTGCGGACATGCAATGTTGTACCCAAACGAAATTTGCGTCCTTTTCTTCCCACAAATAGAGCTTTCTTTTAATGGTATTTGATTGCCTCTGCGATTTTTATTTTTTGCGATATAAACGGAAAAAGACCGAAAATTTTGAAAAAAAATGATATTTTCTACTTTTTGTTATAAGAAAAATCGAATAAACTCAATTTTAATCATACATTTAGGCCAAAATGTATTCAGCCACATGTCTTTAGTAAAAAAAATGTCAATAAGCGTATATTTATTGGTTTGCGCAAAAGTTATAGCGTTTACAAACTAGGGTACATTTTCTGGAATTTACACAGCTTTTAATTTATGACTGCCTATCTCATTTCTTGAGGTGCTAAAATGACAGGGCAGTACAAACCCCCCCAAATGACCCCATTTTAGAAAGTAGACACCCCAAGGAAATTGCTGAGAGGCCTGTTGAGCCCATTGAATATTTTTTTTTTTTGTCCCAAGTGATTGAATAATGACAAAAAAAAAAAAATTACAAAAAGTTGTCACTAAATGATATATTGCTCACACATGCCATGGTTATATGTGGAATTGCACCCCAAAATACATTCTGCTGCTTCTCCTGAGTACGGGGATACCACATGTGTGGGACTTTTTAGGAGCCTAGCCACGTACGGGACCCCGGAAACCAAGCACCGCCTTCAGGATTTCTAAGGGCGCAAATTTTTGATTTCACTCCTCACTACCTATCACAGTTTTGAAGGCCATAAAATGCCAAAATAGCACAAAACCCCCCCAAATGACCCCATTTTGGAAAGTAGACACCCCAAGCCTTTTGCTGAGAGGCATGGTGAGTATTTTACAGCTCTCATTTGTTTTTGAAAATGAAGAAAGAACATTTTTTTTTTCTTTTTTTTTAAATTTTCAAAACTTTGTGACAAAAAGCGAGATCTGCAAAATACTCACAATACCTCTCAGCAAATAGCTTGGGGTGTCTACTTTCCAAAATGGGGTCATTTGGGGGGGTTTTGTGCCATCTGGGCATTCCATGGCCTCCGAAACTGTGATAGGCAGTGAGAAGTGAAATCAAAAATTGACACCCTTAGAAAGCCTGAAGGCGGTGATTGGATTTTGGGGTCCCGTACGCGGCTAGGCTCCCAAAAAGTCTCACTCATGTGGTATCCCCGTACTCAGGAGAAGCAACAGAATGTATTTTGGGGTGTAATTCCACATATGCCCATGGCATGTTTGAGCAATATATCATTTAGTGACAACTTTGTGCAAAAAAAATAAAAATAAAAAAATTATTTTTTCCGCATCTTGTGTCAACATATAAAATATTCCATGGACTCGACATGCCTCTCAGTATATAGCTTGGGGTGTCTACTTTCCAAAATGGGGTCATTTGGGGGGGTTTTGAACTGTTCTGGCATTTTATACACAACATTAGGAAGCTTACATCCACTCTTCTAACCACTTGAAGACAAAGCCCTTTTTGACACTTTTTGTTTACATGAAAACATATTTTTTTTTGCAAGAAAATTATGTTGAACCCCCAAACATTATATATATTTTTAAAGCAAAGGCCGTACAGAATAAAATGGTGGGTGTTGCATTTTTTTTTTCTACACAGTATTTGCGCAGCGATTTTTCAAACGCATTTTTTGGGGAAAAAATACACTTTTTTTAATTTTAATGCACTAAAACACACTATATTGCCCAAATGTTTGATGAAATAAAAAAGATGATCTTAGGCCAAGTACATAGATACCAAACACGACATGCTTTAAAATTTTGCACAAACGCGCATTGGCGACAAACTACATACATTTTTAAAAGCATTTAAAAGCATTTACAGGTTACCCCGTTAGATTTACAGAGGAGGTCTACTGCTAAAATTACTGCCCTCGATCTGACCTTCGCGGTGATACCTCACATGCATGGTGCAACTGTTGTTTACATATGACGCCAGACCGACGCTTGCGTTCGCCATTGGGCAAGAGCAGGGCAGGACAGGGGTGCTTTTTTTTTTTTTTTATTATTAATTTTGCTTTTTTATTTTATTTTTAAACTGTTGCTTCCATATTTATTTATTTTTATCACTTTTATTGTTATCTCAGGGAATGGAAATATCACCTATGATAGCAATAGGTAATGACAGGTACTCTTTTTTGAAAAAACTGGGGTCTATTGGACCCTAGATCTTTCCTCTGCCCTCAAAGCATCTGACCACACCAAGATCGGTGTGATAAAATGCTTTCCCAATTTCCCAATGGCGCTTTTTATATCCGGGGGGGGGACATTCCATCCCACTGCTTGTAAAAGCAGTCCAGAGTCTAATTAGCCACTAGGATTGCTTTTACATGAAAGCCGGCCGCTGGCTGAAAAGAATGATACCAAGATGATACCTAAACCCGCAGGCATCATTCTGGTATAAACATTCAAAGTCCAGCAACATACCAGTACGTTGCTGGTCCTTGTTGGACATGTATTGTAATCTTTTTTTTCATGTAGCCTGTTGGCTGAACGAAAAAAAAAGATTGATCGGTGGGTATGCCCACCATTAGAATACCGCCCTTCATCCACCCACTTCTAATGATGGGCATACATGCACCATTTATATATGCCGAAGCATGGGGGCATCTTCTCGCAAAAGTTATGCCGCGTACACATGGTCAGACTTTTCCACGGGCAAGCCTCCGTCGGAATTTCAACCGTATGTACGTGGCATTAGGAGCGAAATCGCTCCTCCGCTCCTGCTGCCCCAATGCTTCGGCATATATGCTTTTTTTTTTTAACTGTGGTGGTGAAATCACCTCCTACAGCACTGGAGTCGCAGGGATCAGGCCTGTCTCTGCGAACGCTGCAGTTATGTGTGTTGTGTTTTGTAAGTGACAGTGATCGATCGATACTGCACTTGGGTGGCCTGGGCTGGACGGAGGGGCAAAACGCAGGTGCTAGCAGGTATCTGGGCTGATCCCGCTAACACTGCGTTTTTGGGAACCCTAAACTGCTGGGGACGCTAGTATAGATCTGATCAGATCAGATATTGAGCTGATCAGATACTATACCACTAAGGGGGGTGTATGCTTCACGCGTGGGTGTTAGTGCTACTGGCACTAACCTGACGCTGCCTGGGGTGTGACGCAGACCCTCTCTGATGCTAAAACCTAATTGATATCACCCGCCGGGCGATCAGGGGGTTAAACCTTTATTGGGTTATATACGGCGGGTGCCCTGACACTATAAAAAGCGAACTAACTAACCAGCGTCACCCGTAACACTTATATGATGATCACTGGTGAAAGGGTTAACTAGGGGCAATTAGGGGGTTAAAACCTTTATTAGGTAATATATGGGGGTACCTGACGCTATATAAAAACCTGACGGCGAACCTAAAAAAAAATTACTGGCTACCTATCGGCATCACCGACACTAAGACAACGATCATAAAAACGATCGCTTAGTGACAGTGGTGATAGGGGGTGAAAGGGTTACCTGGGGGGCGATCAGGAGGTTAAACCTTTATTAGATAATATATGGGGGTACCTGACGCTATAAAAACCTGCGGCGAACCTAAAAAAAATTACTGGCTACCGATCAGCATCACCGACGCTAAGACATCGATCAGAAAAATGATCGCATAGCGACGGCGGTGCTAGGGGGTGAAAGGGTTACCTGGGGGGTGATCAAGGGGGTTAAACCTTTATTAGGTAATATATGGGGGTACCCGACGCTATAAAAACCTGCGGCGAACCTAAAAAAAATTACTGGCTACCGATCAGCATCGCCGACGCTAAGACATCGATCAGAAAAATTATCGCTTAGTGACAGTGGTGATAGGGGGTGAAAGGGTTACCTGGGGGCGATCAAGGGGGTTAAACCTTTATTAGGTAATATATGGGGGTACCCGACGCTATAAAAACCTGCGGTGAACCTAAAAAAAATTACTGGCTACCGATCAGCATCACCGACGCTAAGACATCGATCAGAAAAATGATCGCATAGCGACGGCGGTGCTAGGGGGTGAAAGGGTTACCTGGGGGGTGATCAAGGGGGTTAAACCTTTATTAGGTAATATATGGGGGTACCCGACGCTATAAAAACCTGCGGCGAACCTAAAAAAAATTACTGGCTACCGATCAGCATCGCCGACGCTAAGACATCGATCAGAAAAATTATCGCTTAGTGACAGTGGTGATAGGGGGTGAAAGGGTTACCTGGGGGGCGATCAAGGGGGTTAAACCTTTATTAGGTAATATATGGGGGTACCCGACGCTATAAAAACCTGCGGCGAACCTAAAAAAAATTACTGGCTACCGATCAGCATCACCGACGCTAAGACATCGATCAGAAAAATGATTGCTTAGCGACGGCGGTGCTAGGGGGTGAAAGGGTTATCTGGGGGGTGATCAGGGGGTTAAACCTTTATTAGGGGGGGTTAAGGGGCTACATTGGACCTAAAACTAAATGTAGTGACACTTTTACAGTCACAAATGTCACTGATTGCAGTGATCACTAAATAAATGGTCACTGCAATCAGTGACACTGTGACTGGGGGCTGGGGGGGCTGGGGGTGATCTGGGGTGTCTGGGGGGCCTGGGGGGGCGATTTATGTGCCTATGTGTCCTGGTGTCAGTGTGCTGTTTTGTGTACTAACCTGCATCTTCTCCTGTACGGCGCTCGGTATATGTGAGCGCCGCAGGAGAGATGACATCACTTCCTCCTGCCTGGCAGGCAGGGGAAGCTCTCTCATTCGCCGAGAGCGATCGAGAGGGGATGTCCGGAATCGAACGGCCGTCCCCTCATGTCGGATCGCTCCCGAAGGTAAAACGACCACCCACTGTAAAGAAGGGGGGTCCGATCGGACCCCCCAACTATACAAAGGCAATCACGTATATGTACGTGATTCTGCCTGTCCGTGCCATTCTGCTGACGTATATTTACAGTGGGCGGTCGTTAAGTGGTTATTACAACAGAGTACTTTATCATTGTCCCGACATGATGGTGTTATGTCGTTTTACACCACTTGAGGGGGTATTCTTTAATATCCGGTCTTTGTAATGATTGTAAAATAGGTTTTTAATAGGTATATAATATTGTTATTTAGTGAATCTCTTTCAGTCTCAGTTGTTTGAGACTTTTTAAGTTGTTTAAAATAAATGATTTTAAGTTTAATCAGCACAGGCCTACCAGCAATGATGTTCTAATGATCCCTTTTGCCGTCATGGCAACCAGTACGCCACTGTGTATAAATACAAAGCTTTTCCTGTCACATGGCATACCCATGACTAAGTCACGTGACGTGTAACGTAATGCGTAGGGGGAGGAGCCTAATCACGCTGCCAGCGGCACTCGGATGTGTTTCCAGCTGGAGCTGTGAAGGAGAAGCCTATACTGAGCTTAACGGTAGCTGTTTATGCGATACAACCCTTTTTGGTCACGTGAGTGATAGCGCTGTGTACTTAACATTACATCCTTGTATCTGAGCACTGCGCAATGAGGTTTGTTTTTTCCTTTTGTCTTCCATAGTCCATGTTTATGAGGTACATTCAAGACTTCTCAAGATCCTCATACTGACAGCTGCGCTGATTTGTGATTGAGTGGAGGAGTGGGATTAAGTGAAGGAGTGCTCTGTTTGACCAACACTTAAAGGACTGTGATTTTCTCCGTTGTAATTACTCTGAGTGTTTGGCGTGCAGTAGCCTGCCAGCAGCAGGTTTTTTTAAGTGTATTTGTTTGTCTGCTTATTGTTATGAGTGATCCTCATTAGGGTCTCTGCATAATACTTATTCAGCACACTATTTAGCACTGCGTGCATATTCATTTTAGCACTGTTTTGCACATTTGGTTATTTGTGTATTTTGTATCTTGGTCACATTATTAATTTAATGTATATGGTATGATTGGTTCACTTAGGGTTGATTTACAACACATCAATATCACATTGCAACTCCTCTACTTCAGCCCTCATGCAGGGCCAATAGAACCGACTCCTAACAAGTTGGAAGGTTCTTTCAGCCCCTAGATGTCCATGATTGTCATGCAGGGCAACCAAGACGGTCTCTCTGTGTTTCTCGGGAAGAAACAGTTGCCATTTGTCTTCCGGGTCATCAGAGGGGGCCCTTCGGTAAACTACTCCCTGATGCACCTGCAACCGGTCCCACTCTTTCCTTAACAGGCGAGCTTTCTTTGAAGGATGGCGCAGGAGTCTACTTGGATCCTAATTCTCCAGGGCCTCCAGGACCAATCTCCCATGGGGTCTTCCAATTGGTCACATCTCAGCTCCTTCTTGGACAGTTTTGGCAGATTATCTTCTTCCAACTGGGTTACCCCACAGTATTGCTTGGGAACTCCTACCATGATAACTCCTATCTCTTCTGCCCTTGAGCCTCCTCTGGCTTGAAGTTCAGCCCCTTGGCAAAGGGCCCGCACCCCGTCAGGTGCCACTTGGGTCCAGTCTTCTGTATCACCGGTGGGGGCGTGAGATCTTCTAGATAGGGCGTCTGTGTCTCGATTCCCAGCCCCAGGCCTGTATTTCAGGCTGAAATTGAACCCAGACAGTGCAGCCAGCCATCTATGTCCTGTGGCATCCAGCTTTGCTGTGGTAAAGAGATAAGTAAGGGGGTTGTTGTCAGTTTTCACAGTGAATTCTGCCCCATACAGGTAGTCTTTAAGTTTGTCAACTACCGCCCACTTGAGGGCCAGGAACTCCAACTTATGAGTGGGGTAGTTCTTTTGAGAGGGGGTCAGACTTCTGCTCACATAGGCAATGGGTCGCAGTTGTCCTTCATGCTCCTGATAGAGCACTCCTCCCAGACCGTCATGACTGGCGTCTACGTGGAGTTCATAAGGTCTCTTTGTGTCTGCATAGGCCAAGACAGGGGCGGTGGTTAGGCTTTTTTTTAACATCTGAAAGGCCTCTTCACACTTTAGGTTCCACTGGTCTTGGACTGACTCTCCCGGCTTCCTGGGACCAGAGTCATCCTCTTCCCCTTCTGTCTTGAGTAGCTCATTCAGTGGTCTGGCAATTCGGGCAAACCCCTCCACGAACCTTCTATAATAGGAACAGAACCCCAGGAAGGATCTGAGTTCTGTTACCGTGGTAGGCCGTGGCCAGGAAGTAACTGCCTCCAACTTCTCGGGGTCTGTGGCCACTCCTTCTTCAGACACTATATGTCCCAGATAGTTAACGGAAGATTGGTAGAACCTACACTTCTCTGGCGAAAGCTTGAGTCCCTCCTCACTGAGTCTCCTCAAAACCTTCTCCAGTCTCTCTTCATGTTCTTCCAAGGTCCTCCCGAAGACAATGACATTGTCTAAGTACACAAGGACCTCGATAAGGTTCATGTCTCCTTCAGTCTTTTCCATGAGACGTTGGAAGGTGGCTGGGGCTCCTGACAGTCCCTGGGGCATTCGGTCGAATTCAAAGAACCCCACTGGGGTTATGAAGGCTGTCTTCTCCTTGTCTTCCGGATGCATAGGGATCTGATAGTATCCACTCTTGAAGTCCATCACGCTGAACCACTTGGCTCCAGATAAGCTCTGTAGGGCATCCTCTATCCTCGGGGTGGTGTACTGGTCAGGGATGGTTCTCCTGTTGAGGGTCTTGTAGTCTATACACAACCTCAACGATCCATTCTGCTTTCTGACTACTACTATCGGAGAGGCATAGGGACTTCTAGACTCCCGGATCACACCGGTCCTCTTGAGTTCTCCGAGTTGTTCCCTCAGATCTTCCAGGTCTGCTAGTGGGACTCGCCTGACTCTTTCCCTGAAGGGCTTGTCTTCCTGGAGGCAGATTCGATGGGTGGCACTCCTCGCACACCCCACACCGAACTCATCTTGAGAGAAGATCTTCTTCCACCTGGTCAACTGGGCCTTGGCTCTCTCTTTCCAAGCCTTGGGCAGGTTTGGGTTCTCCATGGAGAGTTTCTCCCAAACATTCCCTCCTTCACCCATCTTCTCCACATCCGACAGGGCAACTGGGGTAGCAGGGCTCACCTGGCCCAGCAACATCCTGGCTGGGATCTCCATGGGGCCATCCGTAATATTCCTGACACTCACAGGTACCTTACAGTGGGCCTTCTTCAGAGCCCTCAGTGGGACCACTTCTGGGATTACTACTAACCCAACTGTTCTCCCCTTGGATCGGGTTCCAACATGACAAAAGGTCCCGGTTGCTCCCAAGTAAGCTTCACAGTGGCTCTGAGACAGGTTACTTCGCCGGGCTGCAACACCACTCCCTTCTTTCCAAGTCTCCAGACCTTCCCCACTCCCTCTTCCGGGTCCTGTTGCTCCAAGACCAACCGCTGGTAGGCTGTCTTCAACATGGGGTGGATCTTGGTGGCCGTGGGGGCTTTCCTGCATGCAAGAGGGGTCAGGAGCCTCCGGACCAGGTCCGTGTTCATCCCTATTATTAAGGAACTCTTGTTGGCTCTAGGCAGCCGAGGGCACACAACTGCCAGAGTGTCAAACACCTCAGCCTTCCCGGCCACAGATGGGTCGATAGCCATCATAGGGGAAGCTCTGGGTCCCGATACCCCATATTTCTAGTTCCTCTATCTTCTTGATGGGCAGGTGGCCTAAGTGTTTGTCATAAAAGTCCCGGTACAACAGGGTCACCTGCGCCCCAGTATCCAATATGGCTCTTGTGTAGACTCCCTCCACTTGGACAGGTACTATCGGGGAGGGGCCCACCAGCTTCTCTGGATATCGCTTCAAAGGGGTCTCCTTCCTTGGATCTTTGCGTTTCCCTTTTGGACTTTCTTCCTTCCATTTCTCTTTGGACTTAAGTCTCTCTTGGGCCTGGTATGCATTGATTTCCCTCCTTTTAATGGGTGTACAGACCCGCTGAGGGACACTATGCTTTTTTTCTGGGGTGTATTCCCGCTGTGGAATACTGTTCTTCTTCTGAGGAGTTCTGTCCACTCTTTTCTTGGGCTTCTCAGTCAGTTTGGAGCTCACTGAAGATGATGGGCACCCGGTTGACTCCTTCACCGGGGCCCTCTGGAGTTTCCCGCCGGCTTGCGGTTATCTGCTTTCTTTTTCTTGGGACTGGAACATACAGCTGCAATATGGCCAATCCCTCCACAGTTAAAACAGATCACATCCCCCCAATCTTGTAGGGGAATGGGCACTGAAGCGTCTGAGAACAACTCCTTCTTTGGTCCTTCTCTCTCAGGAACCTTTGAATCCTTTGCAATCAGGGAGGTTCTATGACCACTACCCTGGCTGAATCTGTGCCGACCGCCTTGCACCACTGTCTTACTTCTAGTGGGTCCATGCTGGTACTTTTGGCGCGTTACTTGCTGTATCAGGATCCCGGACTCGAGAGCCCCCACGTGTAGCGCTACCCCCAGTTAAGAGAGCCGCTGGTTTGATTTCGGGCCCTGAGTACAGCTCCACCAACCCCTGGCAATCTTGTCTAATCTCCTATGGCACAGTTAGTCTAGGGATGTTATCTATCACAATCTATACCTGATTGCACACACACCCCAACTTCTCAGGAGATATAAGCACTATGTGCAATGATAAGACAGTGATGGCAAGTGGCAAAGTATAACGGTTTTACTTTAGTTTAAAAGGCACAGGTTAAAACATAACAGGTAACTTGCTTACAGAGCCCTGCAGCAATAGATATAGCATGCACTAATAGCACAGCGCGGTAATCTACCACGCGCAGCTATTAGTATCTACGCGCCCTGTGGCGCACTAAACAATATTATATCTCCCCTCCCTGGTCAGGCCTGACACAGAATTAAACTCAGTCTTTTGAATTAGGATTTCTTCGCATGCAAACTTGAAATGGTGGTGCACGTTCAGGAACAGTTTTATAATCCCCAAAGTAGGTAACCACAAGGAACACTATGCTTGAGACCCTTTAACTCTGTCCTGCTACCGGTCTCCAGCGGAACAGAAAACAAATGATCGGTGGGCCAAGGCAGTCTATAGGCCTAAACACAGTACAGCCTATTGAATTGAGCAGGTGCTCGCTCACCACTCCGAACGCGATCCCAGTCTGGGACTTCCACTTGCTGTGTCTCCGCACACAGCGTCTGCAACGATCTGGTCCCCGATCCAACTAATGTCTGCAGGAAACAAAGTCAGATGCCACCCAGGATATGCAGTGGGGTGGAAGGCTCTTCGGAAGTTGCGCAAGGCCTCAGGCTTCAGGCCCTGCACTCCAGCAGATCCGCACAGGAAGACCAGTCAGCAGCCACGCGGTGTCCAAAAGAGCCCAAGCTCTCCACGCCTCCTCCTTTTATCTCCCTCCCACAAGTCTCTGCGGTGGCAACATTGCACCCTGGGTGCCGAACGGGACTCTGGGAAATGCAGTCCCAGGAGTCTTAAAGGAGACCCCGCTACATTATATATATATATATATATATATATATATATATATATATAAATAACATACAAAGCCTAGAATGCATATATATATATACTAAATATCCTGATCTAACTGAATCTACGGCATGCTCAATCTAGCTAACGGAAATAAAATGACACTCTCTCGCTCTCTCTCCATGAACGCCGGAACACACTACACAAAGCCGACGCGCAGGCGACCTTATGTAGTGTTGGGCGTGTACTTAGTCCCCCTGAGCCATGATTGGCCAAAGGCACCCTGCCTTTGGCCAATTATGGCTCTCTGTTCTGACGGCGCTGTGATTGGCCAAAGCATGCGGGTCATAGTGCATGCTTGGCCAATCATCAGCCAACAATGCACTGCGATGACGCAGTGGATTATGGGCCGTGACGCGCCGCTCGAATTTGGCACGAACGGCCCATAAAGTTCGATCTTCGTCGAAAGATCGAACAGCCGATGTTCGAGTCAAACTCATGTTCCAGTCGAACTCGAAGCTCATCCCTAATCTACAGACATCCTCGATCTAACACTAACTTGTCTAGCCCTGTAAAGAAGAAATCAGTATACATACCTTTTTTGAAGTAGATCCGGTCTCCATCGGCGTAAGCTTTGCAGTGGACACGACCGTCAACGGCTGTGGAATGAATGGGAAGTGACATCACCCATAGAGTTACTATGGGGCTTCCGTTGTCGAATGTGTCCTCTGCACCCGCCTCCACAGCAAAGCCCCAGATGACAGCTCAGTGTGGGATCGGGTCGAATCAACTTCAAAAAAGGTATGTATACTGATTTCTTCTTTACAGGGCTAGACAGGCTAGTGTTAGATCATGGATGTCTGTAGATGCAGGGGTTTTAGCATTAGGGTGGATTTCTACTTTAAGCCCCATCCATTTTACTTTGCAGTTAGCGTTACAAATATTTAATAATGATAATATATCACTATTCAAAATTAATATTACATGCATATGTAGGACCCTGGAGTTTAGGCAGGGTTGCTCCTCACAAATTTACTTGCCAGGAGTAGTTATCCTGGTTTGGCCTTGTTGCACTTTTCTCTTCTACCACTAGGTGGCCGGGTACTTGGTGGTAATACATATGAGAAGGGCAAAGCAAAGTCAGGTTATAGGTATATGGGGTATTTCAGCCAATGGGCCGGGTTTTTTCTAACCCCTGTGCCTACTGGGAGAGCCTATATATTCGGATGGAGTTAGGTGATCTATGTTCTGTGCCACCTGGACGGCTGACTGGGTGGAGGTGTGTTGTATTGCCTGGGCTGCTGGGCCAGAGATGGGGCCTATCCTGGGCACATCTGGCTGCTAGGCTGCCTAAGGGGCCTATCCAGAAGCAAGAGGGCAGCGCAGAGTGATGGTTCTGCCGGGCCGGAGAACATGTCGTCGTCGGTGGTAGAGGGGAATCTTTCACCAGTAAGGGACTATCCGCCTTATTACCAGGTTCCACAGTGAGTAACTGAAGCACCGGAGCAGCATTTTCACCAACTGGGGATGGTGAAGAATCGGGAAACTTCAGTGGGTATCAAGCCAGGGACCCAGCCAGCGGAGGTGATATTTTCAGAGCATCCTTGTGTGTCAAGCTACGGACTGAGCAGGCCAGCAGGGGGTGAAGCATGAGAGGTATCTAGAGTGCCAAGCTAGGGACCCAGCAGAGAGGTGGGGGTGATGCTTGAGGAAGACACCACCGTGAAGATTGGAGGAGCTCAAGGGATTCAGTGGCAGTGAATCAGTGGGTCTAGTGAGAGACTGGGAGCTCTGTGGGCTGAAGAACTACAAGGAGCAATTGTAGTGAAACTAAAAGAACTATTAAGCCTTGTGTTAGGAACCGTTAAAGAATGTTGCCATAGGAGATAGCATTACTGCACATGCAAATGTGGCATCTTGCTGGATGCCTTTCCCTGCACGGCTGTCCTCCTATTGAAGTCTCGGAGTCTGACAATTAATCTTGCAAGTACCTAAGGGTGTCCTGGCCCTAACCCTCTCTCCCCATAAAGTTTGTTTGCATTCAAGAAGTGTCTGACGCCCAATAACTTTAACTACACTGCACCCATCATGCATCATAACCCACCACATACAGAAGGATGTCAGCTGTCTCTGGCCCTGGAGGTTCTCATTAGACCGAAGGAGGCCTGGTACCTTGCTACAGATATAACAATAAAATAAATATAATAATAACTAGAGTTGAGCGGACACCTGGATGTTCGGGTTCGACGGGTTCGGCCGAACTTCGGAAAAAAGTTCGGGTTCGGGCCTGAACTTTAACCCGAACCCGAACCCGAACCCCATTAAAGTCAATGGGGACCCGGACTTCTAGGGACTAAAAAGGCTGTAAAAAAGTAATGGAAAGGGCTAGAGGGCTGCAAATGGCAGCAAAATGTTGTTAAGAGCATGGCAAGTGCTCTGCAAACAAATGTGGATAGGGAAATAACTTAAAATAACATAAAAAAAATTAAAAAATTAAAAAATATGCTGGAGGCCCCCTTTTCAGCAGAAGAGGTACAGGAAGTCATTAAGAACCTCAGAAACTCAACGGCATGATGCCACACATATGGTGGGAATGCCCCAGAATACGCCCTTTCTGGAATAAATTATTAAATTTAATGGATAAGCTAGTGGGAAAATAAAATACTTTGAAATAAAAATGTAGCGGGGTGCTAAATTTAAGGGAAGTGTTTGAGTGGTAAATAGGCTCAAACACCCTAATTCTGTAGGATTCATGGACCATTTTGTCCTCGGGGGACAGTATTGGTGTGCAGTTCCCTGCGGCCTACAGGTGGCGCTGCCATGGTAGGCTAGGGTTGAACCGCCGATACAGTGCTGTGCCTTTTGTGTCCCCTCTTGGCAGTAGTACAGCGGGGCGGGGAACCTGCTGTGCATGCTGGGAGAGCATATAAAAGGGGCAGACCTTTGGCCTGGGGGCTGATGTCCAGTGGGGTCCGCGCCCAGGTGCCTTCGGCCTGGGTGCATGTGTTCCTGTTCCATCTCGGGCACCTTTAGCCTGGGGTGAGGTACTATCCTGGAGTTCCTGCTGCCCTGGGTATGGAGGCCTAGGGGCGGGAGTAAAGCCTGGAGTCCAGAGCCTTCGTCTGGAGTCTGCTAAGGGTCGAGGAGTCTTAGGGTGCCGCCTTGTGTAGGGGACCCTGTTCCAGGGAAGGGAGGATCATTCTGATGGACCGATGTGGGATTCACGGTGAAGGAAGGGTCTGTTGACTCCCTGGAGAGATGTCTTCCCCTTGATATGGGCTAGGTTCGAAGAAGGAGAAGCTCAAGGTCATCTTGACTGTATCAGAGGCCTTATTCACCCGGCCCGTGGCAGGGGCCTTATACACCCTGGTCTGTGGCAGAGACCAAAGTTCTCCAGGTCCGTGGCAGGGGCCTTGTACACCCGGTCTGTGGCAGAGACCAACCTCAAGGTCTGTGGCAGAGACCGTGCACCTAAAACTGTTTGAGAAACCTAAGCAGTGAAGTGAATGTGCTACGTTTGTGCCTGGACCTCCTCCATACCTTAAGCTGTCCTGTTTCTTTGCTCTAACCTTTTCTATCCGAGTAGAGTTTATTTTGCCATGAGAGAATAAGAGTTGTAGTTTCAGCTGGTGTGGACATTGACTTTACTGGGAATTAAAGGACTTGCCTCTACCTACAGTAGAGGTGAGAATCATCCTCTGGAGGAGTTTTGACTCCGGCTGTGGACACGTCCCGTCAAGTACACCGCTCAACCTCTTTATATAGGAGGGTACGGGCTGGTAGTGCGGTGTGCCTTTCTCCCTCCTGTGAGGAGCCAACAACATAACAACACACTGCAAAATATTTTTTGTGGCCCTAAATGGCGTTTTTTGGAAGACCACAACACACCCACAGTACGTAACCACTGAATCGCACAGCTACAGAACTGCAGAAAATGCTATTAAAAAAAAAAATTGTTTTTTTAGCATAGCACAGTAGAATACAAATATATAGAAATGGTTTATTTCACACGCCTCCACATATGTATAACACACTGCAAAATATTTTTGTGGCCCTAAATGGGTCTTTTTGCAAGAGTACATTAAAGTGCAAATTTTTATTTCTTTTTTTGCCCTAAATGGGTCTTTTTTTGCACGAGCAAAATAAAATGCAATTTTTATTTTTTATTTTTTTTGCCCTAAATGGGTCTTTTGGAAAAGAGCACAATAAAGTGCCTTTTTTTTGCCCTAAATGGGTCTTTTTCCAAGAGCAGAATACACCCACAGTATGGAAACGGTGTATCTCTCAATGTAATATATGCAGTGCTGGTGCACTGAGCTTGCAGATAAAAGTTAGATTTTCTCTGACACTGGGCTCATGGCAGTGTAAAAAGACTGTGCACTGCAACACAATCAGGTAAACCTATGCAGATCGCTGAGTTATATCTCTGAATATGGACTCCTAATCCTATATAATAAATCTCTCTCCCTGAAAGCACCAACAGGAACCTGGCCCTACACTACACTGTCTCTCTGTCTTTTCCCTCAGATTCCAGAATCAGGACTAACTCATGTATTTTCAATCTCTCCCAATAAGCAACAGCAGCAGACAAGATCCTCTCCCTATCTATTCTGAAGCAGAGTGACGTGTGTGCTGTGTGCCTCTAGCTTATATAGAAGCTGGGTCACATGTTGCACTGACGAATCACAGCCATGCCATTAGTAGGCATGGCTATGATGGCTTCTAAGGGCACACCAGCTAATCAAAAGGTGATTGGCTGGCCCCTGAAGCATTTCTAACTGCGCCATTAGATTGCCGAACTCGAACACGGACTTTCACGCAAAGTCCGGGTTCGGGTTCAGGAAAAAGCTAAAGTTCGGTACGGACCCGAACTTTACAGTTCGGGTTCGCTCAACCCAAATAATAACTTGTTAAAAACTGTTCCACCATAAAATTACAAGTTATAGCAATGGCAGCTGTTACAGATATCCTCACCATTATCTTGGTGGACTCAGGTGCCCAGTTATCTGATAAGCTCAGGCTGCAGTTATTGTTACTCAAGAGAGTTGTTAAACTTTTTGGTTTAGTGGATAACATCTGCATTCTTTTTACCTCATGAAATATTTTATTTATCTTTAAGTTCATAGTCCCTTCTACATTATATTCTAGGGCTCATACTAGTATATTTTACAGTTTATATTAAACTATAAATTAAGTATAATTGTCTTATTAAGTTATTATAATGTTATAATGTTATGTAGTGGCCCTCACCCTCACCCCCTTCTTTATCGGTTATTCTGGCTCTGGTCTAGGGGTATCTTGGAGGGGAGAGCGAGGTGTGCCATGGCCCATGTCCTCTCGATTACAGCATGTAGAGGTGAAGGCCAGTATCTAGTTGTATTCGGGCCTGTGTATACGCTTAGAGCCAAGTCTGTTTTGCTGATAACCCCCTTTGCTCCCAGTAATTGGAGTACCATACACTGAAAAGGTCCAACACTTATTTATTCCATAACGGCAAACAAATAGTCCTTTGCGAGCAGACAGTTTGAGACCCATAGAACAATTCAGTATTGGTGGAGAGTAGGTCAAGGCACAATCCTCAAAGAAAACAAAACCGTTGAGGTTTCACCAACGGTTGCTAAGCTCAGTGGCTGTTAAATGGAATTTTTAGCTTCAGAGTCTCTTCCAGCGACTCTAGTGAACAGGAACTGGAGTTACCTTCGCTACGTTGCAGCCCCTGTCAGGGGGAAGACATCCCTCCAAGGGAGTTACCAGAGGCCCCGCCGTCACCGGGTTAATGCTGTACCGGACAATCCGGAAGGGTTACACTCCCCGGCCTCCTCGCCTCAGATACGGGTCCCAACACCTTAGGGCCCCTCGGACTCCTCCACCCTCGCGGAACCCAGGCAAAGTTACTGGGCTCCAGGCTCCAGCAGTAGTACCTCACCCCAGGCTTAAGGTGCCTGGGATGGACTCCATCTTTCGCTTCAGCCAGGTCAAGGGCACCTGGGCCCGGAACTCCGGAACGCAAGCACCCAGGCTGAAGGTGCCTGGGTGCGGCCGCTTCCTCCAACTCTGAACCCCAAGGTCAGGGCGTCCGCCCCTTTTATCTCCACTCCCCCTGCGTCACAGCGGGTTCCCCGCCCCGCTGTACCAGCGCCAGGAAAGGACAAAAAGGGAGCAGTCTTGCGGTGCAGGTTCAACTCCAGCCCAGGGCGACAACTCCACCAGCAGGCCACAGGGAACCCTGCACCACCAGAGTCCTCTAAGAACCACAAAAAGGGATTCTCAGATTCCCTAACAATTAGCACATCTGGGTTAAATAACCCAGATGCCCCCCCCCCCCCCAATTTAAATACCCGCTACAGGTACATAAATAACTATTATAATAAAATTATTTATTTGTTTATAACAAATTTGTAATACTATTTAAAGTTATTATATGGACCAATTTGCTCCACCAGTTAAAAAAAAAAAGGTTCTCTTTTTGCATCACTAAAGCCTCGTACACACGATCGGATATCCTATGGATTCTAATCCGATGTTTTTTTCCATCGGAAATCCGATGAAGCTGACTTCCATCAGTCTTGCCTACACACCATCAGTCAAAAAACCGACCGTTCCAAACGCGGTGACGTAAAACACTCCGATGAGCCGAGAAAAATTAAGTTTATTGCTTCTGAGCATGCGTCGACTTGATTCTGAGCATGCGTGGGTTTTTTATCCGATGGACTTGCCCATAGACGATCGGTTTTTTATCCATCGGAAAAATTTAAAACATGTTGTATTTTTTAAAACCGATGGAAAAAAGACCGATGGGTCCCATACATGATCGGTTTGTCTGATGAAAACAATCCATCGGACGGTTTTCATTGGTTAAACCGATCGTGTGTACAGGGCTTAAAGGAGGGCACAATGGGGAAGTTAGTCCACCATAATATGATATGAATATATGTTTTAAATGCTTATACATTTGTGGAAATGTTCTTTAAACCTGCAGTTGATTTCATTTTTAACCACTTCAGCCCCGGAAGATTTGGCTGCTCAATGACCAGGCCATTTTTTGTAATACGGCACTGCGTCACTTTAACTGACAATTGTGCGGTCTTGCGATGTTGTACCCAAACAAAATTGATGTTCTTGTTTTCCCACAAATAGAGCTTTCTTCTGGTGGTATTTGATCACCTCTGCGGTTTTTATTTTTTGCGCTATAAACAAAAAAAGAGCGACTATTTTGAAAAAAAAAAACACAATATTTCGTGCTTTTTGCTATAATAAATATCCCCATTTTTTTTTTTAAAAAGCCAATTTTATTTTCAGTTTAGGCCGATATGTATTCTACATATTGTTGGTAATAAAAATCACAATTAGTGTAGATTGATTGGTTTACGCAAAAGTTATAGCGTCTAAATAATAGGGGATAGATTTATGGCATTTTTTTTTTTACTAGTAATGGCGGCGATCTGCGATTTTTATCGGTACTGCAACATTATGTCGAACACAAGTTGTGACACATTTTTGGGACCATTGGCAATTATACAGCGATTAGTGCTATAAAAATGCACTGATTACTGTGTAAATGTCATTGGCAGGAAAGGGGTTAACACTAGGGGACGATCAAGGGGTTAACTGTGTTCCCTAGTGTGTGTTCTAACTGTAGGGAGATGGGACCCAGCTTGTAGGATTTCAGGATCTGCATCTCCTCTCCTCACAGAACATGGATGTGGTAGCGGTTCCGGTATTTAAGTCACCGCCGTACACCCGACTCTATACCCCTTTGAAAAAGTCACGTGAACAGTGTCGCAACGCGTCAGTAAAAGAGCTGGGTGACATCATTTCCATCGCGCCCGAGACCGGAAGTTCTTCATGTTATCACGCTGTTTGTTCTTAACCATAATTGTAAGTTACTACGTTTTTTATTAAATTTATCTATGATAATACTGCACCATGGAGCCTTCCTCTTTTCTCTGCATGTAAATGAGCCTTAATACCCTAGTGTGACTGCGCTGAGGATACCCGCAAGTCGATCTATCAGTGTGGCATTATCAGAGAGGCTTGTTGGTTTGCTATATGAGGTGAGAGGCTAGGGAAAACGGTGTAACGCACATTGGATGGTGGAAACCCTCTGGATGGTGGCACTTACACTTTATTTTGGATGAACTTTGCTGCACGGCTTGGATTCATTGCTCATTTTGGACTTTCTTTGCACTTATATGGGACTTTAGACATTATATATATATATTAGACATGGGAGCCGTCGAAAAATTTGTTTTGTTCCGTTCCGTTTCGTATTTAAAAAAAAATCGTAATTCGTGTACGGAATTCAATTTGGATTCGTACGAAATACGAATTTCGTACGAGGCGTATAACGAACGATTCGACCGGAACGAACGAATGATTCGACCAGAAATGTACTTCCCCCACCCAATTCCAGCAGCAATCTTCTCTCTATAATGTTGAATCTTTTCTCTCTATAATGTCAAATCTTTTCTCTCTATAATGTCAAATCTTTTCAATTTGGAGCTGAAATTCGTAAACAAAACTTTGTAAACGAAACTTCGTATTTCGTACAGAATTCGTATCCGTAAAAATTCGTAATTTGGATTCGTACAAATGTACGAATTTCGAAAAATTTGTACGAATTTTCGATTCGTATGAAACTAATCGCACATGTCTAATATATATATATAAATATCCATTTTCTGCACTTATTGATGAACATTTTTTTAAAATAATTATTTTGACTGTTATTTGCACTTTCGGATTGCCATTTTGCACAATTGTTTGTTATTTGCACCTTACCTTTTTTTGAAGTAGCATTGGCCCCTTTGGAATTTGCATCCGCATATTGAAGCCTTTAATGCACCTCGTATAGAATCAATTTATTTATATATCCATTTATGCACTTTATAATATTTATCGTTTATCATTTATGAGGATTAATTTCTTGTGTAGTAAGTGTCACATTCCTTTTTATTGCCATTGTTTTGGGGGGTTTATGCAATCTCCAGGGCTAAAATAATTTTTAAAATTTGTGCAAAAAGTGCAAAAACAGCTCAGACAACGAGAGGGTTAAGAGGCATTTTTCTATTGACCAACAATTTAAGTGGACATTTCTCTACAGAACAGCAATAAGAGGGAACACTACATTTTTAACTGTCTTTGTTTCTTTTCTGGCTATTATTATATTTCATCTTACTTTTATTACATTTTTCACAAAGAGAAAAAAAAATCACATGGAAGAGTCATACACATTGGATAAAGCATATGAAAAATTAAGGAAAAACATCATGGGACATGGAAGGTCATAACAATATACATGGAAATATTTTATGTCACACTGTATTTGTGCAGTGGTCGTTCAAATGCAATTTTTGGGGTAAAAATAAACTTTAATGAATTAAAACAAAAATAAAAACAGTAAATTTAGCCCAATTGTTTTGTATAATGTGAAAGATGATGTTATGCAGGGTAAATAATCATGCTAATATGTCTTCCTTAAAAATTGCGCACACTTGTAAAATGGTGACAAACTACAGTACTTAAAAATCTCCATAGGTGACGCTTTAAATATTTTTACAGATTACCTGTAGAGTTACAGATTTATTGCTCTTGGTCTAACGATCATGGCGATACCTCACATGTGTGGTTTGAACACCATTTACATATAGAGGCGTGACTTACGTATGCGTTTGTTTCCGCTCATGCTTTCATTTTTTTTTTTACTTATCGTATATACTCGAGTATAAACCAAGTTTTTCAGCACATTTTTTTGTGCTGAAAATGCCCCCTCAGCTTATACTCGAGTCTGTGTCCATTTTAAACTTTGTGCACCTGATCCCGGCCAGCTGTAGGTCCCCTGGACCCCAAACGTGGCACACAAGTGTGCAAAGTTTGTAGTCCGGGGGACCTACGGCTGGGGAGCACCGATTTTTCAAAGCCGGGCTCCCCTTCCATAGACTCCCATGTTAAACGTCAGTCTAGTCGTGGACACAGTGAGGCATGGGCACAGTGAGGCATGGGCATAGTGAGGCACGGGCACAGTGAGGCATGGGCACAGTGAGGCATGCACATGGACACAGTGAGGCAAAGTGAGACAGTGAGGCATGCAGATGGACACCCTAGGCTTATACTCAAGTCAATACGTTTTCCCAGTTTTTTGTGGTAAAATTAGGAGCCTCGACTTATATTCGGGTCGACTTATTCTCAAGTATATACGGTATTTATTTTACTTTTTATTTTTATTTTTACACTGTCCCCTTAATTATTTTTTAGCACTTTTATTCCTATCACAAGGAATGTAAACATCCATTGTAATATAAATAAGCACGACAGGTCCTCTTTATTGAGAGATCTGGGTTCAAAAAGACTCTCATTTCCCTTAAAAGCAAAAAAAAATAATTTTGACTTTAAGAAAAAAAAAAAGTTGATGGCCGAGAACCAGAAGTGATGTTAGAGGTCGCTCCGGTCCTCCAAGGGCATAGAGCCAAGTGAGGGCCATCCTACCCTTACTTGACTTCCTGCCCGGCTACTGACTGGATAAAGATTGTTTCCGGGTTTACCGATGGCTCCGGTAAACCTGGAAGACAATGGAAAGCGGTGGGGGGGGGGGGACTTCGCCCTGGGACCACTTATCGGAAAGCCGGCCGCCTATTGTGAATAAAGATACCGGGGTTTTAACGTCAAAGTAATGATGTATATTTACAGTTAGCTCTTGACCCTGCAAGGGCTGCTGATTTGTGTAGAAAACTGCAATATTGCGCTTGTGCTGAAAATATTACACAAAATACAGGTATAGGAGCTGCAACAAATATTGTGAAATATAAACACAACAAAACAGTGACAAATAAATAAATTGCGCTCAAAAAAATATAAAAATTAAATATAAACAAATCAACAATCATGTGCAGAAAAAAAAAAATGTATCTATAATCCAGAAGCACAATGAAGATCACAAAGTCATATAGCTATGGAACAAACTGAAGTAACCCCTCAGCAGTGTTAATGTATGTAAATTTAAAATAGAATCCTGCACCCTGTGGGGGCCCTGTGAGGGCCACCAACACACAGGTTACAATGTACTCTTACCACAAAGCATGGACCCTCTGATTACGGAAGATCACATGAGCCTTAGTACATCCCCCACTGATGAGATCCAAGACAAACGTTGGTGATGATGTGCGTCCCACATGTGGTTCCTTCTGGTCTGGACTCTAATCATCCAAATATTCCGGTAGTAAACCAAATAAAGAAAAAAAAAAGTGAGCTCCAATAGTGTAAAACCTTCATACGGGAATTTTATTAGACTAAAAGTTGCACTTGCACACAATGGCGTCCCTAGGGGGGGCAGAGGGGGCACTGGTCCCCCCAACATTATGCTGTGCCCCCCCCCCCCCCCCCCAAAAAAAAAAAAATTTTTTTTTTTTTTTGCATTTTTGTATTTTGCTCGGGCTGCTGCTGGGGTATCAGTCTCTCCTGAGAGGGAGAGTGTCCACAGTTTATATGTATTAATATATATATATATATATAAAATTGCATTTTATAGTTGGCCCCCCTACTTTTGTCCCTGTCCCCCCATGTGCCCCCCCCTAAATATGAAAGCTGGAGAAGCCACTGCTTGCACATTCCAAAAGTAGTACAAGCAGGGTAAAAAAACAGCAACAATCTGCAGCAGATAAAAGGAGCGCAATGACGTATGTGTTCTTCTGCCCGCGTTGGTTGAACACCCAAATTTGCAGGGCGCTCGGCAGGATGTTGGTCCACCAAGCACCCCACAATGCATTGTGTGCTGCATTCTAGGGCCCTAATTGGATGAGACTTTGCACCTAACCGCTGGTCAGGTGTAAGGCTTTTGGAATTAGGGCACAAAGCACTGAGAGAGCTCTGATTGGACAAAGTGATGATGACACACAGGAAGTGTTTGCAGTGTGTTGGAGTGTAGATAGAGCAGGGCTCAGTTTGCTATTAGCGAGTAATGCCGCGTACACACGATCGGAATTTCCGACAACAAATGTGAGCTTTTGGTCAGATATTCCGACCGTGTGTAGGCTCCATCGGACATTTGATGTCGGAATTTGACAACAAATGTTTGAGAGCTGGTTCTCAAATTTTCCGACAACAAAAGTTCTTGTCGGAAATTTCGATCGTGTGTATGCGATTCCGACGCACAAAAATCCTATGCATGCTCGGATTCAATTTGACACATGCTCGGAATCATTGTACTTAATTTTTCTTGGCTCGTCGTATGTGTTGTACGTCTCCGCGTTCTTGACGTTCGGAATTTCCAAGCAACATTTGTGCCTCTATAGGGTTACGGTGTGTTGGCACCACCAACACGCAAAGCCCAAGTATACGTGATTCTGCACTTTCGAGTTTTGGACACGAGAGTGCACCATCGGCAGCTCACTCCCACTGTGCTTTTATATAGCGGGAGCTGATCAGTGGGTCCGGTGTACCCGCCGATCGTTCGATACTCTGTCTTTGTTACCTAGGCAGACTGTCCTTCTGTCAGACTGTCATTCTGTGAGGACAGAAGACATGGATCCTGTGTTCCTGTGAAGCAGAAACACTGATGCCTGTCTTTAAGTAGTAAAAGCACCTCCCCCACAGTTATGCCGCGTACACACGGTCAGAATTTCTGCCAGCAAAAGTCCGATGTGAGTTTTTGGTCAGAAATTCCAACCGTGTGTATGCTCCATTGGACTTTTGCTGTGGGAATTTCCGACAGAAAAAGATAGAGAGCAGGTTCTTAATTTATCTGACGGAATAAATTCTGATAGGAAATTCCGATCGTCTGTAGCAATTCCGATGTGCAAAATTCCGACGCATGCTCGGAAACAATTTTACGCATGCTCGGAAGCATTGAACTTAATTTTCTAGGCTTGTCGTAGTGTTGTACGTCACCGCGTTCTTGACGGTTGAAAGTTCAGAGAACTTTTGTGTGACCGTGTGTATGCAAGCCAAGCTTGAGCGGAATTTTGGCAGAAAAAACATCCAAGGTTTTTCCCACGGAAAATCTGTTCGTGTGTACGCAGCATTAGAAAGCACTCCCTAGGCACACATTTATCCCCTTGATCGACCCTGATGTTAACCTCTTCCCTGTCAGTGTCATTAGTACAGTGACAGTGCATATTTTTAGCACTGATCACTGTAATAATGTCACTGGTCCCCAAAAAAGTGTCAAAAGTGTAAGTTAGGTGTCCTATTTGTCCGTCGCAATATCGCAGTCCCACTATAAGTCACTGATCGCAGCCATTACTAGTAAAAAAATAAATTAAAATAAATAAATAAATACAAATATCCCATGGTTTGTGGACGCTATAACTTTTGCGTGAACCAATCAATATATGCTTATTTGGGGGGGGGGGGAGGTTTCACCAAAAATATGTAGCAGAATATATATTGTTCTAAACTGATGATGAAATTAATTTTTTTTAATTTTTTTGGATGTGTTTTAGAGCAGAAAGTAAAAAATATGGTTTTCTTTCAAAGTTATCGGTCGCTCTTTGTTTATAGCGCAAAAAAATAAAAACCGCAGAGGTGATCAAATACCACCAAAAGAAAGCTCTATTTGTGGGAGAAAAGCACAACCACGCAATTGTCAGTTAAAGCAACACAGTGCCATATCGCAAAAAAAATGGCCTGCTCATGAAGGGGGTAAACGTTCCAGAGCTGAAGTGGTTAAGGACTGTTCTCTATGTGGCTTTATCCACGTCTGTGTATTATCAGATCTTTGTATGCTACAATTCACAACCCCTTTAAGATCGTAAGTATCAAATATTGAAAGATGTCATACTGACCTGTTTTCAAGTCTTGCCACGGATTCTCAATTGGATTTAGGTCTAGACTTTGACTTGGCCATTCTAACACATGAATATGCTTTGATATAAACCATTCCATTGTAGCTTTGGCTGTATATTTAGGGTCGTTGTCCTGCTGGAAGGTGAACCTCCGCCCCAGTCTCAAGTCTTTTGCAGATTCTAATGCCTTGTACACACGATCAGTTTTTCCGACAGGAAAACCGTGTTTTTTTTTTTCAGCAGGAAAACGGCTCAAAATTGTCTTGCATACACACAGTCACACAAATCTTGTCTGAAAATCCGGACGTTAAAAACGCGGTGACGTACAACACGTACGACGAGCCGAGAAAAATTAAGTTCAATAGGCAGTTTGTCTCTTCTGCTTGATTCTGAGCATGCGTGTTTTTTTTGCGTCGTAATGGCATACAGACCCGCGTGATTCCCGATAGGAATTTTTCCTGTCAAAAAAATAGAGAACCTGCTCTCAATCTTTTCTTGGCAGGAATTCTGACAGAAAAAGTGTGATGGAGCATACACACGGTCGGAATTCCTGACAAAAAGCTCACATCACACTTTTCTTGTCAGGAAAACTGATTGTGTGTACGAGGCATAACAGGTTTTCTTCTAATATTGCCCTGTATTTGGCTCCATCCATCTTTCCACCAACTATGACGAGCTTCCCTGACCCTGCTGAAGAAAAGCTCCCCCACAACATGATGATGCCACCACTATATTTCACGGTGGGGATGGTGTGTTAAGGGTGATGTGCAGTGTTAGTTTTCCGCCACACATAGCGTTTTACTTTTAGGCCAAAAAGTAAAATTTTGGTCTCATCTGACCAGAGCACCTTCTTCCACATGTTTGCTGTGTCTCCCACATGGTTTCTGGCAAACTGTAAACAAGATTTTTTATGGCTTTCTTTCAACAATGGCTTCCTTTCTGCCACTCTTCCATAATGGCCAGATTTGTGGAGTGCACGACTAATAGTTGTCCTGTCGACAGATTCTACCACCTGAGCTGTGGATCTCTGCAGCTCCTCCAGAGCTACCATGGGGCTTCTTGGCTGCTTCTCTGATTAATACTCTACTTGCCCGGCCTGTCAGTTAAGGTGGACAGCCATGTCTTGGTAGGTTTGCAGTTGTGCCATTTTTATTTCATTTTCGAATGATGGATTGAATAGTACTCCGTGAGATGTTCAAAGCTTGAGATATTTTTTTATAACCTAACCCTGCTTTAACCACTTGACAACTGGGCACTAAACCCCCTTCGTGCCCGGACCAATTTTCAGCTTTCAGCGCTCTCACATTTTGAATGACAATTACTCAGTCATGTAATACTGTACCCAAGTGATTTTTTTGTCCTTTTTTTCATACAAATAGAGCTTTCGTTTGGTGGTATTTGATCACCTCTGGGTTATTTATTTTTTGTGCTATAAATTAAAAAATACGGAAACTTTTGAAAAAAAACAATTTTTTTTTAGTTTATGTGGTAAAATTTTGCAAATTATAAATTTTTCTTCATAAATTTTGGCCACAATTTATACTGCTACATATCTTTGGTAAAAATAATCCAAATTAGTGGATATTATTTGGTCTTTGTGAAAGTTATAGAGTCTACAAGCTGTGGTGCGGATTATAAACAATTGATCACACCTAATGTACTGGTGGCCTATCTCATTTCTTACGACCCGAACAAGCCAGGAAAATACAAATAGCCCCCAAATTACCCCTTTTTTGAAAGTAGACATTCCAAGGTATTTAGTAAGATGCATGGTGAAGTTTTTGATGTTGTAATTTTTCCCACAAAATTGTCATTGTTATAGGTTATTTCTCTCACATGGCATGTGTATACCACAAATGACGCATCAAAATACATTCTTCTACTCCTCCTGAGTAGGGCGAAACCACATGTGTGGGACTTTTTCACAGCCTGGCCACATACAGAGGCCCAACATGCAGGGAGCACCATCAGGTATTCTAGGAGCATAAATTACACATCTAACTAGTTGACTACCTATTACACTTTTGAAGGCCCTGGAGCACCAGGACAATGGAAACGCCCACAAAGTGACCCCATTTTGGAAAGCTAACACCCCAACATATAATCTATGAGGCATAATGAGTCTTTTGAACGGTTCATTTTTTTCCTGAAGTTTTTGGAAAATGTGGGAAAAAAATGAAAACGCAATTTTTTTACGCAAAGTTGTCCATTTATACGATATTGCCAACACATAGCATGTACATAGCAAAAATGACACCCCAAAATACATTCTGCTACTCCTCCTGAGTATGGCGATACCAAATGTGTGAGACTTTTATACAGCCTGCCCACATACAGAGGCCAAATATTGAAATGGCATCTTCAGGCGTTCTAGGAGCATAAATTACACATCTAATTTCTCAACCACCTATTACACTTTTGAAGGCTCTGGAGCACCAGGACAATGGAAACCCCCACAAAGTGACCCCATTTTGGAAATCTAACACCCTAATGTATAATCTATGAGGCATAATGAGTCTTTTGAACGGTTCATTTTTTTCCTGAAGTTTTTGGAAAATGAGGAAAAAAAATGAAAACGCGTTTTTTTTTTACGCAAAGTTGTCCATTTATAAGATATTGCCAACACATAGCATGTACATAGCAAAAATGACACCCCAAAATACATTCTGCTACTCCTCTTGAGTATGGCGATACCAAATGTGTGAGACTTTTATACAACCTGGCCACATACAGAGGCCCAACATGCAAGGTACACCATCAGGTGTTCTAGGGACACATAGCATGCACATACCAAGAATTACACCCCAAAATACATTCTGCTGAGCAAAGGGTAAACAAAATATTACCTGTGGTTTTAGTAGAGCAGTTGTCCACAGGAGGATAGCACTAGTCCAGGCAGCAGGCAGGGACTTGGTCAGTAAAAGCGAATGCAATTGTCCAGGCAACAGGTAGGAATACTGTCCATAGTCAGTACAGGCAGCAGGCAGGGATACTGTCCATATACAGTCCAGGGTCAGTGCAGGCAGAGATTGTCAGCAAAATATTGGTCCTGGTAGTAGGCAGGTCCATGTGGTGTGGTCAGTTCATAAGACAGGCAGAGGCATGATGGCATAGGTCCTACAGGCAGTAGGCAGAAGTAGGGCCTCGTTCAGGACTGAATGGGGACAGGGGTAGAGGCTTCTCCCACCCAAATCTCTTTGAAGCCTCCGAGTCTTCAGACCCTAATCTAGGAATGAGAAATACAAAAACGATTGTTTTCTTCATCCAGAAAAACAAATTCTGGAGCCCCTCACATATGTGAGACCCCTGTGTTATGAATCCCACTAGTCCACTGGCAGGGTACAAGAACAGTCCAAGAGGCAGGCAAAAAGCATGGTCAAACAGTCCAGGGTCAGTTCCAGATCAGGCAGAGGTATGTACAGAATCGGTAGGCAGAAGCGTGGTCAAATAACAGTCCAGGGTCAGTTCCAGATCAGGCAGAGGTATAAACAGAATCGTTAGGCAAAAGCGTGGTTGAATAACAAGCCAGGGTCAGTTACAGAGAAAGCAGAGGCATAAGGGGTGTGAAGATAAATGTCAGGAAGTGAACTAATAATTTATTTTGGTATGGTAATGGCGGAAGCAGTCGCCTATGCAGAGGCCTGGTTCTGAAGGACATTGGGCACAATAATAAATGGTGTCTCTTCTCTCTCCTCTTTTGGTGCACACCCGGCATTTTTTCTGGCGTTTTTGGCCTGTTGGTCTGGGAGGGATTTTATCTGGGAAGTGGCGCTCGGAGAGTCGGCTAATCACATCGGATCTAATGTTTACTGGTGGGCTGTTCGGGTATAAAAAGGCAGTGGTGATTTCCTCCTGGAAGAAAAGGAAGGATTTGGGTCTTATAGTGGTTTTCCGATAGATTACATAGGAGTTGTACATGGCCAAATTAAACAAATAAATGGAAACTTTTTTATACCACTGGTATGTTCTTCTTGTGGAAAGGTGGGGTTCGAGCATCTGGTCGTTGAAGTCGACACCCCCCATGAACTTATTGTATTCGTGGATGCATTTTGGTTTTTGAATCCGGCCATTCCTCCTGGTGATCTCAACGAATTAATGGTTGTGGATGGAAGAAAGTACGTAGACATCCCTTCTGTCCCTCCACTTCACAGCCAAAATTTCCTCATTGCGTAAACTCGCCGTCTCCCCTCTTCTCAATTTTTTGGTGACCAGGTTTTGAGGAAAGCCCTTCCGGTTCGTCCGTACGGTGCCGCATGCTGGAGTGTTCATTCTGTGTAGGTTTCAGAACAGGGGCAAACTTGTATAAAAATTGTCCACATACAAGTGGTATCCTTTCTTCAGGAGTGGGTTTATGAGTTCCCGAACTACTTTCCCACTGGTTCCAATGTAGTCTGGGCAATTAGGGGGGTGCAGTTGGGTGTCCTTCCCTTCATATACAATGAAAGCATACACATACCCTGTGGCTCGTTCACACAATTTATAGAGCTTCACCCCATAGCGGGCCCTTTTGCTGGGTATAAATTGTTTTATGCCCAGCCTGCCAGAAAATTTTATAAGGGACTCATCCACGCATATATGTTGGTCTAGGGTAAACAACTGGGGGAAGGTTTCAGAAAAATAATTTAGTAGCGGCCGAATTTTATAAAGCTTATCAAAATTTGGGACATTTCGGGGAGGGCACTGGGTATTGTCGTTGTAGTGTAGGAATCTCATAATCATGAGATATCTGGTCCTGGGCATTACTGAGGAAAAGATGGGCATGTGGTAGATGGGGCGGGTTGACCAATAGGAATGCATCTGATTTTTTCCGTTTAGTCCCATGCAGAATGTGAGGCCCAAAACAATTCTAAACTCCTCCACTGTAAGGGCTCTCCACACGTAGGGACGGGTATAATAGGACGTTGGGTTGCTTGTTATGAACTGTTGGGCATATAGTTTGCACTGGGCCACAATTGATGCCAGCATGTCCTCAGTAAAAATTAAATTAAAAAAATCAATTGGGAAAAAGTTTTCTGTATCCACCTGGACTCCTAGCTGGGCAGTGAAAGGGGGAATGTTGGCTTCTCCTGAATTAGGAGGAAGCCTCAAGGGGTACTGAAGGGAATAGGGAAGGCTGGCATGGGACCTAACCCTTTGGGACTGAGGTGACAACCCACTGGTACGTGGCCTTGCTTCCCGAGGTACTGCGGTGCTGGTGGATGGCACTGCAGTGGTGGTGGATGGCACTGCGGTGCTGGTGGATGGCACTGCCTCCTCAGCAGAACACCTTCTCTTCCCCCTCCTCCTCCTCCCCCGTCATTGATCCACTGCTTAGGACAGGCTCGTAGTCCACGTCAGACTCATAGTCTAAATTTGCGGAGGAATCCGAATCGGAGAGCTCTCCGTTGCTCCCGTCGCCTGCAAGAATTTTGTACACCTCCTCGGCTGAAAATACTCTTTTAGCCATTGTTGGCGATGACAGAAGGAACTGATGACACGTGACACTGACAGATGGCACTAATACGTGACACTGAAACGTGGCACTAGAGACGCTAATAAAAGATGGCACGTGGCACTGATGAGACAGCACTGACAGGTTGCACTGATGAGATGGCACTGACAGGTTGCACTGATGGCAGATGGCACTGACAAGTGGCACTGGCAGGTGGCACTGACAGATGGCACTGGCAGATGGGACTAGTGGCAGATGGGAATGGTGGCAGATGGGACTGGTGGCAGATGGGACTGGCAGGTGGCACTGGCAGATGGCACTGGCAGGTGGCACTGGCGGCAGATGGCACTGGCAGGTGGCACTGGCGGCAGATGGCACTGGCAGGTGGCACTGGCGGCAGATGGCACTGGCAGGTGGCACTGGCAGGGACTGTGGGCACTGTTTTTTACTGTGTAATGTGTTTTTTCCAACACACTTTTACAAAGAGCAAAGCACAGATCTCTCTCCCTCCTCAAACACGGTCTCTGTGTGAGGAGAGAAAGCCGGCAATGAGAGATGATCTTATATGTTTACATTTGAGATCATCTCTCATTGGACAGTGAGATTGAGTGCTGAATGGCCTCTGTGATTGGCCATTCAGCACGATCTGTGATTAGCTGTGTCTAAGGGACACGGCCAACACAGATTTTCCCCAATGCACGCTTTTGGGGTGGCGCGCGGGGGAGGAAACAGGAGGACGTCCATGGACGTCCTGTTGGCAATTCAGCGCTGCAATGCAGGCGTCTTTTTAGCAAGTGGTTAAACTGACCCGTCTGGTGTGTTCCTTGGCCTTCATGATGCTGTTTGTTCAGGGCTTCACAGAACAGCTGTATTGATACTGAGATTAAATTACACACAGGTGGACTCTAAAATCTAGTGGAACTAATGGAAGTCACCTAATTAGTAAATAGTTAGGGGTATCAGAGTAAAGGGGGCTGAATACAAACGCACGCCACACTTTTCAGATATTTATTTGTAAAAAAAATTGAAAACCATTTATCTTTTTCCTTCCACTTCACAATTATGTGTCACTTTGTGTTGGTCTATCACATAAAATCCCCAAAAAATACATTTACATTTTTTATTGTAACATGACATAATGTGGAAAATTTCAAGGGGTATGAATACTTTTTCAAGGCACTGTACATAGTAGTTCCAGCATGCCCCCACCCCCCCACCCCCATGCCACAGACAAATGGTCACATGTGAGTTGTGGTGATAATGATCACACACACTTAACTATGTTAAATCAAGCAGACATTTACCATGGTGTTTATGCTGCTTTTCATTCATTAATGACTAATTGGGTGTCAATTCCCTGAACATTTCTTCCCATAGCCTCTTCACTATATACCTGTTACTGTATTCAGGACATGATGAGTTCCATAAGCCTGGCCTGGAATGGACCAGGTTTATGAGATGCTTGTGTGAAACATCTTGGGCCATGACTGTATGTGTGTCAGAGAAGGCTAATAGACCAGACTGTGTGACTGCATAGAGGAGACCAAACGGGTGTAGGTGAAAATATAACAATTTATTGTAATAGACGAACAACATACAACCACCTCCAATAGAACACAAATATGGGAGATACCGGAATCGTAGTAAAAAGCCAGGCCGAGGTCATACACAAGGGAATGTCAGCAGATGGGAGACAACAGGAACAGGGAGGGGACGGATGGATAGGCTGCAGAGCAGGGATAAGCACCCAGGGAACAGGAGGACAGGTATCTGTGGTAAACAGGAGACAGGAGGGACGGATACAGGATGGGCTCAAGGTAGGGATCAGGTCGGATCGGGTCAGGCAGGATGCAGGGATCAGGTCGGATCGGGTCAGGCAGGATGCAGGGATCAAAGTCAGGGTCACAGGTCCTAGGTCAGGGAGAGAAATACCAGGGCAAGGAGTGTTAGTACCTGCCGGGTATTTATAGGAAGGCTGTGACTAGCTTCAGGTCACAGCTGAGCGAAGGAAGGGCAGTTCGCTCCACACTGCCAGGATCCATCCGCTGGTGAAGACCAGTACTGCGTCCAAAGGATAATACAACACCAGCAGGGAAAGGTTCTCCTGACAGTTCCAAACTGCCAGGAGACACCTGCTGGTGGACCACAGTACTGCAAGCCAAATAATAAATATCACCAGCGGATGGAACCTTTCCTGACAATGTGCAGGGATCTCACATTGAATATCACTTACTTTCTTTATTACTACCTGGGTCATAGGTTATGTTTTAATACAGGGTCTCCAAACTGTGGCCCTGGGGCCAGATGTGGCCCTTTGCTTGCCTTAATGCGGCCCTTGGGGCACTATTCCATCCAACTCCAACGGGGCATAATTTTTGTTGCTGACACCAATGGGGCACTATTCCTCCCAACTGATACCATAAATTCTTTCCATTGACACCAATGATGGGGCACTAGTCCTCCCAGTGGCACCAAAGATATGGTATTATTTACTCCCACTGGACACCTGGACATTTTCTACTCCCAATGGCCCTAGTCTGGACCCCCTAAAGTCTGAAGGACCGTAAACTGGCCCTTTGTTTAAAAAGTTTGGAGACCCCTGTTTTAATACATGTAATTTTGAATATAAAAATATTTTGCTCAAAATAGAATCGGACGAAAAATAGATGTAAGCGGTTTAACATCCAAGTCAAAGACCTTTGGAAATCCAAAATTTTTGTGTTCATATTATTTAAAAAAAATGTCCTGTCCCTTGGGAGTTTTGGGTTTTCCCGTCCACCTTTGTTTTCTTCCCTATAATATAAAATAAATAAAAATCTAGCAGTCATGGTTGGAACCCCTCATAATAGATGTTAGTGGGAGCCCCTCATAATGGACGTTGGTGGGAGCCCCTCATAATGGACGTTGGTGGGAGCCCCTCATAATGGACGTTGGTGGGAGCCCCTCATAATGGACGTTGGTGAGAGCCCCTCATAATGGACGTTGGTGGGAGCCCCTCATAATGGACGTTGGTGGGAGCCCCTCATAATGGACATTGGTGGGAGCCCCTCATAATGGATGTTGGTGGGAGCCCCTCATAATGAATGTAACAGGTGCTCAGCTGTCAAAAGGAACTCAGCTCAGAGATCTCAACAATAAAATCCCCAAAAGATAAAAGAAATTGTCAGATGGTTTAACTCACCAACATCTACCAAAACTTGAAATATTTGTTTTGTGTGGATTGACCCCTTAACATATCAATATATTATTGAACTATTGAAGAAAACACACACTAGCACATACAATTCTCTGGTGGGATTTAAGGCAGTGCTAGGTACCATACCAGCATACCTCTACAATGGAAGAATACAACAGTCACTGTAACAAGGCTTACAGTTGTAATTGTGTAATTGGGAGATTACCATGACACCTTGCATCATTCATTGCACTTTTTATACTATTGTAAAATTGTGGTTTAAAAGATAATAAACCACAACTTCTGAAAATTGGTGTATATAAAGGAGCATAGAGGTGACCAAAAGATGAAGAAGCATTTGGACGCAGAAGGAGCATACTGACCCATCATTGACAAAAAGGTAATCACAATTTCTAAAGAACAAAACTTGGAGGAAAGAAAAAAGAAAATGTGAGGTGATCCCTATAGTGACGAGTCTGACTTTACTCCTTAAAGACGGGTCTCTGGGGTCAACCAAGCATTTCCTTTTTTCCCCTGCTGTCAAAAATATAGTAAATACTTTGACATAACCAGACTTTTTTTTCCTGTACAGACATGTATCATCTACTTCTTCTCCTTTTGTTGGGAACCATCTATGCCCAGGAACTAGGTGAGCTGACAATCTAATATATCTGTATTAGAATTTTGAGGGTAAAAAGGAAACACAATGTTCATTTTCAGTGACAAAATGTTTAAAATTTTTATTGCTTAACCACTTGAGCTCCGGAAGGTTTACCCCCCTTCATGACCAGGCCATTTTTTATAGCACCGCGTTACTGTAACTGGTTGTGCAACACTTTACACAAATAAAATGTTTATCCATTTTTTCCCATATATAGAGTTTTCTTTTGGTAGTATTTGATCACCTTTGCGGTTTTTATTTTTTGCGCTATAAACAAAAAAAACAAAACAATATTACTTACTTTCTGCTATAAAACACAACCAAAAAAAAATGTAAAAAATCAATTTTTTTTATCAATTTAGGCCAATATGTATTCTGCTACATAATTTTGGTAACAAAATCCCAATAAGCGTTTATTGATTGTTTTGCACAAAAGTTATAGCATTTACAAATTATGGGATAGATTTACAGATTTGTTTTTTAAAATAGTAATGGCGGTGATCAGTGACTTTTAGTGGGACTGCGACATTGCGGTGGACAAATTGGCAAATTGGACACTAAGTGACACTTTTTTGAGGACCAGTGACACCAATACAGTGATCATTGCTAAAAATATGCATTGTCACCTGTACTAATGACACTGGCAGGGAAGGGGTTAACATCAGGGGCGGTCAAAGGGTTAAATGTGTTCCTAGAGAGTGCTTTCTAATTGTGGAGGAGGTTCTTTTACTGTGAGAAGGTAGAGATCAGTGTTCTTGCTTAGCAGAAACACAGGATCTCTACCTGCCCTACTAACAGAACGGCGTTCTACCTCGTTTACATTGGCAGACCACAGTTCTGTGTCTCTCTGAAACGATAGGTGGGTCCCAGCGGACATTGGGTCTGCAGGACCCACTGATTGGCTCCGGCTGTACCCAATCACAGCGGGAGCGGGTCACCGGCGGGGCGCGCACCCCAGACCTGGAAGTGTAGAATCACGTACAGGTGCGTGATTCTGCACAGAGAAGCCAACTTGCCGCCTTATAGATACAGCATACGGACTGGAAGCGGTTAATGATTGTTTAAGCCTCCAGCATACATTATTTACGTTAATGTATTTTTTTATATATAAGTGGGAGAGGGTTAGAATCTCTCAGGTTGGCAAAAAGGTGAATGTCTGATGATATTTAGAGCAATAAGGTGAACTGTCAACCCAGTGAATGGGCTGCCTTGAAGGTGAAGTTTATTTTAATATATTATATAACATATATTATATAATTTTTGCTAAAAAAATAAATAAAATACAATATTTTTGTCTGTGTTGCTTAGGGAAATGTCCCCTCACTTCCATCCTGTGTATTAAAATGTTGTCATTAATGGAAATCTAAGACACTTTGGTTAGCAGTAAAAAAAAACTTGACTGGGGTTCTAGTCGATGTCCAAACATTTTGGCTGGACAAACACTTTAATACAGTGCACCTTAGTATATGGAAATGTATTGTGTTAAGCAGGGGTTTTTGTTCTCAGAGAATAGGTACAGGAACCTAACTACGCACCCCACCCTTCCCCAGGGTAGGGGGAGGGGGGTTGAGCACGCCACAGCTACTGGGTGTGGGAGGGTCCTAAAAGGGCATTAAATTTCAGGAGGGTGCTACATACAGAGTGCAAAGTTCTGGAGGGTGCTAGGTACAGGGTGCAGGGATCATGAGGGTGCTAGGTATGGGATGCAGAGTTTAACAGGGTGCTAGGTACCAGGTGCAGGGTTCAGAAAGGTGCTAGGTAAAGGGTGCATGGTTCTGGAGGGGGCTATGTACAAGGTGCAGAGTTCTGTAGGGTGCTAGGTACAGGGTACAGAGTTCTGGAGGGTGCTAGGTACAGGGTGCAGGGTTCAGGAGGGTGCTAGGTACAGGTTTCAGGGTTCTGGAGGGTGCTAGGTGCAGGGTTCCACCCCTGAATCCCCATTCCTGACAGGATTGCCTTCCCCCTCCCATCCACCTTCCTGTACAAATACCACACTAAATGCTTTTAATCCCCCCCAAACCTCCCCTCCCAACACGGACCTCAGATACAGCGTGGTTTGGTTTAGGGTGGGAGATGCCCTTCCTCCCAGGTCCCTCCTCAAGACCTGTCATAAGACACATCAGAGCTGAGGAGGAGCTTAGCAAAAGCTTCCCCTGCTCTAGTGTGATAGACGGTGGTGAGAGATGCTGCGGGTGTGGAGAATCGCAACTGGCAACTCCTTGATACCCAGCATTATTACACCAGCTGTGCCCAGCGAGGATTCAGTACAATGGTTCAGACAGGAGTGCTGTAACTTCTAAATACAGAGGCTGGGCTTCTGTGCTAAGAAGTTTCAGTAGTGAGTGGAAAGCACAGGGCCAGCGCCGGAGGTGGTAGACCTCCAGGCAGGTGCATTAAGGCAATAAATAGTGTTTAGGGGGCCTTATTAAAACACAGAAAAAAAACTGAAACACACACAGATCCAATTGCACGAATCAAGGCTGGCCTCTCCTGCACATGGACAACCTGGGTGTCAGCCTTTACAGTCCATCCCTTTTGAAAATAGTAAAAAAATCAGCCGCACTCCAATTAGCTCTTCTTGCAGTATTTTTTTATTTTTATTTTTAATAATCAATGCGTTGACTGCATACAGTAATGTCTTCTGCAAAAAAAAAACAGCCTTTCTTGATGAATTTCACCACTCCTGGCTTGCTCAAAAGCAAGCCTATCCTTGTGAGTAAACAGAGAGTGATGAAACACATCAAGAAAGGCTGGTTTTGGGTTGGAGACATTACTATATGCAGTTAATGCATTGATTATAAAAATAGCTAATTGGAGTGCATCTGATTTTTTCCTATTTTCACAGGAAAAAAGCTGATCTGCCCAAAGCAGCTGATTAGATAGCAGATTATCAGAAGTTCATTGAAGAGGAAACTGGTCTATGATTGGTTGCTACAGCCCACTCCACACCCCTGTGGCCTTTTGGTACCTACGTTACGTTACTCAGGCTCAGGTGCTATTTGTCAATGTTTCCCTGCTTAGGTGCTCACTCAGGGCCAGTGAAGGAAGATATCCACCAGACTGGGTTCTTCCACTTCAATGGCTTGGTTTATTTCTGTCACGTTTTCAGATTTTTGTTGTTCCTAACACTATTCTCTTTCCATGTATTTTGTTTTCCTCTAATCTTTTTAAAGGGATACCACTCAAAAGAGACAATACAACATGACATTTTTTTAGGGGGCTGTAGGTAGCACAAGTAAAGAGACTGTAATGGCAGAGATCCCTAATGCCCCGTACATACGGTCAGACTTTTGACCGGCCAAAATCACATCGGAATTGCGACGGAATTCCATCAGCGTAAAAGAGAACATGTTCTCTATCTAAACTCGACGGAATTCCTCTGAATTTCCGATGGGGCATACACACGGTCGGAATAATCGATGAAAAAATTACGTCTGACTTTTTCCATCCGATTTTATCACCCAACCAGACCAGTAGCATATTTGCAGTTTCTGAGAGTTACATAGTAAGTCAGGTTGAAAAAAGACACAAGTCCATCTAGTTCGACCAAAAAAAAACCCCAACATATTATACACAATCCTTTACCCACAGTTGATCCAGAGTAAGGTGAAAAAACGTCCTCTATTCAAACACGATTGCTGTCTCTGACTATCTTCTGTAGCAATACACTAACCATGTACCTCAGAATGTCTGCAGTTTATGACAGTTTTCTGTAAGATTACAAACACTGAATATATATGTGTGGCCCTTTGTTGATGTCAAGGGCTGCACAGGGGCTCTATATATCAAGCAAATTTACTAGCACTATAGTATGTCATCAACTTAATTTATTCCTTTAAACATTATGATTTGGTAAATAAATTTCATGTTTAAAAAGTACACACTTTAAAGTATTTGTAGAAATGGGGGTTAACTTGGGGTGCAGCTCTGGTCCTGTCTCAACCAAGCACTCTAATATTGAAAATTCAAACCTACTTGTAAACCATCTTAACGTTTTAAATGTATTTTTTTCTTAAGATGATTGCTCTCAAGATGACTCGATGTCTCAAGATGAAATAGAGGGTCCAAACAGCCAAGAGAATTTCTGTGACATGCCTGATACCCTGGAGACAACCCATTTAAATGACTGCCAGTTGGGGAAATGCCACAATGTCTCTATAAAAATAAATAACAGATTTGGTGATGTTTGTCCAGACAAAAGTACCTGTTCCTATCGAGCTTTTAACTGCCCCACAACCTTTTCGAGGGCTCAGGTTAGTAAAAATCTTAAAAAAAATATTATTTTTCCCTATTTTTTTTATTAAAGCCATAACAATATGAATTAGATAGATGGGGGGGATGAGTTGGGATACAAGATGGCAGGGAGGATAGATAGCAGTACCAAAATAGAGACCAGTCTGCAACATTTTACAACCCAGTCTAAAAGCCACTTTTGTGACTATAAGATAATTTCAGGATGAGCAAAGACAGTAAATTGATGGTTAACCCAAAGGTGATTTTTAGTTATGGAGGGAACCTACTAGGTTTAGTTAGGCCCTGGCTTCTTAAGCCATGTACACACAAATGGTTTTACCGATGAAAACAGTCCGATGGACTTTTTTCATCGGACAAACCGATCGTGTATGGGCCCCATCGGTCTTTTTTCCATCAGTGAGAAAAAAATAGAACATGTTTTAAATTAATCCAATGGAAAAAAAACATAGCAAATTTCGATCATCTGTGTGGAACTCCATCAGACAAAAAACCCACGCATGCTCCAAATTAAGTCGACGCATTCTCAGAAGCATTGAACTTAATTTTTCTCGGCTTTTCGGAGTGTTTTACGTCACAGCGTTTTGGACGGTCGGATTTTTGACTGATGGTGTGTAGGCAAGACTGATGGAAGTCAGCTTCATCGGTTTTCCGATGGAAAAATCCATCGGATTAGAATCCATAGGAACTCCGATCGTGTGTACAGGGCTTTATATGTCATTTTCTCAAGAATGTTCTTTAAAAACTTGTAGAAGTTTTTTGATATTATGGCTAAAATATTTCCTCACCTAATATTTCCACCTTATTGTCTCTTTTTTATAAGTGACCATGGTTCTTAATCATTGTTCACCACACAGTAGGTTGGAAAGCAATTTTGTGGCTGGGTGCTATACATAGTCACGGAAGGGATAGTAGAAGGTACACAAACATATCAGTTTTTTAAATCAGCTCTCTGATAATAAATTTAAACTTCCAATTGGAATTTTGCTATAAACAAGACTTTATGAATAGTGATGGGTGAATCTGCCTGGGTTCACTTTGCCAAGGTTTTCACCAAATCATGCTAGAAATTCAGCAAACCTGAACTAAGAGGTGATTCCTTTTAAAAAGGCAAATATTGTCAAATTCTGCCCATTTTTTAAGACTAATAATTTCTGTGAAAAAGGCATAGGAAGCTCAACACTGCCATGGGGGACATGTACCAATGTATTTTTTTAAATGCTATATGGAAGGCAGAGTGTCTTTTCATTCGGCTTGGAGAGCAACATTGAGAATTCACAAAACCTAACAGTATACGTTGTCAAGTGACTCCACGTACAGACATATTTTGTTCTGAATTTTATTTTAAAACTAGCTTCACTTTCATACAACAGCACCCAATCTGATTTATTCCAGTTTAAACAAAAAAGCTTTTTTTTCAGATAACTTTAGCAGTTACCTATGCTTTTTCTTCAAATGGCAATATACCAACTTTGACCAGCAAATAGAAATTAGCCCGTAATTTGCTGCGGTTGTCCTTTTTTCTGCAAATGCAAAGCTGTCCCTTATCTGTCTTGTATTTTTACACTGCTCTATCCCCACAATATCCTAATTCTTATAGTAAAACTGAAGCTTGTACTTTTTATCTTTAGTAAATCTGGGCCTAGTGTTGCTATTTATAATTTTCCTGCTGCTTTAGACAAAAAGCCAGGAATGGGATAATTAGTGTATGAGCTAGCACTCTGAATTAAAGAACAGTTTCCTAGCTGACCCTAATCTCTCCCTATGCAGTTTATTAGCTTTCTCTATGCTTCCCCTGCAACAGCTTCAAATTTACTATGGCTGCTCTGTGACCCCCTTTAATAGCGAGGGGGCTGATTTGTCCAAAATACCCCTTATTGGCCCTTCTAGGCCTGCTGGCCATGGTTCAAAAGCCATTATGGTATTATGGTTAAAAATAAACTCTTCTAAGTGAATCACAAACACATAGAATTCACCTCAAACCCATGGAACATAAACATGAATCTTATGCCCCGTACATACAGTCGGGATTTCCGACGGGAAAAAGTCAGTCGAAAATCAAGACGGGAAAAAAGAGAACCAGCTCTCTATCTTTTGCCGGCCATTTTCCTGTTGGGAAAAGCCAGATGGAGCATACACATGGTCGGGATTCCCGACCAAAAGCTCTCATCTGACTTTTCCCGACAGGAAAACCGATCGTGTGTACGGGGCATAGAATTTCTTTGAATTTCAATGCTTTTAAAATATTCAGGTGAAGTTCAAGTGAATTTTCTAATAAAATATGAGGGTATCAAAAAAGTTCATAGAATAACGGATATATGCAGTAATTTAAAGGAATCTGACCCTTTTGCTTCAATATTTTGAACTCTATTCCTCTTAGGAAAGGTTAAGAACATTATGCTACATTTTCTTACAGTCTCCTGATCTGAATGCATTTGTTAAAGGAATGCTCCAAAGTGTGAAACTCAGTTAAAAAAAAAAAAAAAAAACTTTTACCTTGGTTCTTCAAGCATGTGCTGACAAATTTGTTGCTACTTACCCCTAAACATCATGCTAAGGTCACATGTATGGAGGGATCCTATAAACACATTTGTCACCCCTTAGACGTTTGTGGACACCTGATCTTCACATATATGTGAGCCCCCTATTTGCAGCTACATCTGGGTAGGCTTTCCACAACATTTAGGGCGTGCCTCTGGAATTTCTGTCCATTCAGGAAAATATTGTGAGGTCAATATTGACATTGGATGAGAGGATCTGGCTCTTCATCAGTGGTCGGATTCTTCACAGAAGCATTTAATAGGGTTGATTTCAAGTTCTGTACAGCACCCTCAAGTTTCTCTATGCCAACCTGGCCAAACCATGTCACCATGTCTTTATGGAGCTGGCTTTGTGCACAGGGCACAGTCACATTGGAATTGTTGCTACAAAATTGAAAGCACACAATTGCAAAAAATGTATGCTGTAGTATTAACAGTACCCTTCACTGGAAAGAACTTAATAATTTAAAATGGTATTTTCATACTTTTGGCCGTATTTTAGGTATGATGGTCAGGTGTCTTCAAACTTTTAGTCATATAGAGTATAATTGATTGTTAACAATGTTATTTCTTAAAAATTTTTTAGGCATAAGTGGCTCAGTATTGATGTGTTTACATGAACTGATATATTCATTATCCTTTTCCACTTCTTCTATAGTATTCCTGCAGGTGCCGCAGAGGGAATCTGAGTTCAGTTTCTAATGTGTGGGCCAATAATCAGATCAGATGTGTTGCACAGAGAGCATGTTCAAACCGGCATTACGCATGGATTGGTGTGTGGAAACCTGCCAATGTAAGTGACAGTTTATATTATCATACTATATACTATAAGAAATGCCACTCAATCTCTATGTTATGGAGAGGGGAGGAACAAAAGGAGTCAAAAGGCTTTCTAATTAAAACACTTGAAAGGATGAACATTATCATCTTAAATTTAAAATCCCCAAAAAACAAGAAATGAATTCGGGACTCAAAGGCAACCTACAGGCAGGACACAACAATCAATAATGAATATGTTTTTAAAAATGGTTACTTGTGTGCATATTGTATATTTTGCAGAGAATAATCTTCATCAGTTTCCTGCCTCCTGTATCTTAAAAGGTCCTCTTGTGATTTAAAGGTTTTCTACAAAAGATCTCCTATTAATTTTCTCGGAACATAATCAGAATTACACCCTTATCAAAACCACATGACTATTAAATTCTAAATACTGTAGTATTTATTTCATTTGTGCGGTCATTGGCTTCTTCATAGCAAGTAGGGTTGTAGCAGAACCTTTAAATCATTTTCCTTTGACATGTTAAGCCCATCACTAGGTTCTATCTCTTTTTTCCTTTTCCTAAATATTTGTAGATCTGTCTGATCACGCTTTTTTAAATTAGTCAAGGATCACCATCTCAACAAGACAAAAATGCCATCTTAGCCTTTGTTTAGATGTGCCATGGTGCTGTACATGGGATTAGCTAAGCAACCAGGCATTTGAGGGATTAACAGTTCAGCTGAGAGCCGACATAAACACCCTAGAAACTGCATGACTTGAATGTAATTGTATTTGGAAACCAAGAGAAGTGCAGGTTTTCAAAAAAACAATCATATTCACCTAAGTGGATGCTTGGATCTATTCCCTGCCATGAGTGGTCACATAACTGCTGATTGCTCCCTTTTCGGTCTTCAGTGAGCAGAGAGCAATGACCGTCAGTCACTTGCTTTCTGCTCTGCCCCTTCAGTGCTCACAGGAGCATTGGGCTGTGGAGGGGGTGGGAGCGGCTTGCTTAGGGTTCCCGGCAGTAAGCTGAGAGGCTGAACCAGCTGCCAGTCAGGCATCTGGGAGGATCCCGAATTATTGTACAGATCCCTGCAGAACCTTGACCGGCTCTGTGACGTCAGCCGATGGCAGGCTTTGGCCCGCTGTCAACTGAATCTGGGTCACAGGAGTACAGAACGAAATCCACTCCTGTGACCCACAGGAGAAGTATGGTCAAAATAGCTTTGTTTAGTTGTGTTTTATAACCTTAGAATTCCATCTATCTATCTACAGTGCCTTGAAAAAGTATTCATACCCCTTGACATTTTCCACATTTTGTCATGTTACAACCAAAAACGTAAATGTATTTTATTGGGATTTTATGTGATAGGCCAACACAAAGTGGCACATAATTGTGAAGTGGAAGGAAAATGATAAATGGTTTTCAAAATGTTTTACAAATAAATATGTGAAAAGCGTGGCATGCATTGGTATTCAGCCCCCCTGAATCAATACTTTGTAGAACCAAGTCTTTTTGGTGATGTCTCTACCAGCTTTGCACATCTACAGAGGGAAATACATTTTTGCCCATTCTTCTTTGCAAAATAGCTCAAGATCTGTCAGATTGGATAGAAAGCCTCCGTGAACACTAATTTTCAAGTCTTGCCACAGATTTTCAATTGGATTTTGGTCTTGAATTTGACTGGGCAATTCTAACACATGGATATGCTTTGATATAAACCATTGCATTGTATCTCTGGCTGTATGTTTAGGGTCATTGTCCTGCTGGAAGATAAACCTCCACCCCGGTCTCAAGTCTTTTAAAGACTTTTGCAGACTCTAACTGGTTTTCTTCTAAGATGTCCCTGTATTTGGGTACATCCATCTTCCCATCAACTCTAACCACCTTCCCAGTCCTTGTTGTAGAAAAGCATCCCCACAACATGATGCTGCCACCATCATGTTTCACAGTGGGGATGGTGTGTTCAGGGAGATGTGCAGTGTTAGTTTTCAGCCACACATAGCATTTTGCTTTAAAGATAAAAAGTAAAATGTTGGTCTCATCTGACCAGAGCACCTTCTTCCACAAGTTTGACAGAAGCCATGAGGGGGACACAGCAAACGGGACTTCTTATTGCTTTCTTTCAACAATGGCTTTCTTCTTGCCACTCTTCCATAAAGGCCAGATTTGCGGAGTGTACGACTAATATTCTCCCACCTGAGCTGTGGATCTCTACAGCTCCTCCAGAGTTACTATGGGCCTCTGGGCTGCTTCTCTGATTAATGCTCTTCTTGCCCAGCCCGTCAGTTTAGGTAGACGGCCCTGTATTGGTAGGTTTGCAGTTGTGCCATACTCTTTCCATTTTCAGTTGATGGACTGAACAGTGCTTCGTGAGATGTTCAAAGCACTGGGATATTTTTTTTATAGCCTAACCCTGCTTTAAACTTCTCCACAACTTTATCTCTGACCTGTCTGGTGTGTTCCTTGGCCTTCATGATGGTATTTGTTCACTAAGGTTCTCTAAAAAACCTCTGAGGGCTTCACAGAACATCTGTATTTATACTGAAATTAAATTACACAAGGGTGGACTCGATTTACTAATTAGGTGACTTCTGAAGGCAATTGGTTCCACTAGATTTTAGTTAGGGGTATCAGAGTAAAGGGGGCTGAATTCCCACTGTGTGTTGGTCTATCACATAATATTCTAATAAAATACATTTACGTTTTTGGTTGTAACATGACAAAATGTGGAAAATTTCAAGGGGTATGCATACTTTTTCAAGGCACTGTAAGTATTTGTACATGTTGATAATATCACCCCTCAATCTCCTCTTCTCAAGATAGAATAAATTCAGTTCCTCTAATCTTTCCTCATAGCTGAGCTCCTCCATGCCTCTTATCAGTTTGGTTGCCCTTCTCTACACTTTCTCCAGTTCCCAGATATCCTTTTTGAGAACTGGTGCCCAAAACTGAACTGCATATTCCAAATGAGGTCTTACTAATAATTTGTACAGGGAAAACATGATATCTCTCTCTCTCTCTGGAGTCCATACCTCTCTAAATACAAGGAAGGACTTTGCTCGATTTGGAAACACATTCCTATCTTGATCTATTTATGTGCCTGAGTGTTTGTACAATGACCACTTAAGCTGGCCATACACTAGTAGAATTTTGTGTTTTAAGAATGTTTGTGTGGTTTTCTGCTTATTTTTTTTGTTTACAAACTTTTTTTTATTGGGGTTAAAAGGTGGTACAAAACCGACATGACAAAAGTAAAATACTAATTCAATAGAGCCAGTTATACATATGGACAGTATAAAATAGATATGTAGAAATACAATTTGCATCAAATATGTAGATGTAAAAAGGAAGACAGGCATTATAAATGGAGTTACAGTGATGTGTACATATATTTGAACAATGAATTAAGGAGAGGCATGTTGATCTGGGTTAAGGAACTCGTTGCTATGTGCGACCCAGGGGTCCCATTTTTGCTTATAGACCTGGTTAGTGTTCCGGACAGTATGATAGATTTTTTCCATCAAAATAATATTATTGATTCTAGTTTTGAGATGTGTTAAAGGGACTGATGTGCTCTGTGTTAGGAAAAGTAGGAAGATCTTTTGAGATGACTGGACTGTTACATAGATTATGGAACCAAAGGGGGATTTATATTAAATATAGCTAACAGTGGAGTTTAACTTTAGGAATAATGTATTTCTTGCTCACTAACAAACATACTGTAAATATCTCAAATTTCTTTAATAGTCTTGTGCCTATATAAATGCTAATGGAAGCAGAGTGACCTACACTAACTTTGCTTCGGGACAGTATCGAAGATGCGGAACCTGGTGTGTGGCCATAAATTTATCAAGTAAGTAAGAAAAAACATAAAATAAAATAGCAAATATTGGATTTCTTTATTTTTCTATGCCATCTTTAATTGGACAGTCTACTCAAAAAATGATTTTCATGTTTCTTAGAATATGCTTTAACATCCACCGAGTTCCTGTCTCACTGCAAAATTCTATTTTTATATTATTGATAATGTGTTTTTGGTAAATTCCTATCATACTGGAGAGAGTGGGAGGGCCTGGGTTGACTAATGGAATCAGAAACACTTAATGTACATTAAATGTACAACCAAAGGCTCCCCCATGACAGACTTAACTAGTATAGTACCTAATCCATTTACTATGTGAAGCACAAGCCTCAAAGTAAACCAAAAACATCCTTTTCCTTCTCTTGACGGAGCCAAACTTGAAGGATCAACAGGAATTTGCAGGGGGACTAAGATACAATTGTAACTACGGATGCACTTATAAATATTTGCTGTAGCACTTTTTTAATGAAAGGCCATCTTTCTACTTTAAATGTACAGTGCACCAGACACTGTATAATTGAAAATAAAAGACAGCAGGAGGTGGGACAGTGACTACAAAGACATAATGGGTGGTACAGGAAAAAGGGATTTTTATAACAGCTTACCTGTAAAATCCTTTTCTTGGAGTACATCACGGGACACAGAGCGACTTAGTCATTACTAATGGGTTATATAGTTTACCTTCAGGTGCTGGCACTGGCAACTTCCAAACCGGAAGTACCCTCCCCTATATAAGCCCCTCCCATCCGGGAGCACCTCAGTTTTGTAGCAAAGCAATAAGTGTCCCAAAAAGAGGGGTGGGAGCTCTGTGTCCCGTGATGTACTCCAAGAAAAGGATTTTACAGGTAAGCTGTTATAAAAATCCCTTTTTCTTTTTCGTACATCACGGGACACAGAGCGACTTAGTCATTACTAATGGGACGTCCCAAAGCAATGCCAAATGAGGGGAGGGATACACTATACATAAGCTGGGCGCCATCAGGCATGAGGCTCTTTTGCGGCCTGCAACACACTGCGCCCAAAGGCGACATCCTCCTGACTTCTGACGTCTACCTGGTAGAATCTAGTAAACGTGTGTACTAAGGACCATGTTGTGGCCTTACAGACTTGAGCCAGGGAGGCTTGGTGATGCACTGCCCATGAAGTTCCAACTGCTCTTGTGGAGTGCGCCCTAACTTTGAACGGAGGCGGTCTCCTTTTCAAGCCATAGGCTTGTATTATGACCTGTCGAATCCACTTGGCTAAAGTAGATTTTTGATGCTGCCTGACCCTTTCTGGGGCCTTCCGGCAGAACAAACAAAGTATCCGTTCTACGAATCTGAGCAGTGGCTTTAAGATAAGCTTTAACTGCTCTTACTACATCCAAAGAATGCAATAACTTTTCCTCTACCGAACTAGGTTTGGGGAAAAAGGAAGGAAGAACCACATCTTGGTTCAAGTGGAACCTCGATACCACCTTAGGAAGAAGGCTGGATGAGGACGTAATACTACTCTGTCCTTATGGACAACCAGATATGGCTCCTTACAGGACAAGGCGGCTAATTCCGATACTCTTTTAGCCGAACAAATGGCTACTAAGAAAATCAATTTCCTGGTGAAAAGAACCAAGGAAATGTGCCGCAATGGTTCAAATGGTTGTTTCTGTAGAACCGACAGAACCAGGTTTAAGTCCCATGGACATATGGGAATACTAACCGGAGGGCTAATACGCATCACTCCTTGTATGAAAGCTTTGACTAATGAATGCAAAGCCAAGGGCCTTTGAAAAAATATTGACAAGGCCGTCTGACCCTTGATAGTACTCAAGGCAAGCTTCCTATGTACAGCCCACTGTAGGAAGTCCAGAATCCTACCTATTACGTACTTACGTGGATGCCATTTCTTGGCCTCACACCACGTGATGTACACCTTCTAGATCCTATAATAGATCTGCCTGGATACCGGCTTCCTGGCATTGATCATGGTAGATACCACAGGATTAGAGAGCCCTCTCTTTTTTAGAATGTGGGCTTCAATAGCCAGGCCGTCAAACCTAGGGCTGGTAAGGAAGGGTAGTATATCGGTCCTTGCGAAAGCAGGTCCGGACGATGTGGGAGGGTCCAAGGACTTCCCACTGACATTTTTACAATCTCCGCATACCATGCCCTTCGGGGCCACGCTGGAGCCACCAGAATCACTGGTTTCTTTTCTACCCTGATTCTGCGGATTTATCGCGGTGGGAATGCATATATCAGCTTGAACTGATCCCAAGGGAACACTAGGGCATCCGAACTGCAAGCTAGGGGATCCTTTGTGCGAGACACAAATCTGTCCACCTTTGCGTTGAATCTGGATGCTAGCAGATCTACATCCGGTGTTCCCCACCGCTGGCATATTGCCTGGAACACCTCGGGGTGAAGAGACCATTCCCCCGGGCATAATTGCTGGCGACTTAAAAAGTCCGCTCTCCAATTTTCCACTCCTGGGATGAAAACCGTGGATATGGCTGTGACATATCTTTCTGCCCATTCCAGGATGCAATTCGCTTCCCTCTGGGCTGCACGACTCCTGGTGCCACCCTGGTGATTGATATATGCCACTGCTGTGGCATTGTCTGATTGAATTCTGACAGGTGACCCTTGGAGTTTGGATGTCCATGCTACTAGGGCAAACCGGGCTGCTCATATCTCTAAGAGATTGGTGGGCAGGGCCTTCTCTGCTTCTGACCACTTGCCCTGGAGAGACCATTGCTCCAGTACTGCCCCCCAGCCTATGAGGCTGGCATCTGTAGTGACCACCTTCCAAGAAACCGGACTGAAGGGTTTCCCTTTTTCCAGATTCTGGGGCACCAACCACCAATGGAGGCTCTTGCGAACGGAAGGGGACAGGGACATTGGTAAGTTTAAAGCCTGAACTTTTTTGTTCCAGGCTGACAGTATGGCCCTCTGCAAGTTCCTTGAATGGAATTGACCGTAGGGTACTGCCACCATTTTTCCCAGCAGCCTCATACACAGGCGTATGGATGGTTTTCTTTTTTGTACCCACTAAGTGGGTCAAATCTTTCAAAGACGACACCTTCTCTGGAGGTAAGAAAATCTTTCTCTGATTTGAATCCAGTCTTAGCCCCCAAGTATTCCAGACTTTTGACTGGTTTTAGGGCTGACTTGTCTCGGTTGATAATGCAACCGTGAGATTCCAGATACTTGATTATCTTGTGAACGACCACTTCTAGTTTTTTTCACTGAGTGGTCTATCAGCAACAAGTCGTCTAGATATGCCATTATCGTTACACCTTGTGTTCCTAGTTTGGCCAATCGTAGGGCCAGAATTTTTGTGAACACTCGTGGTGCTGTGGCCAGACCGAAAGGTAAGGCTCTGAACTGAAAATGGCGCCCTTCTACTGCAAAGCGTAGAAATTTCTGGTGGGCCGGACAGATGGGACTATGCAAATAAGCATCCCTTATGTCGATCGAGGCTAACCATTCCTGCCCTTGTAGGGTGGTGGCCACCGATTGGATCGACTCCATCCGAAAAAGTCCTGATATGTAGGAACTTGTTTAGCCCTTTTATATTTAATATGGGCCTCACGTCCCCATTTGGTTTGGGGACTGTGACAAGGTTCGAGTAAAACCCGAACCCGCTTTCTTCCAAGGGAACCTTCATGATTACCCTTGGAGCAATAGTTGTTCTAGTGCCAGAAGGAGGGATCCACTCTTCTGGGGATCGCTTGGCACGTTTGACCTTATAAAATGGGCAGGAGGAATGTCTTTTAACTCCAGCCTGTATCCCAGACTTACTGCGGAGATCACCCATCTGTCTCTGATGGTGTCCCGCCAGGTCTCTGTGAACAACTGAAGTCTTCCCCTCACCCGATTGAGTGGGGGCAACCCTTCATGACTTGGGGGGAGGTTTTGTACCTCTCTTGACCCAGGGTTTCTTGTTACCCTGTGATTGTCCCTGATTTCTGCCCCCTGGATTTGACCGCGGAGGCCGTCGGAACTGTTTCACAGCCGATGTGCCAGGGACTGGAGAAGTAGGCCTCTTAAAAGAAGGACTTCTACCCTTGTTCTTAACCGGCAAGAGTGTACTTTTACCGGCAGAAGTTTTCTGGATATATTTGTCCAGATCATCTCCAGATAAGCGTTCTCCATGAAATGGGAAGCTAATCAGCAATTTCTTACAGGGAGCTTCAGCAGACCAGTTTTTGAGCCATAGAAGCCTACGCATATGTCTACAGACAGCGTAAAGCGGGATGCCTGTTGGATTGTATCCTTTATGGCGTCCACCGCAACACAAGGCTCTAGGTAGGTCAGCTAGGGCAAGAGCCTGCTGATCTGGTAAGTCCCTTAAGACTTGTTTCAACTGATCTTTCATTGCTTGGCAGACTCCAATCGCTGCTACTGCAGGTTGTGTCACCATGCTTGCTGTAGAGAAAGCAGATTTTAGTAAAGACTCCAATTTTTTATCTATTGGGTCTTTGAACATTGGAACATTATCTACTGGACATGTCAGTGATTTATTTACACAAGAGATGGCTGTGTCCACTGTAGGGACCCTCCATTTTTTTATGAACTTATCCTCCATGGGATAGATCACTGGAAATCTCTTGGGGGGAGTAAATATTTTATCAGGATGCTCCCAATCCTGGTAAATAAGCCCTTCCAATAAAGGGTGGATTGGGAAGGAACAGACAGCCTGGGGAGCTTTCAGCGACCCCAGCGAGGAAACCGTAGTGGTTGATGGTTCCGCCAGAGGCATTTTAAATGCTGATCGGACCATGTTAGTCAGAGACTGAACCCATAATCTTTCAGCCTGAGATGCTGAGAAAGGTTCTTCCACTGTTGATTCCTCTATAACTGAATCAACCTCATCCTGATCCCCTTCAGGTAGGTCGATCTCTGTGTGGGGCTGTTCCTCCACTAACAGGCACTCTGAAGGAGGAGACGGAGATCGGACGCGCTTTCCCTGTGACAGGGAAGCAGCGATCAATGCTGTTAATCTCTCTTCCAATCCTCCCAGAGTTGAGGATAAAACCTCCTCTGTTATATATACAGGAGCAGGTGGACTGGGGACAGCCGCAGCACCAGGCACTCCTGCGGGGTTCCTACGGCTACTGACCTCTGAATTTTCAGGGGAGATTGGTGCAGTACAAGCATGCCCAATATCCTCAGAGCCCGATGGCGACCCCTTTGGCTTCCTGGAAGACTTATTTCCGGAGCGTCTGGACGACATATCCTTTAAGCACAAAGCTGAGGTATTCCCGTCGTCGTACACCAATTTTGCTGGTAATAGTCTAACACAGTTGCTGCTATATACCAGCTGGTGTCCACTAAAGTGCCTTTCTATGGGGATGCCTGCATCAACCGCCTCTGTGTGCCACCGTTTTGTTGCTAGCTCTGTTTGCATCCAGCTGACACTTGTACTGTGTCTTTTATACATGCTGGGACGCCTGCACATGCGCAGAAGCGCCGCCGCGCGCATCGAGCGTCATCCACCCGCCCCGCCCCTTTTTTTTCATAGGAGGCGCGTGCACGCGCCCGCGCGCGCACCCGTGCGCCATTGGCGCCCTTTTTTTAAACCAAGCAGGGACTAGGAGCCAGGGCCCTTTTTGCCGGAGGGCCTGTGCGGTGGATGAGCGCAGCAACAGGGCAGAGGAACTGGATTCCCACAGAGAAACTTACCAACTGCCTGGATCTTTTGACTTGAGAAAACCAATGATCCACATGACAAGAAAAATGGACCACAGCGGCCTCTAGTGGTTTAACACAGGTACCGCGGTCCTCTTTTTTTTTTTTTCTTGACTACTATTAAAATTTTACATTTTCCAGTAGTTATAGGCATACACAGATATTAGCGGGAATACCGTTAGGTAACAGACAGAAAGACAAATTAGGCTTGGGGGTCCCCCAATAGAACCAAGTTCCTGGGGGCCCCCACTTACCTGTTCCCCGCCGCAGGACTCTGTTTGGTCCACAGAAGCCCAAACTTCACCTATCACGGCAGGCATTGTAATTAAACCTTCAGGGACCGGGTTCCCAAGGATTCCACTCCCCTGGACCTGTATAGCACCCTGCACAGAAAACATCTTGGTCGTGGGTATGACCAGAGCTCTGGATCCCAGGGTCCAGCCCTCCTAAGAGAGGCATTACAGGCAAAACCTTGCTCTTCTGTTGCAAGGCCCGGGTACCGACCATTTAGCTATGAAGCTTTTTTGGTGGGATCCGGAACAGCTTACTAAGGCCCGTAAAAGAACCTGTACGCAAGCCCAGGAAAACACATGTTACTCTTTGGCCAACACCTTAGACACTGGCAAAAAAACTGAGGTGCTCCCGGATGGGAGGGGCGTATATAGGGGAGGGTACATCCGGTTTGGAAGTTGCCAGTGCCAGCACCTGAAGGTAAACTATATAACCCATTAGTAATGACTAAGTCGCTCTGTGTCCCGTGATGTACGAAAAAGAAAAGTGGTCACATTTTACAAATTAAAGCAGCTTATATGGCATAAAAACTATAATTCCTTGAAAATATTTTTGGGCTGGAATGCAATAAAGCTCAATTCTGTCCAAAAAATAATTTTTTTGTTTTAAATTGTAGGTAAAGTGTTTATAATCTTTTTTCAAGAAAGACAGTTCACATACCATATATATTTGTTTCTTAACACCTTTGTCCTGTTTTGTCTTTCAGATGGTCAATGGTATACTTTCAACTGTTGCACTTCACTGCCCTTCATCTGTACCATCTAAGAGTGGAGGATCTACGAAGGCTTCTGACCTCCATCTCCAAAGTTCCTGTTGCAAAATTTCTTGATTGTCTGTTTTCAACTACATCTTCCCCTGCTTTATATACTACATGCTGCTTTTTAAATAAATCATGAATGTATTTAGAATTGTTTTCTGTGTTGTTTTTAAATTTGTGGCTTTCAACAAAAGTCATGGTTTTGCTGGTTTATCATACAAAACTAAGCTTGATTTCATATACTGTCTGCCTGGCTTTGATGTTATAAACAAGGCCAAGGATAAATCCAAAGAAAAGATCCAAGATTACTCACCGACCAGCTCACTGACAACTGAATCAACCTAACAGTAGGCGTTAAAACAGGGGTTTAGTCTGTACACATTTGCAAATACATGTGTAAGCCACAGAGCCTCGCTCCGGCACCGTGGTATCTGTGGTCCTATCCCTAGCTTATGAGTGACTCCACAATGGAAGCACATGCATTCTGATGGATAGGTGGAGAGCAGGTGGACTGAAGGGAGCCCACCCCTTCTTAAAGGTACAGGGGCACACTGAAGACCCAGCAAATCGCATTATGGCTGCAAAGGTGTCAGTGCATTGCCTGACCAATATAACAGTAATACAAAAAAGGTGTCCACTGCCCCCACCTATAACTGGCCATTGCAGCAATTAGCATTGGAAGGCAACATATGATATAGACAAGGCCAAGGATAAATCCAAGCTTACTCACCAACCAGCCCGCTGACAACTGAATCAACTTAACAGTATGCGTTAAAACAGGGGTTTAGTCTGCACACATTTGCAATTAAATGCGTAAGCCACAGAGCCTCGCCACGGCACCCTGGTATCTGTGGTCCTATCACACTGAGTGACTCCACAATGGAAGCACATGCATTCTGATGGATAGGTGAAGGGTAGTGAGGAGATGATGTACAGTTACCTCTAGCAATCAATCAGTGAGCAGTATTGATACAGTAATCTCTAGCAACCAATCATCAAGCAGAAGTCATGTGCTGTAACCTCTACAAACTAATTAGTGATCCGTAATGTGTGCTGTAACTTCTAGCAGCCAGTCAGTGAGAAGTAATGATATGCTGTAACCTCTGGCAACCAATCGCAATTGCTGCCTGATCTGATTTAGTAAACTGACTTTGAGTTTAGCTGCTATTTATTGTATGTCTCAGAGCAGGGGGAGAGCGAAATTGCAATGGGGGGACCCAAGAAAATGTCTGCCCAGGGTCCAATCAATATTAAAGACGGCCCTGCATGGATCACTCATAAGAGACCAATGCTAGTGTGAACAAGCCCTTGTACTCTTGCTTGTGATAGTCATTAAAGCATATTTTATGGGTGAAAGAAGTATATGTTTGCTGAGTATAGGGAGAATAGACCCGTTACATTATATAGGGGGTTATAACCCGTTACATTTTTTTATCACCATCTGTGTCCCATTGCAGATATTTCCCTTCACTTCCTGTCCCAAAGCCAAACAGGAAGTGAGAGCAAATTCCTGCAAATTAAGGAAATTTCTAGGGGACCCCAAGGTTACCAGAACTAGTGTCCACATTGGAACATTTCCCCTTTATTACTTTTCTGGGGACAACTCAAAATTTGGGATTTTATTTTATTTTCATTTTTAATGATAATGGTAAACAGGACAAACGAGAGGGTGAATCTCCCTAATGGGGAGAGACAGCAATAAAAACTGATAGGTTTTCCAATCCATCTCCACTCTAATAACTAAAGGAAAAACTTTTTTTTTTAGTTTTGGATAAACAAAAGTGTGTTTCTGTGCTGAAGTGTAATGAGTTATCAAAGAGCTGCACCTACAGTATATACAGTATCACCTGAATAACAAAAGTGATGTGAAAACATATACAGTATATACATAAATAATAGTGCGCTTCTGGTTACCATGCAAGAAATGAATTACTGAATATGTATCAATATACAATTGAACAGTAAATTGAATAGTCCATAAAGTTCAATATGGAAATAAGTCCATGTGCCAATAGCAATGAAAACATATAGTGGAATGGAGGTGTATCTAATTCTTCTCAAGATAATAATACTGTATATCCAATCGGGTGGCAAACCACATGAATTGTTAAGGAATTCCACCATACACACCTGCCCTCCACCGTAATCAAGCCTCTTACCAGATGGCTGTGATCCCCAATTACAGAGATCAAACACAAGAGAAATAATAGACCCCTCCTGGTTTCTCTAAATGGGATCATTATGGTCCACTGGGTTTCTACATAGTAATAAATATATAATATATTTCCCAATACCAGCATATAATATTCCCCAATAGGGATGGGCCGAACAACCCCTTGTTCAGTTTGTAGCAGTACTCCTGAACGGGGGAAATGTTCTAACCCGAACAGTGAACCCCATTGAAGTCTATGGGAGACGAACAGGAAAATCAAAAGTGCCCATTATGAAGGTTTAAAAACAATATTTTTCTCAGGAGCAGTGATTTTAAAGATGCTTAAAGTGCAACAATAAAAATATAGAGCCTGGGGGTCCCCTTAATGTGCCTGTAAAGTGGCGCATTTGTAGCATGGATAAAACATTTGTGGCATGCTACAGCATAAATGAAATTTCTAAAGAAAAAAAAAGAAAAAATCAAATCCCATTTAAATTGACTTGCGGTTACAATTGCCGAAACCCAGCTATTGAAAAAATAAAGAAAACAGGCCAAAATTAAAAAAAATTAAAACAGCATGGAGTCCCCCCCCCCAAAATCCATACCAGATCCTTATCTGGGCATGCAGCCTGGCAGGTCAGGAAAGGGAGGAGGGAAACGCTTGAGCGCCCCCCTCCTGAAACATACCAGGCCACATGTCCTCAACATGCTTTGTTAATGGAGACAAGGCCTTTTCCATACAACCCTGGGCTGTGGTTGTCTGGGTCTGGGGGCAGGGGACTTATCGGAATCTGGTAGCCCCCTTTAAAAAGGGGGTCCACTGATCCCACCCCCCACCCACGTTAATGGGTATCTGGTACATAGTACCCCTACCCATTCACCAAAATCTGTACAAAAGTGATAACCACACAAGACAGTTTTTGACCAATCCTTTATTAAAAAATAAAAAAATATTTTTTAAATATACAGTATGTCCCTCAATGTAAATCCATTGTCAATCATGTTGCCCTCTGGACCGGGAAAATAAAAAATAATAAAAACGCTCTCGCCACCTGGGAGGCCTCCCGCCGTATGCCCCCTCTGCGCTTTGACATTTCTAATATAGGCAAGGGGCGGGGCCACCTGGCTACGACATCCAGTGGCGCCTCCCCTTTTGATGTCACGTGACGTCAGGAGGGGGTGGTGCCCCTGGTTGGCCCCGTCCCGTGAACACCCGGCGAACACCTTGCAAATTCGGGTGTTTAGTGAATGCCCGAACAGGCAAATGTTCGGCCGAAACTCATGCTCGGGCCGAACCGTTCACCCAGCCCTATTCCCCAATATGCTCCTATTTCCCTGACGACGCAATGTGACATGTAACTAGCTGGGCGTGGCCACAAACATATATTGATTGCTTTCTATTGTCCTGAATCATGTGAGTATGTTGTGGTGTTTTTAACAATAAACGTGTACTCACGCTATGTGCGGTCTAGATTTCTTTTCCTCTATGGCGGCTGTCTGAGTTGGATCCAAAGTTGTGGGGTTGTATTGGGTAATATCATATGTTGAAACCCAGTGGATCATAATGATCCCATTTAGAGACACTCGGAGGGGTCCATTAATTCTCATGTGTTTGATCTCTGTAATTGGGGATCACAACCATCTGGTAAGAGGCTTGATTATAGTGGAGGGCACGTGTGTATGGTGGAATTCCTTAACAATTCACGTGGTTTGCCACCCGGTGGGATATATTATTATCTTGAGAAGAATTAGATACACCTTCATTCCTCTATATGCTTTCATTGCTATTGGCACATGGACTTCTTTCCATATTGAACTTTATGGACTATTCAATTTACTGTTTGATTGTATATTGATACATTTTCAGTATTTCATTTCTTGCATAGTAACCAGAAGCGCACTATTATTTATATATATATTTGCTTTAGTTATACTTTAGTTTTATCTAACCACTTGACCTCCAGAAAATGTACCCCCCTTCATGACCAGGCCATTTTTTGCGATACGGCACTGCATTACTTTAACTGAAAATTGTACAGTCACTGTACCCGAATAAAACGTATGTAATTTCTTTGTCTTAATTTGATCACCACTTCAGTTTTAATTTTTTTGCACTATAAACAAATAAAAAAAAAAACAATATTTTTTACTTTTTGCTATCAGAGCCAGTTTACACCACATGTAGACAAGTGCTTTTTTTTTTCTATATCAGGGTTGGTTTACACCACAAAAACGCACTTCAGATTCATTCTGGATGCCTTTCCGCATGCGCGTTTTTAACGCGTTTTTGATGCATTACAGTGTTTTTTGGTGCATTTTTGATGCGGTTTTGGATACATTCCAGGTGCTTTTTTTCTTTGCTTTTTTTTCACTATACTAGGGTCCAGTTTTTTGATGCATTTTTGATGCGTTACAGTCCGTTTTTTAAAAGTTTTACTGCATTCCAGTGCAGTCCTGTGCAGGAAAAATGCAGCATGTTCTACTTTTTTTTCTGGAACTGGAAAGCCCTGGAACTGAATGCACCGGTGTGAACTATGCCATTGGAAACCATATAACCTCCTTTATATGCGTTTATGATGCAGAAAAAAACACACTGGACTGCATGTGGTGTGGACTAGCCCTCAAAAACGCATGGAAAGTATATGGTTTTTAATGGCATAGTTCCCACCAGTGCTTGCAGTTCCAGTGCATTCCAGACAAAAAAGTAGAACATGCTGCATTTTTCCTGAACTGGACGGTACTGGAACAAGCTTTAAAAATGTAGTGGAACGCACCTAAATGCACCAAAAACACACTGGAACACACATGTCCTTATTTAAGGTTAAGAAAAAAGATGGGGGAAAAATGCACTGGACTGCATCAAAAAAGCACCAAAAAGCACTGGAACGCATTAAAAACGCACATGCAGAAAAGCATCTGGAACGCATCCAGAACTGCATTTCTATGGTGTGAACTGGTCCTAAAACACATCCAATAAAAACATTTAAAAAGTTAAATTTCTTCATACATTTTAGCCAATATGTATTCTGCTACATGTTTTTGGTAAAAAAAAATCCCAATAAGCGTATTGTGTTTGGTTTATAGGAACGTTATAGCATCTACTAACTATGGTATATATACACTGTCATTTTTTTAATTTCTATTTTTTTACTAGTAATGGCGGTGATCAGCGGCTTATAGCGGGACTGTGATATTGCTGCGGAAATTCAGACACTGACACTTGACACTTTGTGGGAACCAGTGACACTATGATCAGTGCTAAAAATATGCACTGTCACTGTACTAATGACACTGGCTGGGAAGGGGTTAACATCTAGGGCGATCAAAGGGTTAACTGAGTGCCTAGCCAGTGTTTGTGTGTTAACTGTGTGCTGTTTTTACTAGGGGAAGTGATGGATTCTAGTCCCTGCTTTACAGGAACACAGAATCCATCCCTTCACCCCTGGCAGAATGGTGATCTGCCTTGTTTACATAGATAGGTGTTGGGTGGAAGACACCCAACAGCCCCAACCTGGTCTGTGGTCACCCCTGCCATTACATATATTTATGCAGATATGTTATCCCGCTATTCGGTTCATACTTCTGACCCTTTTAGTGTTCAGTTTGCAATTCCAGCATTGGCACACACTTAGGCCCCCCAGGTGTGTGGTCCTTTTATGGTAGGGGCAGTTCTTTGTTTTGCCTGGGAGCTGCGAGGTGTATTCAGGGAGATTTATTGTCTCCAGCTGTCCCCACCTGCTTTTTTGAGTGGGTGGGGACACCTACACCTCGGCGTCATGAACATGCGCCGGCCGTGTGGCATCTGTGACTATGGGATGCCATTTTGGCTGGACGCATTATATCATCCGGATGCGTTGGGGAGGCACTTGCGGTGCACGCCTCCCTATGACGCTGGGCGCCTTTTGCTCAAACGCCAATTATGGCGTGGGGGGTGGAGATTTGTGGGGCTTGCTGGGGGTATATATTGGAGGGCTTGTAAACAAATACACAAAAAGACAAACAATACCCAAGCTCAACTTACCAACCAATCAGCAACCCACCGAATTCACCTGTCTAACAGTGCGTTTAAAAACAGGGGTTTAGTTGCACGCATTTGCAAATACATGCGTAAGCTGCAGGCCTCGTCAAGGCTCCCTGTGTACTGCAGTCCTAACTCTGAAATTTAAAGTCTTCTCAGTGGAAGCACATGCATGCTGATGGATAGATAAAGGGCAGATAACTGGAGGGGGCCCACCCTCCTTAAAGGAGCAGGAGCACACTAGGCACCCAGCACATAGAAGCAAAGGTGCTAGTGCGTTGCCTGACCACAATGACAACAATACAAAAACAAATGTCACTGCCCCTATATTATTGGAGGGCTGACATGGTGTGGATTTTAGTGTTTGCATCTCAGAGCACACACACACCTGTGGGATTCACCTGCTCAGACTCACCAGGCAGATTCTTGTTCTGTGCTGTTTACAGATGATCGGCAGGTGCCAAAGGACATCGAGTGCCCGGCACCCGCAGATCGCCTTTTTCTGTGAATTATCACACATTGCCCAGTTACATAAATAGTCATGTTGTAAAGTCCATCAAGTTCAACTAAAAAAAATAAAATAAATTATAAATATTTAAAATACAGAGGACTCTAAGCCCTTAGGTCAGGGATGTCTAAACATTTTTCAAAGAAGGCCAGATTTGATGAAGTGAACATGCGTGAGTGCCGACCATTTTGCCTGACATTCTTTGAACCATTAAAATTAAATTCAAATTAACAAATACACTGCCCAACAATAATTATCTTGCCTTTGTGGCTGTGTGTGGTGAAGAGTCTAAGCATGAGCTTGGGCGTGCAGGAAAAAACAAAAAAAATAAAATAAAGAACTGTGAAGCAAAATAAGGGTCAATGCCCATCAATGCAGCCTAACCGGTGCCATGAATGTAGCCTCACCATTGACATGAATGCAGCCTTACCATTGACAAGAATGCAGCTTCACCATTGCCATGAATGCAGCCTCACCACTGCCATGAATGCAGCCTCACCACTGCCATGAATGGAGCCACACCATTGCCATGAAGGCAGCCTCACTATTGCCATGAAGGCAGCCTCACTATTGAAATGAAGGCAGCCTCTGAATGCAGCCTCATCATTGCCATCAGTGCAGCCTGATCCATGCCCATCTGCAGCCTCGGATTACATACAGGAGAATCTCCTGTTTACTCGGTGGCCTCTTTAATACAAAAACCCACCTCCTATGATAGACAAAACAGTCGTCCAATGCCAGCCCAGGAGACGGGACTTCCTATTACAGAGGCCACTAAGTAAATAGGAGATTCTCCTGTATGTAATCTGACGGCACTCGTCCCGCCCCCTCCCTGTCCCCTTCGAGGTACGATAAATACGGTATATATCTTTTGTGGCCCCCCAACGAATCCCGAAGCGCTGCATGGAGCTCAGGGATTCGTTGGGGGCCACAAAAGATTTATATTTACAAATTACCAGTGGGGCCGCCCGGACTTTGGACATGGCTGCCTTAGGTGATGTAAACTAAAGCAAAAAAGACCTTCTAAATAGGAGGTCCACTTTGCTTCTACTGTACAAGAAAAAAAATCCTTTCATATTTCCTAAGGCAAATTATTATTTTGTGTAACGCGCATTTTTGAATATATAATTATTAATAATAGATCACTATTACTTGCATATAATAAACATTGATAATAACAACTTGTTAAAAAAAAATTGTTCCGCCATAAGTTACGGCAATGACAGCTGTTACAAAAATCCTCACTATTATCTTGGTGGACTCGGGTGCCCAGTTATCTGATAAGCTCAGGCTGCAGTTATTATTACTCAAGATTTCTGAGTTGTTAAACTTTTTGGTTTCATAGATAAAATCTGTAAATTTTTAGCTCATTACATTTTGTATTATTTGGTAAGTTCATAGTACCTTTTATAGGGACACTGGTATATTCTATAGTTTATGAGAATATTATACTGAATGTATAGTTTACTATAAAGTTATTATGTTATAAATATAAACAAATGAATCATGCGATTATAATGGTATTAAAAACTGTTATAATGTTACATAAATAACTATTTCAAGTTATTATATGGTCCAATTTGTCCAAACAGGGAGGAAAATAACTTCCTGATCCCCTAGGCAACAGGACACTCCGTGAATCACCAATCTACAGTAATATTTCTTCTAATTAATAATAGTTATATTTCGGCAAATAGAAATGCATCCTGCCTTTTTTTTAAACAATCTACAGAGCTGGATAAAATTAGTCTATTTCAGATTTTCATGACTCTTAAGCCCTGTACACACGATCGGATATCCTATGGATTCTAATCCGATGGATTTTTCCATCGGAAATCCGATGAAACTGTCTTCCATCAGTTTTGCCCACACACCATCAGTCAAAAAACCGACCGCACCAAAATGACGTGACGTACACCACGTATGACGGCACTATAAAGGGGAAGTTCAAATCTAATGGCGCCACCCTTTGGGCTGCTTTTGCTGATTTTGTGTTACAGCGTGTTAGTAAAAGTTTGGTGAGAGCCGATACGCGCTTTTCAGTCTCCGTGCTTTTCAGATCGTTTTCAGGTGTTCAGTTTGTGCTTGTGGGTTCGTATTTGTCATTCAGTGCATGCAGTCAGGTTGTTACTGTTTTGCAGTGCCTTCTTGGCCGTTCGTTACTGTTTTTCAGGTCGTTCTTCTCAGGCCTTGCTGTTCGTCGTTGCGTTCTGTTTGAGTTTGTTCTGACCAGCCGACCGGTTTAAAGCCATGTTTGAAGTACATTCTCGTCATAAAGCTCATGCTGGCTATGGACTTGGTGTTGCAGTTAACACTGTAACCTGAGTTTAGTCCATGAACAGGGTGAGGAGGAGTTCATGGACCAAGAATTGGTTGCTCCAGCGGGACCAATTCTCTCATATGTCTCTGCTGCGGGAAATCCAGGAGAATAATCCTGACGATTTCAGGAATTATCTCCGGATGACGGACCCCGTTTTTCACCATCTGTTGGATTTGCTGTCCCCCTATATCACGAGGCCGGACACTGTGATGTGCCAGGCGATCACTGCCGAGCAGAGGCTTATTGCCACGTTGAGATACCTGGCGACTGGGAGAAGCTTGCAGGACCTCAAGTTCTCAACAGGCATCTCCCCCCAGGCTCTTGGGATCATTATCTCTGAAACGTGTTCTGCCATCATACAAGTCATGCAAAAGGACTATATTAAGGTATTTTTTATCCTTTAACATCATATTAGATGTTTTGATGGTTTGCTAAAGTATTGTATTTATTTCATCCTTCCCAAATTGCCATGATTGTAAGATTCTGGGAATGTCCCCTTTCTCCCCATGCATGTTTTTTATTTTCTATTGTGTTTTTTTTGGCCTACATGCCTATTTCCCTTCACTAACCTCTCCTGCATGCTATCCTGGGTCCATATACACCTAGCCTAGTCTGTTCTTTAATGATCTTTTTCTCTGTGCCATTGTACATTTGAACCCCTCCCCCCCTAAAATGTGTCATAACGTTTTTTTGCACATTCAAGGTCAGCAGTGTGGTAGAGCCTTTTGTTGCGGGGCACAAAATCTTCTTAAACAACATCCCCCCCTTATAATTTGTTCCAATGGCCCATCAGCGGGGCTGAGTCATCTGATAAGTGGGCCTTCTATTTTTGTGTTTAAATACTCATAATAAATGTTATACTGACGTTGGCCAAGAATGTATTTGGGTAATCTGCTTGCAATGTAATGTGAAAAAGTACTAATTTCTTCTTTTTGTTTGACTCCACAGTTCCCTTCCTCACCACAGGAATGGCAGACTGTGGCCTCCCAATTTGCTCAGCGGTGGGACTGCAGAGGGGCAATTGATGGGAAGCACGTCCACATAGTGCCGCCACCCCCGTTTGGGGTCATACTATTATAACTATAAAGGTTTTAATAGTATAGTGTTAATGGCTGTGGTGTCGGCACGCTATGAGTTCCTGTATGTGGACGTGGGGAAGAACGGCCGGATGTCCGATGGCGGAGTGTTCGCTCAGACGGAGTTCGCTCACCATCTGCAGTCTGGGGGCCTGGCACTGCCTCCAGATGCAGACAACGTGGATGGACTTCCCTTTGTTTTTCTAGCGGATGAAGCCTTTGGACTTGGACTACACCTAATGCGGCCGTTCCCACAGAGGACTCTCACCCTGGAGAGGAGGGTTTTTAATTACCGGCTGGCCAGAGCCCGGAGGGTTGTGGAGAATGCCTTCGGCATAATGGCCAGCCGGTTCCGCCTGTTTCTGACAGCCATGCATATGGCAGAATACAAACTGAACCACATCATCCTATTCTGCTGCATATTGCATAGTTTTATGAGACAAAACTCTCCTACATATATGTCTACTGTTGGGCCAGAGGCCGGTGGATCTGACATGGACAATCTGACTGGCCTGGACACTGTCCAGACTGGCTTGGCCCCCCGAAGCGCCCGTGAAGTACGTGATAAATACGTTGAGTACTTCGCGGGTAGGGGGGCCATCGCAATGCCAGACCACATTTGATGCATTTAAAAAATAAATACAATTTGGCTGCTGCCATAATGAGGGCACCCCTCAACCCAGTTGAGGGCTTTAGTAACTATCTGTCCAAAAAGCTGATAAAACAGGAGGAGGGACAACGTGCCCTCTGTGAGCACCTGGTTTATACGGCCATTCACATGGCGTGGATGGGGCAGTTGACAGAGGCCACTCATGTCTGCCATCTGTCCCATCCTTCTCCTCCTCCTCCTGCCACATTACCACCAACAGAGCCACAGCCTGGAAGGGTGCATGGACAGGGCCATTGAACAAATGCTGGAGGGAATGCTGGAGGGAAGCGTGGAGGGAACACTGCAGGGAGCAGTGGAAGGAAGGCTACCAAGAAGAGCAGAAGGTGATTCCCTGGCTTCAAGCTGCTCTTCCAGAAGTTGCAGTTTGTAGGAGTACAACAGCTTGGGATGATGTATGTCTTCGGCTGCTGCTCCTGATTTCCTCATGTTGTTGATTTTATTGTTCATTATAGTAATGTCTGCCTTTGGGGTCCAAAGTCTTCATAAATTCCCCTATTTTAACAAATGTTGCCCTTCCTGTTTATTTATTTTTTGCCAGAATAAATGGATTTTTGATTTCGGAAAAATACTTGCCTATGTTTTTGTCATAAATACAATGTGTAATTAACAAGGGACACCAACCTCCTTGAGGAACATTTTTTAAACAAAATATGTTGTTGGAGAACTTGACACCCAAAAAAATGAGCCCACAAGAACCAAAATCGAATAAAAAAAAAAATGGTATATCTTGATTCTAAATAACAATTAAAATTAGGGAGAACTGGCTTTAAAAATATATAAAATTATTCTAGAGATGACGAGAAACTATAAAGAAATACGTTTGTCAGAACTCGGGATAAAGATCTGCATCCAAAAAACATTTTAAAGACCATTATAAGGAAAAAAACAATGCGCTGCATTAAACGAGGCAAAAATTGTCAGAATGACGAATGTGCTCTCTCCATTAGGAACGCTAGTTTTAGCAGAACGAGCGCTCCCGTCTCATAATTCAGTCTGAGCATGCGTGGGTTTTTTAACCGATGGACTTGCCCATAGACGATCAGAATTTGCTTTCGGTTTTTTATCCATCCGAAATATTTAAAACATGTTCTATTTTTTGACACCGATGGAAAAAAGACCGATGGGGCCCATACACTATCGGTTTGTCCGATGAAAAAAATCTATCGGACTGTTTTCATCGGTAAAACCGATTGTGTGTACGCAGCTTTAGGGTTTGATTTACTAAAACTGGAGAGTGTGAAATCTGGTCCAGCTCTGCATAGAAACCAATCAGCTTCCATTTTTTTTTTTGTCAAAGCTTGATTGAACAAGTTAAAGTTAGAAGCTTATTGGCTGCCATGCACAGCTGCACCAGATTTTTCACTCTCCAATTGAGCAAATCAACCCCTTAGGCCCCTTTCACACATGCGGACCATTTGCCCAGTTTTCATCCATCCGTCGATGGATGAAAAACGGACATCAATGTATCTCTATGGAAAAACTGATGTAAATGAATGATCATTCACTTCCGTCAACATCCGTTTTTTTAGAACGGATCAAAACCTATTTGTCTTCCATTAAAAAAACTGATCAGATGAAAAATTGATGTAAATAGACAAATGGCTCCAGGACTCAAGTGGTTAAGGACTCTAGCTGGCAGATGTAAACTTCATCCGTTTTTTCCTTGAAAAAAAATGACTGAAATTATCAAACGCATGATCCGCGTGTGTGAAAGGAGCCTAACTGTCAAGAAGGCTTTCTGTGTGTACACCGCCGGACCCGCTGAATGGCTCTCACTGTGTCCAGTCACAGCAGGAGCGTGGCTCCAGTGGCACGCACACACCCCAGAGCCGATCCGAGAAATCACGTACAGGTCTGTGATTTTGCGCTTAAGGGCCGCCCTGCCGCAGTATATGTACGTGGAGCAGTCCTTAAGTGGTTAAAGTAAACAACTTTCCAAGGAGTTTACTAAATGGACCATGTATTCCTCTACAATTGGTTTTCCTTCAGGAAGAATAAGAGCTCACTTACTCCTATAGGCGTGTGTTGCGTTATTGTTTTCTACGTGGCTTTATATTGAGTCTGCATTGATCAAAGCAGCGCCTGATGCAAACAAATCTTAAGTTCAGTTTCATAAATTTTTGGCAATGCTGAGGTCCTCTATGCCCCTTTTTAGGTTAAATGCCCTTCTGCACTCTCCAGTTCCTTAACATCCTTAATGTGAACTGGTGCCCAAAACTGAAATGAATATCCAAGATGAGGTCTTACCAATGTACAGAGAGTGGGGTTCAGCTTCAAGAGGAGAACTCACAGAGAGATAATCCAAGCCATATATAAGGTTAAAGGGCTTCCTGCCTGTTTTTATTGGTCAGCGTGTACAGCAAACAAAATGATTCCTGCGCAGGGGTAAGAAACACATTCCCAAAAAAAAAATAAGTACAGCAAAACAGTTTTAGGCCTCCTGGCTTGTCAATAGACCTCACTGGGTACGCTCCAGTCCTGGGAAAATGTTCCCTCACAGTCTGCTTGTCTCTTTTCTCTGCACCAACCCTGATTAAGTACTGGGAGGAGGAGGAATCTTTGTTTGGGGTTAAGTGTCACGTATCTGATTGAGATTGAGCTGGAGAGGGGGCTTCTCTTGCACCTCTTGTCCAACACCCTTGGTAGTGATGAAAAGAAGTGTGAAGCACAGAGTGGCACGGGGGTCGGTGTAGCAGGTAGCGCCAGCTGGGGTTTGCAGGAAGCAGATGACCACAGATCACCAGGCAGGAACCAGGAACTGGAACATGGTGGCAGACAGGAGTGTAGGCAGAACAAAAGCCAAAAGGTCAACAGCCGGGCAGCGTGGTACAGGAATATCAGGCAGAGAGTCAGGACACAAGCCTGGAACGGTATACAGTGGGGCAGCAAGGTACAGGAACGCAAGAAAGGAGCAAAGTCAGAAATCCAAGGTCAGCGGCAAGCCAAGTCATACACAGGTAAACAGGTGTGGAATGTCCGGGCTCAGATAAATCAGAAACTAGCTGAAGCAATCCAATCCATGTCAGAGTCCAGCTTAAATAGGCCATTTGGTGCCAGTGCCCGTACGTGAGCACGTGCATGTACGCATGTGCATATGTTTTCTACTCATGCTAATAAGTTTGGGTGGGTGTGACAATGCCTATTTTGCATTGAGATTTTTGTTTAAAATTATGAGCATGCACATAAGTATGAGCATGAGCCAGCATTCTCGTTCAAACATGTACTGAGCTTCTCTAACAGTAAGCATGCAGATTAGTGCTTGTTTTTTTTTCTGGGGGGGTGGGGTTTACTGACACATAATGCTCATACATCATGGGGGAGCGCAGTTTGGCTTCTTTGCCCTGGACACTAGATGACCTTATCCGGGCACTGACAGTCAGAGCACACAGAGGCGGTGGAGTGGCTTACCAATAGGGATGAGCTCGGTATTCGAGTCGAACATAGGTTCGACTCGAACATCGGCTGTTCGCGCGTTCGGCGAACAACGAACGATTTGGGCCGTTCGCGCCAAATTCGAGTGACGCGAACGGCCCACAATACACTGCGCCATCGCAGTGTAATCCCGGCGCTGTGATTGGCCAAGCATGCACTGTGACCCTGCATGCTTGGCAAATCACAGCGCCGGCAGCGAGGAGAGCAATGATTGGCCACAGGCAGGATGCCTGTGGCCAATTATAGCTGAGGGGGTTTAGTACACGCCCCACACTATAAAAGGCCGCCAGCGCGGCGGCCTTGTGTAGTGTGTTCCGGAGCAGGGAAAGTGAAGGATAGGCAGGGACAGTGTCAAATCTTGTCAAATCTATTCTTTGCTAAACCTTGTGTGTAGGGACAGAGAAGGATAGGCAGGGAGAGTGTCAGTGTCATATTCTTTGCTAAACCTTGTGTGTAGGGAGAGAGAAGGATAGGCAGGGAGAGTGTCAGTGTCATATACTTTGATAAACCTTGTGTGCAGGGAGAGAGAAGGATAGGCAGGGGACAGTGTCAGTGTCATATTCTTTGCTAAACCTTGTGTGCAGGGAGAGAGAAGGATAGGCAGGGAGAGTGTCAGTGTCATATACTTTGATCAACCTTGTGTGCAGGGAGAGAGAAGGATAGGCAGGGGACAGTGTCAGTGTCATTGTTGCTAAGCCTCCTGCACATTATACACCTGAAGTTAGCCAGTATTGCTGCTTTTTCCTGGTGTGTTACACCAACAGGATTTTGCGGCACTTACAGCGGGCGGAGTGTACCTCCTGACCATATTACACCTTAACTTAGCCTGTATTACTGCTTTTTCCTGGTGTGTTACACCAACAGGATTTTGCGGCACTTTCAGCGGGCGTAGTGTACCTCCTGACCATATTACACCTTAACTTAGCCTGTATTGCTGCTTTTTCCTGGTGTGTTACACAAACAGGATTTTGCGGCACTTACAGCGGGCGGAGTGTGCCTCCTGACCATATTACACCTTAACTTAGCCTGTATTGCTGCTTTTTCCTGGTGTGTTACACAAACAGGATTTTGTGGCACTTACAGCGGGCGGAGTGTGCCTCCTGACCATATTACACCTTAACTTAGCCTGTATTGCTGCTTTTTCCTGGTGTGTTACACAAACAGGATTTTGCGGCACTTACAGCGAGCGGAGTATGCCTCCTGACCATATTACACCTTAACTTAGCCTGTATTGCTGCTTTTTCCTGGTGTGTTACACAAACAGGATTTTGCGGCACTTACAGCGGGCGGAGTGTGCCTCCTGACCATATTACACCTTAAGTTAGCCTGTATTGCTGCTTTTTCCTGGTGTGTTACACAAACAGGATTTTGCGGCACTTACAGCGGGCGGAGTGTGCCTCCTGACCATATTACACCTTAACTTAGCCTGTATTGCTGCTTTTTCCTGGTGTGTTACACAAACAGGATTTTGCGGCACTTACAGCGGGCGGAGTGTGCCTCCTGACCATATTACACCTTAACTTAGCCCGTATTGCTGCTTTTTCCTGGTGTGTTACACCAACAGGATTTTGCGGCACTTACAGCGGGCGGAGTGTACCTCCTGACCATATTACACCTTAACTTAGCCTGTATTGCTGCTTTTTCCTGGTGTGTTACACCAACAGGATTTTGCGGCACTTACAGCGGGCGTAGTGTGCCTCCTGACCATAATACACCTGAAATTAGCCTGTAATGCTGCTTTTTCCTGGTGTGTTACACCAACAGGATTTTGCGGCACTTACAGCGGGCAGAGTGTGCCTCCTGACCATATTACACCTTAACTTAGCCTGTATTGCTGCTTTTCCCATTTCCCTGCAGGCCATTAGAATGTCTGGAAGGCAAACAAGGAAAGGCAGACAGTCAGGAGCCAAAAAAAGAGGGCAAGCAGGCTCTGTGTCTAGAGACAACAGTGCTGGTCGTGGACGCGGTGCATCGCCATCAGCACGTGGCCATGGGACACGCTTGTCCTTCTTTTCGGCAGCTGGACGTGTTGAGCCGCATCATGCCGAAGACTTGGTAGAGTGGATGACCAAGCCCTCCTCATCCTCCTCATCCTCTCTCACCCAGGCTCAGGGTACTGGCAAAGCAGCTGCCAAAGCGTCCTCTTCCCTGGTATCAATGTCATCATCAGTCACTCCTTCCCTAGACCAACCATGTCCTCCTGAGGAATCCCCCGAACTGTTTGAGCACAGTGTTGGGTACATGCTCCAGGAGGATGCCCAGCGTTTCGAAGGGTCTGATGATGATACCCAGCTAGAGGAAGGCAGTAGCGTGAGAGCAGAGAGAGGGGATGCTCAAGAAGGACACCAATCTGGCAGTCATGTTCCAGCAGCTGCAGCATACTGCCAGATTGGCTCCAGTGATGAGGAGGGAGGGGATGATGAGGTCACTGACTCCACGTGGGTGCCTAATAGGAGAGAGGAGGAGGAGGAGGATGAGGAGGAGGCACATCTCCAACGAGGCAGGATGCCCTCGGGGGGCCAGCGTAAGGGCAGCACACCGACGGAATCACACCGCAGAGCTCCGCCTGTGCAGGGCGCTGCCTCTGCCCGTTATTCAAAAAGTTCTTTGGTGTGGGCCTTTTTTGAGTCGAGTGCATCAGATCGCACAGCTGCTGTTTGCAACATATGTCTCAAGCGTATATCGCGTGGCCAAAACATCACCCGCTTGGGCACCACATGCTTGACCAGACATATGTTGACCTGCCATGCAGCTAGTTGGCAAGCCTACCTTAAAGACCCACACCAAAGAACAAAGCTGACCTCTTCTTGCACCGCATCAGCTGGGATCTCCAACCCCACTATACCTTCAGTCCTCTCTGAAACCTGCTCTGAGAGGAATGAAGGTGTAGAATTAGGTGTGTCACAGTACTTGCGGGCACTCTGCTAGCAGTACACCAACGTCCGATTCTAGCAGGCAAATTTCCCTGCCCCAGCTGCTGGACCGTCGAAAGAAGTTCACTCCCAGCCATCCACATGCCCAGCGGTTGAATGCTAGCTTGGCTAAATTGCTAGCGCTTCAACTGCTGCCTTTTCAGTTGGTAGACTCGGCCCCCTTCCGTGAGTTTGTGCAATGTGCGGTTCCTCAGTGGCAGGTTCCCAAACGCCACTTTTTCTCACGGAAGGCGATTCCGGCTCTCTACCGGCATGTGGAAGGAAATTTCTTGGCCTCGCTGGACAGGGCGGTCAGCGGTAAGGTGCATATTACCGCTGACTCATGGTCCAGCAGGCATAGACAGGGACGTTACCTTTCTTTCACAGCCCATTGGGTCACTCTTTTGGCAGCTGGGAAGGATGCAGGACAAGGTGCAGTAGTGTTGGAGGTTGTTCCACCGCCACGCCTCCAAAATGCTACTACTGGTTGTGACACACCTCTGTCCTCCACCCCCTCCTCTTCTTCTTCCTCCGTGGCCTCTTCCTGTGCTTTGTCCTCGGAACCAGCGGTGCTCCGTAGGCGTTCAAGGGGCTACGCAAGTACGCAGGCAAAAAGATGCCATGCCGTGCTTGCGCTGGTGTGTTTGGGGGACAGGAGCCACACTGGGGCAGAGGTTCTGTCTGCTCTGCAGGGGCAGGCCGAGAGGTGGTTGACGCCACGCCAGCTTAAGCCAGGAATGGTAGTTTGCGACAATGGCACCAACCTCCTCTCCGCTCTCCGACAGGGACAACTGACCCATGTGCCCTGTGTGGCTCACGTCCTTAACCTGGTGGTGCAGCGGTTCTTGAGCAGGTACCCGGGCTTACAGGATGTCCTGAGGCAGGCCAGGAAAGTCTGTGTGCATTTCCGCAGATCTTATAATGCCAGTGCTCGCCTGGCTGAGCTGCAAAAGGAGTTGAACCTGCCCAAGAACCGCCTTATATGTGACATGCCCACCAGGTGGAACTCAACGTTGGCCATGCTGCAGCGGCTGCACACGCAGCAGAGGGCCATCAATGAGTACCTGTGCGACTACGGCACCAGGACAGGGTCAGGGGAGCTCGGTTTTTTTTCACCACGCCAGTGGGGCATGATCAGGGATGCATGCACTGTCCTGGCACCATTTGAGGAGGCCACGAGGATGGTGAGCAGTGACAGTGCATGCATCAGTGACACTGTACCTCTTGTCCACCTGTTGGAACATACGCTGCGTGGAATAATGGACAGGGCACTTGAGGCAGAACAGAGGCAGGAAGAGGAGGACTTCCTTGCCTCTCAAGGCCCCCTTTACCCAGACAGTGTTCCTTCTGTCCCACCCATCGCACAGGAAGAAGAGGAGGAGGAGGAGGAGGATTGTGTCAGCATGGAGGTGGAGCCTGGCACTCAGCATCATCAGCAGCAGTCTTTTAGGGATGATTTACAGTCCCAAGAAACCAGTGGACTTGTACGTGGCTGGGAGGAGGTGGCTGCGGATCATGTCGTCCTTAGTGACCCAGAGGACTCCGGACTGAATGCCTCAGCTAACCTACGCTGCATGGCCTTCCTGATCCTGCAAAGTCTGCGGAAGGATCCTCGTATTCTTCGGATCAAGGAGAGGGACCATTACTGGCTGGCCACTCTCCTTGATCCACGGTACAAGGGTAAGGTTGCGGACCTTATCTTACCGTCGCGTTCCCAGAGACTGGGAGGTTACAAACTCCTGGTCCTGGACAACGAGTTGCTGAGGCTTTCGGTCAGTCAAAGAAGGAGCAGTGGGGAAGGTGGCCGTCTGACCGATGCGTTCAGACAATTCTTTAGTCCGCAGCCCCAAGGTATGATCGGTTCCAGCAACCATCGCCAGCGTCTGATATACATGGTGCAGGAATACCTAGGGGCAAGGTCAGACTTGGACACCTTCCCCACCGAAAATCCTCTGGCTTACTGGGTCTTGAGGATGGATCACTGGCCAGAGCTTGCACAGTATGCAATTGAGCTACTGGCCTGTCCTGCATCCAGCGTTCTTTCAGAACGCACATTCAGTGCTGCTGGAGGATTTGTCACGGATCACAGGGTGCGCCTGTCCACCGACTCTGGTAGCTGGTGGTGATCCAAGACTGGTTCATCTTTATGAAGGTCAGTCGATCAACAAACACCTGAAGCAGATATAACAGACTAATATATTTTCAAATGTCACATCCCTTCAAGACTGATGCTGATGCTGAGAGACTGTCCTGTTATGTTGACTGACTATCCTCCTCATCCTCAATGATCCGATTGACGATGATAGCTTGGAAGAACATTTTTGTTTCTGGGTGCCGCCACCACTGGCTAAGGCCCAATTTTTCAGCCCCTGTTTAACAAGGGTGTGTTATTACAATTTTTTTTTTTTTATTGTTTTTATTGAAAAGAATTTCAGACAAGATGATACAGATAAAGGAAGTAAACAAAGGGTAATTTTCACTGCTTGACATGTCTATATTACTACATGCATATCAAAAGAAAATAATAGTCCCAAAGGGGGATCAATGAACAGATTCAATAACAACAGTGGGAGGTGAAAACATCATGGCCTATGAAAGGAAGAACAGGAGGATAAGAAGGGGGGAAGGAAAAGGGGGGAAAGGAGAGGGGGGGGGGGAAGTGGGGAGTAAGGGCGGGGGGAAGAAGGAGGAAGGGGGATGTGCGAGGGAGGGAGTGGTTGATCTGTAGTGAACATGCTACGTCAGCAAGTACAGGAAATAATTTACCGAACATGAAATACAATTATTCATTTAGGTACATTTGAAACGTGTGTCGTATAGTGCATTTTAAGAAGGACTTTTATGCCAGGTTGACCAGATTTCCCAGTGTTTGTTAAACCTAAGTTGATTGCCAAGTCTGTTGGCCATCAGAGATTCGTAGACGTAGTTTGTTTGGGTGATAAGCAGTACTTCGGAAACATTTGGTGCTTTGTCTGATTTCCAGTTTCTTGCAATTAGCGTCCTGGCAGCTAAGAGAATATGAGTTATCACTGTTCTGTAGTCGGGAGGGAAAATTTCAATTCCTACATTTAGAATGGCTAGGGCGGGATTAGGGCGGGTTAAAACCCCCGTAATTCCTGAAATATGACGAAAAATGGAGTTCCAGAAACTGGTCAGGTGTCTGCAAGCCCATAGCATATGGAGTAGGTTGCCTGTTGTACCGCAGTTCCTCCAGCATAGTGGGGAGCTTTGAGACCCGAACTTGGAAAGCCTGTAGGGAGTGAGATACCACCGAAGTGCTATCTTTTGGGATAGTTCCCAATGGTTAACGCATCTAGATGCCTTATAGAGTGAACGAAATGCGTGTTGCCACTGGGAAACAGAAATATTTTGACCCAAGTCTACCTCCCATTTCTCAAATGGTTGGGATTTTATAAACGTCATTTTATGTTGGAATAAATTATAGAATAGGGAGATTCCCTTAGTGGGGGTAGGATTAGTATTATAGAAGCGCCACACCACTCTCGGGAGGCGAAGCCTGCATGTGCTTAGTGGTCTGAGAAAATGGGAGATTTGTATATACTTGTATAGGTCTGTGGAAGGCAGTGAGAATGTGTTTTGCAGGGCAGTGAATGAGAGAAGGACATCGTCTTGGTAAAGATCATCTATAGTCTTAATACCTCTATTCTTCCAGCTTTTGATGGAGAGATTAGGTACAATCTGGGATAGAGTTTCAATAGGTGCAGGGATATCTATCAGGTCGGTGTGTGGGACTTGGAGATTTCTCAGGTCTCTCCAGACCTGTAGAGAGGCCTGGATGGTAGGGGGCAGATCTCATAGAGGCAGTCGTCTCCACATATCTGCAAAGAGGAGGGATTTCAGGTCTGCGGATGGTATGAGTGACTGTTCAATGTCTCTCCATATGGAAGGAGTCGTTGGATCAATCCAACTCTTAAGTTGTGTTAGGAGAGAGGCACGATAGTAGTCTCGGATATCAACCAACCCCATCCCTCCCGCTAAGCGGTGTTTAACTAGAAGGGTTTTGGAGCATCTTGGTCTCTTTGTTTTCCAAATGAAATGAGAGAGAAGAGTGTTAAGCTTTTTAATATGTATGGGGGATAGAGGAATGGGAAGTGTCCGAAATATATAGAGCATCTGAGGGAGGATTAACATTTTAAACGCCGCCAAGCGCCCAGACCAAGCCAGTTCAACATTGGAGAGACGTGTCAGTTCTACTGTTAATTTGTTGATCAGAGTGGAATAGTTAATCTCAGCTAGCAGTGAGGGGTCTGAGGTAATTTTAATACCTAGGTAGGTAATGTGTGACTTGCTCCAAGAGTAAGGATAGGTATTCTGGAGATGATTTTTCAGATTGGGTGGGATGCCTAGATCTAAGATAACTGATTTTGAGAAATTAACTTTGTAAAAGGAGATATCACTGAATTCAGTGAGAGTTTCATGGGCGTTACGTAGGGATACGGAAGGGGCGGTCAGGAACAGAATGATGTCATCTGCAAATAGGTTGATATCATGGTATTTGCCTTGGATAGGAAAGCCTGTAATGTCTGGATGGGACCTGATCCTCTCGGCCAGCGGCTCAATAAGAAGGTTAAAGATTGAGGGGGAGAGGGGGCACCCCTGTCTTGTGCCATTGGAAATAGAGAAGGTATTTGAAAGCATGTTAGATGTGTAGACCTGGGCACAGGGGGAGGAGTATAGAGCCAGTATGGCAGAGAGGATGGGCCCCGAGAATCCGAATTTCTGCAGGGTTTGGTTCATGTAGCCCCAGTGTACCCGGTCGAACGCCTTCTCCGCATCCAAGGATAGGAGCAGGGAAGGCGTTCGACAGAGATTGGCAGATTGAATCACTCCCAACACCCTTCTCGTGGCATCCGATGTTTGTCTACCCCCGGTGAAGCCGGATTGATCCGGGCCAAGTAGCAGGGGGAGGATAGGCATTAATCTGTGCGCTAAGAGTTTAGCATATATCTTAACGTCGGCGTTGAGCAGGGATATAGGCCTGAAATTAGCTGGATCAGTATGTTCTTTCCCAGGTTTAGGGATAGTGACAATATACGCCTTAAGCATCTCTGGAGGAAAGGAGGCAGAGGACATTGCAGCGTTGAACACCTCTTGAAGAGTTGGTGTTAAATTACTTAGGAAGGCCTTATAATAGTCGTTAGGAAGTCCATCAGGACCCGGGGATTTGCCTAGGGGGAGTGTTTTTATGACCTCCTTGATTTCACGCTCTGTAATAGGCGAATTAAGAGAGTGGAGGTGATCGGGAGGCAAGGAGGGAAGGTTTAATTTCTCTAGGAATTTCTGTATAGCCTCTCCTGTGGGTTGGGGGGTATTAGGGTCAGCCTGTAAATTATAAAGAGAGGAGTAGTAGTCGGCGAAAGAGTTAGCCATATCTTTGGGATTGAGTATTTTCTGGTGATTACTTGGGTGTAGTAGGAACGGGATTTTTGTTTTGACCCTAGAACTTTTAAGCCTTTGGGCCAGACATTTGCCTGCTCGGTTACCCGAGGCGTAGTGATTTAACTTTAAGTACTGAAAGTGCTTAGAATGTTGTTCAATAAGAAACAACCTGAGCTCAGCACGATGCTGTAATAGCTGTTGGGATATCTGTGTATCAGGGGAAGATTTGTTCAATGCCTCCAACTTCTGAATAGTAGTAAGGAGTTGCTCTAGCCTGTGGGTCCTCCGCCTCTTTTCCCTTGCACAAATTTGTAATATTATACCTCTAACAAATGCCTTATGGGCACACCATAACATTGCAGGGTCCGAGACCGAGCCCACATTATCTTCAAAGAAGGTAGCCAATCTGCTAGTTATAGTAGAGACATGTGTGGGCATCCCAAAGACACGAGAGTTGGCCCTCCATATGTAAGCAGGACTAGGGGTGTATCCCTCCATCACCGTGATTGAAACAGGTGCGTGATCGGACCGCGTGATATCATGGACGCTGGAGGAGGACACCGCCTGCAGAAGTATTTTGTCTACAAGGATCAAGTCTATTCTCGAAAAAGAGTTATGCCGAGTAGAGTGGAAGGTATAGTCTTTTTCATTACCATGTTGGCATCTCCAGACATCAAAAAGGTCTTCTGAGTGGAGAAGGTTTTGGAGTTGGGGTATTGGGCGCTTGGATTCAGAGGAAGAGTCGAGTACGTAATCCACAGTTAGGTTGTGATCCCCACAGATGACCAGAGACCCTTGTTTAAGCTCAGCAACCTTGCTGTACAACCTTTTCAGGAATCTAAGTTGGTGGGAGTTCGGAGCATACAGGTTGACAAGGGTGAAGGGCTTGTTGTTGAACTCACCTATCAGTATGAAGTACCTCCCTTCTGGGTCAGCATGTGAGTCCAACAAGGTAAAGGCTACTGAGTCTCTAACCGTGATAAGGACACCTTTCTTTTTGGAAGATGCCGAGGCAGAAAAGATATGAGGGAATCGGTTGTGGCGAAAATAGGGAGGACTGTCTGAGAGGAAGTGTGTCTCTTGAATACATAGGACATCAGCCTGAAGTTTGAGAGCCTCTCTCCAGACTGAGGCCCTCTTGGCCGGGTGATTCAGGCCTTTCACGTTGAAAGAGACTATCTTAAGCGCCATGTATTAATAAGGAGCGTATATGATGAACGTACCTCCTGTCAGCCGAGATGACCAATATCTCAGGGTCAGGCGATGGTGTGGAGATGCAATGTTGTTGTTCTTGAGACGAGTAGGATTGCAGATTCTCTGAGGCAGGATCAACCAGGAACAGGCTTGGGTAGGTGGGATAATGGGGGACAAAGAGATTAAGACAGAGGGGGGGGAGTAGAAAAAAAGCAACAATACACAGTTCATTGTGCAAAAGGTAAAAAGAAAGTTCAAACAAGAACCAGAGGGAAGTCTCGCTTCCCATAACTTGACGGGAGGGTATCAACTTGAAAGAGTCAGTGGGCTACATACTCCAGAACATACCGGGAACCTTGAAGTACCTGAGTCATACTAAGGTGCGGGCTAGTTGGTTAAGATGTTTGTTTTTTGTTGCTCTTCTTTTTCGACACCATTTGCCATTCATATTGTGGGTCAAGCTTAGGTGGGGGTGAAGGCCCTGCAGAAGATTTCACTGGCAGAATATCTAAGGTGCGCAGGAAGGAGAGACCTTCCTCTATATCCGTGATAACTGTGGACTTGCCCTCATGTGTGACCGTGAGCTTAACTGGGTACCCCCACCTATAGGGGATGTTGTGGTTGCGGAGTGCTTTGGTCACTGTCAGGAGGGAGTTGCGCCTATGCATGGTGAATTGTGACAGATCCGCGAACAGTTGAATATGTGAGAACTGAGCAGGTGGTTGCTGATTTTTGCGAAATGCAGTCATCAGTTGGTCCTTCACTTGGTAGAAGTGAACCCGCATCAGGACATCTCTGGGGATGTTATCCGGGAGATGGGATGGTTTGGGTAATCTATGGATGCGGTCAATTTGCATTTCCACTTCTGGGACAGAGGGCAGGAACTGTTTCAATAGGTCACGGGCATATTGTTGGAGTTGGGTTGGAAGGATGGACTCCGGTAGCCCTCTAATTTTCACATTGTTCCTCCTTGACCTATCTTCAAGGTCAGCGACCTTTGCCCTGAGCCAAGAGAGTTCCTCTGAGTGATCAGCGTGTGCATCAATCAAAGTGTTGTGGGATGCTGCAAACTCTCCCATTTTCCCCTCAATATGGTCTACTCTGCCTGCTAAGTCTCCTATGTCAGATTTAAAGTTCTGCATGCATTGCATCAGGTCTGCGTGCATAGAGCTGCGGAGGGAGACAAGCATGTCTTTGAGAGTAGTGTCTGATACAGGGTGACCTGTCGTGGGGAATGAGGTGAAAGGGTCGACCAGCTCCCTCGTATCCTCCATAGGACTGTGTGTGTTGCTCACCTGCTGACCGTTGCCATCCAGACGAGGCTTAGATTTCGCTGGGCTGCGAGATAGCGGGGTAGAGGCCGGCGGAGGTGTCTGAATGTGATTCAGAGGCGATCCTGGGCTGGCAGCCGCAGATCGCGCGCTGCTGGAGGAGGATGGTGAGATATTCCCCCCGTCGGCGCCATCTTGGATAGGCCCGCGGCCTATCGACGGGAAGAAATCCTCCAGTTTCTTGGGCTGAGTGTGGTCTTTCCTCTTTCGGGTCATTCCCCAAGTGTCCTGAGGCTCTCGGATGTGATGTAGTGGGGAAAGTAGCGGCCGGTGTCGCGCTATTCGTCAGTGGTTCCCGTGTCTGGAGCGGAGCTATGCAGTCAGACGTCCATGCAGTAGCTCGGTAGCCACGCCCCCCTCTGTTATTACAATTTTTTATGCAATGCTTTGCAGCAGGGCTCATTCCTGCACTCCAACTAGAGTATCTGGGAGTGGTTGCAGTGTCGTGGCACCAGCACCAGTGGCTAAGGCCCAATTTTTCAGCCCCTGTTTAACAGGGGCGTGTAATTACAATTTTTGATGCAATACTTTGCAACAGGGCTCATTGCTGTGCTCCAAGTACAGTATCTGTGAGGGGTTGCAGTGTTGTGACACCAGTGCCTAAGGCTCAATTTTTCTGCCCCTGTTTAACAGGGGCATGTAATTACAATTCTTGATCTAATAATTCACAGCGGGGCCCATTCCTGCGCCCACCAAGACTAACTGTGACGCCTTACAGTGTTGTGTCAACACCACCACCAACACCACCACCAAAGGCCCAATTTTTAAGCCCCTGTTCAACAGGAGCATGCAATTACAATTCTTGATCTAATAATTCACAGCAGGGCCCATTCATGCGCCCACCAAGAGTAACTGTGAGGGCTCACAGTGTTGTGGCAACACCAACATGTAAGGGGCAAATTTCAGCTGAGTATATACGGCAGGCCCCTACTTTCAAACATCCAACTTACAAGCGACTCCTCCTTGCAAACGGAAGGATACAACAGGAAGTGAGAGGAAATCTACCCCTAGGAAGGCAAATTCTCTCCTGTAAGAGTTAATATGGGAAAAAAAGTGTCTCCTCTCCACTGATTCTTTATCACCAATTCTTGTTTCAATAAAAACCCCAAATTTTCAAAAAACATTTGTCATTAGGACGGAAAGTGAGGTGAACTGTTCTGAACAGGTGCACACTGCACAGACAGCAAAACAAATGTTACAGGGGTGATAACCCTTCCCTATGTTTTCCAAAAAGCTTAAAAATATATTTTTTGGCTGGAGCTACACTTAAACAATGTACCTGTTCAAAATTACAAACAGATTCTACAGAAGAACAAACCTACAGTCCCTGTCTTGTATGCACCGCCTGTATACGGCTGTTCAGAGTATATAGGGCCTTTTTTATTTTGTGTGTGGGGTTCCCCTTAATATCCATACAAGACCCACAGGGGCTGGAAAATGGGCTGGGGTAGGGGGGGGGGTGTGTGTGATGGGGTAGCTATGCCATTTTTCTTAAAGATTTTCATCCATATTACCAGGACCAGACATTACATTAAAGCCGCAAGCAGTTTTAAATGGCTTTTTTTCCTTTAGAAATGTAATTTTGTGCAGGGACAGTTCTAAACACGGGAAACACGTGGCACTTCACAGGCATACTTTAGACACCCCCCAGATACGATATTTAAAGGAATATTTGACTTTTTTTTTTCACTTTATGCATCATTAAAATGACTGCTCCAGAAAAACGGCCGTTTTTAAAACTTCTTTTTGCATTGATACATGTCCCCTGGTGCAGAACCCGGGTTCCCAAACCCTTTTTAGGACAATAACATGCATAATAGTCGTTATAATTAGCACTTTAGATTTCGAACGTTCACATCCATTGTATTTAATAGGGTTCTAAAGTTTGTGCGAACTTTCAGTCCGTTCGCGGGTTCTGGTGCGATCCGAACCCGGGGGTGTTCGGCTCATCACTACTTACCAAGCATTCATTGCCTTCCTCCTCTGTCACCCATAAGAAGACTAGTTCACAATTCACCTCAGCTGCCCAATCGCACTATTCTGCCTTCTCTACTTTTTGTCCCCTATGCGATTAAAAACAAAAGTTAAAGTTAAAAAAAATCATTTTAAATTGAAAAAGAATTCAAGTTACACCCAAGCACATAAACTCCCCTCCCAATTTTTTTTGAGCCCCCCTCCCCCTACAGACACACACAGGCAAACATAAACTCACACATCAGGGTCGCCACATCAAAAAGGGCCCAATAACTGCAAACAATATCACAGTTACTGGTTGGGAGCTGCGATTACCATGTAAACAAAAAGTACAAGAGGATAATGTAGAAAAGAAAATAAATCGCGCTAACCGGTGATCATTCAATAGTGATGAATAAACAAAATAAAACAACACTACATAAATGACTTAAGTAATGTGACAAGTGAATAAACACAAAAAATGTGAAACACAAGTAATTGTGAAACACAAATTAATTAAATATATTTGATTATTAATGAAATTAGTCCATTAGTGAATAAGCAAAACAACGTCCATAATAAACACCAGTGCTCTGTGTAAAGGAAGTCCATATGGTGAGATATTGTATCCAAAAAATAAACGTGTTGATCCACCACCAATCAGAAGAAATTCCTCATTACCAACTAGTCACGATCCCCCATGACAGAGGTGCCCCTGGAAGAAGTAAGTTTTTTACGAAACGGACGTTGGGCGGAGCGACGCGCTGACGTCACCTCGTGCTTCACACGGTTCCCAGTAGAACAGGTGTCTGTTGTATGTGCACTGGCCGGCACACCAGACTTAAAGGCCTATACCATCTACATAAGTGTAAGTGCAATATGAACTGTTTTTTAATAAACCTTATATGCCTTTAATGCACTGTGGAGCCCATATTATTTTTTCTATATCGGGTGTATCTGCTGATGGCTGTTGGGAGTTACTGCCAAGGAATACTATTTGTGATCGCTGATCTGCGGAGGGAGCTGGTTTACTATATGCACTCATTGATCCTCTGTCATGGGGGATCGTGACTAGTTGGTAAGGAGGAATTTCTTCTGATTGGTGGTGGATCAACACGTTTATTTTTTGGATGCAATATGTCACCAAATGGACTTCCTTTACACAGAACACTGGTGTTTATTATGGACATTGTTTTGCTTATTCACTAATGGACTCATTTCATTAATAATCAAATTTATTTAATTAATTTGTGTTTCACAATTATTCGTGTTTCACATTTTTTGTGTTTATTCACTTGTCACATTACTAAAGTCATTTATGTAGTGTTGTTTTATTTTGTTTATTATTGTGTTTGTGTGTCCTAAAATGAACTTTAGTGTATGTAGCGTCCTGCTCCTGATGACCAGGCGCTATGTTAAATTTAGTGGGTGTCTGAGCTGGTAGTTAGCTCAGACTTTGTAATAATTAAGGCTAAATCAGCCTCTGTTCCGGCTATGGCTGTGTTTGGAAGGACTTCCCACTGTTTGCCTGTAGGTGGCGTTACCACCCCAGGCCAATGTTGGAACACAAGCAGGCCAAAGTGTATTGGGTACTTTCCCCTAGGAACAGCCCAGTGGGAGTGGTCTCCTCACTGGGCATGCTGGGGAAGGGTAGACGCCATTTTTCGGGGCTCTTTGCCTCGTGGCCCTCCTGGCTCAAGGTATGTGATGGTGAAATTTCAGCTGCGGAGCCACGTTGGCCCGAGGCTGCATCTCTACCAGGTAGGCCCAGTTGTCCTGACTGGGGCCTGCACTTTGAAGGTGATTCTGTGCTGTCTGTCCTGCGGGAGGAAGCCACTCAGTGGAGGAAACCAGGGGAGGACCTGTCCTGGAGAAGACCAAGTGGAAGGCTGGTGTCCCGGGGAAGGCCTGGTGACCTTATTAGAGGATGCACCATAACTATTGTTACCTTACAGTGTGCCGGGTCAGCTTAAAGGCTCTAAAACTGTAAGGCTGGATCTCTGGATACTAAATCCTGTGGCAGAGGATTATTGAACAGTTTTCATCTTTATCGTCCTAAAGTCTGTGGCAGAGACTGTTATTTCTTTGTTTTGTTCGTGCGTCATCCCGGCTGCTAGGCCAAGTGAGAGGGGCCTATCCAGATGAGCAACACCCACTTGAAGGAGAGTGGTGAGTGTGACTTTTGAAACTTAGAAGGTCCCCAGTGATATGCATCGTGTGCCTGAACCTTCCCCTGACCCTCCATCCCTCTACCTATGCAAGTTTGTGTGAAATAAAACCTAACAGAAAGGATTTGCAATTTGTGAGGACATTGAGGTTTCTATAGACTATCATCCCCTAGACAAAAAATGGTGAGGTAACGTGCAAGGCCAAAATCTAAACCAGCAGCTCCTACGGGGATAGTGCTACATGTATATTTTTGCATTTCCTCGACCGTTGCACTAATACTTTGAAACATTAAAAAATGGAACTACCACTATTTATTCTCTAGGGTGTCTGCATAATCCCCCCAAAACAGTATGTAGCGGGGTCTCCTTTAAGGCCCCTGGACTACGTTACCCAGAAACCCGTTCGGCACCCAGGGTGCATTGGGCCACTGCACAGACTCATGGGTGGGGCTATAAGAGAAGGGGGTGAGGCGAAGCTCGGCCTCTTTGGACACCGCACTGCAAGCAATAGGACTCCCTGTGCGGATCCGCTGCTGTGTAAGGCCTGAAGCCTGGGCCTTGCATACCTACCAAATAGCCTTCCACCCCACTGCAGAGCCTGGGTGGCACCTGTTCCTGCTCAAGTTTGCTGACATCAGCTGGACCGGAGACCTGGCCGTTGGAGACACTGTGTGCGGATACACAGTGGTGGAAGCCCGAACTGGGATCGCGTCCGGAGTGGTGAGCGAGCACTTGCTCATTTTATTAACCTTTACTTTGTTGGGCCTAGTGACTGCCTTGGCCCACCTTGTTCATTTACTACCATTGGATTACAAATATTGTTTCCTGAAAGTGCACCACCGTTCAAGTTGCATGCAAAGAATTGTTCTCATAAGCGACTGAGTTTAATCTGAGTCAGGCCTGACCAGGGGGGTTAAATCTTTGTTTGCTGCGCCATATTGCGCATAAGGAAAGAAGATAGTTGCACGTGGCGGATGACCACTCTGCACTATCACTGATGAATATGTTTATTGCTGCAGGGCTCTGCATGTATGCTATGTGATGTGTTTAACCTTGAACCTTTATATCAAAGTAAATCCAGTTATATATATTTTTTTTTGTAAATTCTTTATTTCTACATTTTTCTTTACCCATAGACAATTTCGACTACATAATAAAAACCATAATGCCAAACATTTTACATATTACAAATCAATTATATTATAATAAATAAAAAAAAAAACAAAGCAGAATATGGATTGTCTATTTCTTTACTTACCCCTCCCTCCCACCCATTCTATGTATCGCAGTCATCTGCGCCTGTCCCCTTTAACCCCGAAGCAAACAAAAAAAAAAAGGAAAAAGGGGAGATGGGGGATACCATTCCCCACCCTTGCCTGCTGGGCTCCATTGACGGGATTAACATCTCCCCTAGGGGGCTTCTAGGCCCCATTCTCTGTCTTCTCCAAAAAAAAAATTCCCTCTTCCGATTTTACAAATTCTTCCCATGGTACCCATATCTCATTACTCTGTTCCACTCTTCCTATTGTGCTGGGCCATAAATTTTCCATTATCCAAATGTGTCAAATTTTTTCCAGCCACATAGAAATGGGGGGTGTTCGAATTTCCTTCCAACATATAGATATGCAGCTTTTGGCTGCATTCACCATGTGACATATTATTGACTTTTTATATCTTTTTATCGGGATTTGGGAACTTTGTAACAGAAAGAAGGCTGGATCATCCGGAACATGATATTCTGTAAACATTTGCATTATCCTCTGAACTTCCAACCAAAACCGTCTATTCACTGGACATTGCCAAAAAAATATGAAGAATAGTCCCCCGTTCACCACAGTTTCTCCAACATCTATCTGACTCTTCCGGGAAAAATTTATTTAAAACTGCTGGTGTATAGTACCATCGTGTTAACAATTTATAGTTAGATTCCTGTATTTTGGTACATCTAGAGGTACTCAATGCCAGTTGTTATATTTTCTTACTCTGTATTGAGGAGAAGCTTTGATTCAGATCTCTCTCCCATTTACTCAGACATTTTATTTTGTACTCCTCTGGAGGTGTTACCAGAAGAGCATATATTTTAGATATAACATGGGAGATTGGTTCTTTTTCTTCACAGTATGTCTCAAATCTTGTGCATGGTCTACAATATTTCTCCATTGGGCCAAGGGATACCAAGAAATGTCGTACTTGTCGTGCCTGCCAGGCCGACATTTCAAATTGACCACCCTGTTGGGTCATATTTTCTATTGTTGGCCAATTATCTAAGTTCATAAAGTGTGATACTTGATATAATCCTCTATCTCTAAGTCCCTGAAAGCCTCTTACCTCCAGTCCTGGTGGAAACGCTGGGTTCCCAGGACTGGTGTCAAGGGTGACTGTTCTGTAGATATTCTAGGGTTCCGACTTATCTTATATCCCACTTGAAGTGTAGGGCCTATTATAGGGTGCGCTTTCAATGAGGAAGGTAAGGATGTATAACACCAGATAGCTCTACTCAATGGGATAATACTTATTTGTTGTTCAATTCTGATCCATAACTTATATTCTATATGCCTGCACCAATCTATAATCCTACCTAACTGCGCTGCCTGATAATACTTATACATATCTGGGGCTGCAATTCCACCCCGCTCCTTCGGTATTATTAATAAGCTTCTGTTAATCCTAGGTCGTCTGCAGGCCCAAATAATTTTTGAGAATTTTGTCCCTATCTGATTAAAATAGGACCTGGGAATATATATAGGTAATGCCTGAAACAAATACAGAAACCTAGGAACTATATTCATCTTTAAAATGTTACACCTCCCAAACCAGGAATGCATGCCCTTGTTCCATTGTTTTAGAAGTGTTCTGACAGTCATTAGTAATGGTCGGAAGTTCAGATCAAAGATCTTTGTTAAATTTGAGGGGATCTGTGTCCCTAAGTAATTCAATGCCGTTGTCGTCCATCTAAATTTAAAGTTATGTTGAAGGTTTCTACTTAGGTGTCCCTGCATCGCCACTCCCATCGCCTCCAATTTACTATAGTTTATCTTGAAGCCAGACAAATCTCCATACTGTTCTATTTCCTTCAGCAAGTTGGGCAATGATATTTGTGGAGAGGCTAATGAAAACAATAAGTCTTCAGCATACGCCGATACCTTATATTCTTCTCCTCCTATTCTTATTCCCACAATGTCTGGGTTCTGTCTGGTTTTATTCAAAAAGGGTTATAGTGTCAGAGCAAATAGGAGTGGCGACAAGGGACACCCCTGGCGGGTAACATTTGAAATCGAGAATGTTTTAGAGTATACTCCATTTGCCTTTACCATGGCTTGTGGTTTCGAATACAGCTCAATTATCCACTGTAGCATCCGATTCCCGAGCCCCATGTGTCTCAGTACTCCTAACTAGTGATGAGCCGAACACCCCCGGGTTCGGTTCGCACCAGAACCCGCGAACAGACCGAAAGTTCGCACGAACATTAGAACCCTATTAAATACAATGGATGCGAACGTTCGAATTCTAAAGTGCTAATTATAATGACTATTATCCATGTTATTGTCCTAAACAGAGTTTGGGAACCCGGGTTCTGCACCAGGGGACATGTATCAATGCAAAAAGAAGTTTTAAAAACGGACGTTTTTCGGGAGCAGTCATTTTAATGATGCATAAAGTGAAAAAAAAGTCAAATATTCCTTTAAATATTGTACCTGGGGGGTGTCTAAAGTATGCCTGTGAAGTGCCACGTGTTTCCCGTGTTTAGAACTGTCCCTGCACAAAATTACATTTCTAAAGGAAAAAAAAGCCATTTAAAACTGCTTGCGGCTTTAATGTAATGTCTGGTCCCGGTAATATGGATGAAAATCTTTAAGAAAAATGGCATAGCTACCCAATCACCCCCCCCCCCCACCCCAGCCCATTACCAGCCCCTTTGGGTCTTGTATGGATATTAAGGGGAACCCCGCACACAAAATAAAAAAGGCCCTATATACTCTGAACAGCCGTATACAGGCGGTGCATACAAGACAGGGACTGTAGGTTTGTTCTTATGTAGAATCTGTTTGTAATTTTGAACAGCTACATTGTTTAAGTGTAGCTCCAGCCCAAATACCTATTTTTAAGCTTTTTGGAAAACATAGGGAAGGGTTATCACCCCTGTAACATTTGTTTTGCTGTCTGTGCCCCTGTTCAGAACATTTCACCTCACTTTGCGTCCCAATGACAACTGTTTTTGAAATGTGGTGTTTTTATTGAAACAAGGATTGGTGATAAAGCATCAGTAGAGAGGAGACACCTTTCTCCCATATTAATTCTTACAGGAGAGAATTTTCCTTCCAAGGGGTAGATTTCCTCTCACTTCCTGTTGTCTTCTTCCGTTTGCAAGTAGTAGTCGTTTGTAAGTTGGATGTTTGAAAGTAGGGACCTGCCGTATATACTCTGCAGAAATTGGCCCCTTAGGTGTTGGTGTTGGCACAACACTGTAAGCACTCACAGTTACTCTTGGTGGGTGCTGGAACGCCCTGCTGTCAACTATTATATCAGGAATTGTAATAACATATAATTGTTGAACAGTGGTAGTAAAAATTGGGCATTTGATGGTGGTGCTGGTGCCACAACACTGTAAGGCCTGACAGTTACTCTTGGTGGGCGCAGCAATGGGCCCTGCTGTGAATTATTAGATCAATAATTATAATTGCATGCCCCTGTTGAACAGGGGCTGAAAAATTGGGCCTTTGGTGGTGGTGGTGGTGGTGTTGACACAACACTGTAAGGCCTGACAGTTACTCTTGGTGGGCGCAGCAATGGGCCCTGCTGTGAATTATTAGATCAATAATTATAATTGCATGCCCCTGTTGAACAGGGGCTGAAAAATTGGGCCTGTGGTGGTGGTGGTGGTGTTGACACAACACTGTAAGGCCTGACAGTTACTCTTGGTGGGCGCAGCAATGGGCCCTTCTGTGAATTATTAGATCAATAATTATAATTACATGCCCCTGTTGAACAGGGGCTGAAAAATTGGGCCTTAGGCACTGGTGGCACAACACTGCAACCCCTCACAGATACTGTACTTGGAGCACAGCAATGAGGCCTGTTGCAAAGTATTGCATCAAAAATTGTAATTACACGCCCCTGTTAAACAGGGGCTGAAAAATTGGGCCTTAGCCACTGGTGGCGGCACCCATAAACCAAAATGATCTTCCAAGCTATCATCATTAATCGGATCATTGAGGAGGAGGAGGAGGATAGCCAGTCAACATAACAGCACAGGCACTCAGCATCAGCATCAGTCTTGAAGGGATGTGACATTTTAAAATAAATTAGTCTGTTATATCAGCATCAGGTGTGTGGTAGCTGGTGGTGATCCAAGACTGGTTCATCTTGATGAAAGTCAGTCGATCAACCGAGTCGGTGGACAGGCGCACCCTGTGATCCGTGACAAATCCTCCAGCAGCACTGAATGTGCGTTCTGAAAGAACGCTGGATGCAGGACAGGCCAGTAGCTCAATTGCATACTGTGCAAGCTCTGGCCAGTGATCCATCCTCAAGACCCAGTAAGCCAGAGGATTTTCGGTGGGGAAGGTGTCCAAGTCTGACCTTGCCCCTAGGTATTCCTGCACCATGTATATCAGACGCTGGCGATGGTTGCTGGAATCGATCATACTTTGGGGCTGCGGACTAAAGAATTGTCTGAACGCATCGGTCAGATGGCCACCTTCCCCACCGCTCCTTCTTTGACTGCCCGAAGCCTCAGCAACTCGTTGTCCAGGACCAGGAGTTTGTAACCTCCCAGTCTCTGGGAACGCGTTGCACAGACCTTTCTGCAAGGCCTCCCGGAGTTGTCTCATCCTCTGCTCCCTCTGCGACGGTAACATAAGGTCCGCAACCTTACCCTTGTACCGTGGATCAAGGAGAGTGGCCAGCCAGTAATGGTTCCTCTCCTTGATCCGAAGAATACGAGGATCCTTCCGCAGACTTTGCAGGATCAGGGAGGCCATGCAGCGTAGGTTAGCTGAGGCATTCAGTCCGGAGTCCTCTGGGTCACTAAGGACGACATGATCCGCAGCCACCTCCTCCCAGCCACGTACAAGTCCACTGGTTTCTTGGGACTGTAAATCATCCCTAATAGACTGCTGCTAATGATGCTGAGTGCCAGCCTCCACCTCCATGCTGACACAATCCTCCTCCTCCTCCTCCTCCTCCTCTTCCTGTGCGATGGGTGGGACAGAAGGAACACTGTCTGGGTAAAGGGGGCCTTGAGAGGCAAGGAAGTCCTCCTCTTCCTGCCTCTGTTCTGCCTCAAGTGCCCTGTTCATTATTCCACGCAGCGTGTGCTCCAACAGGTGGACAAGAGGTACAGTGTCACTGATGCATGCACTGTCACTGCTCACCATCCTCGTGGCCTCCTCAAATGGTGCCAGGACAGTGCATGCATCCCTGATCATGCCCCACTGGCGTGGTGAAAAAAACCCGAGCTCCCCTGACCCTGTCCTGGTGCCGTAGTCGCACAGGTACTCATTGATGGCCCTCTGCTGCGTGTGCAGCCGCTGCAGCATGGCCAATGTTGAGTTCCACCTGGTGGGCATGTCACATATAAGGCGGTTCTTGGGCAGGTTCAACTCCTTTTGCAGCTCAGCCAGGCGAGCACTGGCATTATAAGATCTGCGGAAATGCACACAGACTTTCCTGGCCTGCCTCAGGACATCCTGTAAGCCCGGGTACCTGCCCAAGAACCGCTGCACCACCAGGTTAAGGACGTGAGCCATACAGGGCACATGGGTCAGTTGTCCCTGTCGGAGGGCAGAGAGGAGGTTGGTGCCATTGTCGCAAACCACCATTCCTGGCTTAAGCTGGCGTGGCGTCAACCACCTCTCGGCCTGCCCCTGCAGAGCAGACAGGACTTCTGCCCCAGTGTGGCTCCTGTCCCCCAAACACACCAGCGCAAGCACGGCATGGCATCTTTTTGCCTGCGTACTTGCGTAGCCCCTTGAACGCCTACGGAGCACCGCTGGTTCCGAGGACAAACCACAGGAAGAGGCCATGGAGGAAGAAGAAGAGGAGGGGGTGGAGGAGAGAGGTGTGTCACAACCAGTAGTAGCATTTTGGAGGCGTGGCGGTGGAACAACCTCCAACACTACTGCACCTTGTCCTGCATCCTTCCCAGCTGCCAAAAGAGTGACCCAATGGGCCGTGAAAGAAAGGTAACGTCCCTGTCCATGCCTGCTGGACCATGAGTCAGCGGTAATATGCACCTTACCGCTGACCGCCCTGGCCAGCGAGGCCAAGACATTGCCTTCCACATGCCTGTAGAGAGCCGGAATCGCCTTCCGTGAGAAAAAGTGGCGTTTGGGAACCTGCCACTGAGGAACCGCACATTGCACAAACTCACGGAAGGGGGCCGAGTCTACCAACTGAAAAGGCAGCAGTTGAAGCGCTAGCAATTTAGCCAAGCTAGCATTCAACCGATGGGCATGTGGATGGCTGGGAGTGAACTTCTTTCGACGGTCCAGCAGCTGGGGCAGGGAAATTTGCCTGCTAGAATCGGACGTCAGTGTACTGCTAGCAGAGTGGCCGCAAGTACTTGGCTGTGACACACCTAATTCTACACCTTCATTCCTCTCAGTGCAGGTTTCAGAGAGGACTGAAGGTATAGTGGGGTTGGAAATCCCAGGTGATGCGGTGCAAGGAGAGGTCCGCTTTGTTCTTTGGTGTGGGTCTTTAAGGTAGGCTTGCCAACGAGCTGCATGGCAGGTCAACATATGTCTGATCAAGCATGTGGTGCCCAAGCGGCTGATGTTTTGGCCACGCGATATACGCTTGAGACATATGTTGCAAACAGCAGCTGTGCGATCTGATGCACTCGCCTCAAAAAAGGCCCACACCAAAGAACTTTTTGAATGACGGGCAGAGGCAGCGCCCTGCACAGGCGGAGCTCTGCGGTGTGATTCCGTCGGTGTGCTGCCCATACGCTGGCCACCCAAGGGCATCCTGCCTCGTTGGAGATGTGCCTCCTCCTCATCCTCCTCCTCCTCCTCTCTCCTATTAGGCACCCACGTGGAGTCAGTGACCTCATCATCCCCTCCCTCCTCATCACTGGAGCCAATCTGGCAGTATGCTGCAGCTGCTGGAGCATGACTGCCAGATTGGTGTCCTTCTTGAGCATCCCCTCTCTCTGCTCTCACGCTACTGCCTTCCTCTAGCTGGGTATCATCATCAGATCCTTCGAAACGCTGGGCATCCTCCTGGAGCATGTACCCAACACTGTGCTCAAACAGTTCGGGGGACTCCTCAGGAGGAGGACATGGTGGGTCTAGGGAAGGAGTGACTAATGATGACATTGATACCAGAGAAGAGGACGCTTTGGCAGCTGCTTTGCCAGTACCCTGAGCCTGGGTGAGAGAGGATGAGGAGGATGAGGTGGGCTTGGTCATCCACTCTACCAAGTCTTCGGCATGATGTGGCTCAACATGTCCAGCTGCCGAAAAGAAGGACAAGCTTGTCCCATGGCCATGTGCTGATGACAATGCACCGCGTCCACGACCAGCACTGTTGCCCCCAGACACAGAGCCTGCTTGCCCTCTTTTTTTGCCTCCTGACTGTCTGCCTCTCCTTGTTTGCCTTCCAGACATTTTAATGGATGGCCTGCAGGGAGATGGGAAAAACAGCAATAAGAGCTACCTTCAGGTGTATACTGTGCAGGAGGCTTAGCAACAAAGACACTGACAATGTCCCCTGCCTATCCTTCTCTGTCCCTAAACACAAGGATTTGCAATATGCTTCAGCAAGATTGGTTTAGCACAGAATAGCACACTGACAGTTTCCCTCACTGTCCTTCTCTGTCCCTACAAACAAGGTTTAGCACAGAATAGCACACTGATAGTTTCCACGAGTGTCCTTCTCTGTCCCTAAACTCAAGGATTTCAAATATGGTTCAGCAAGATTGGTTTAGCACAGAATAGCACACTGATAGTTTCCCCGAGTGTCCTTCTCTGTCCCTACAAACAAGATTTAGCACAGAATAGCACACTGATAGTTTCCACGAGTGTCCTTCTCTGTCCCTAAACTCAAGGATTTCAAATATGGTTCAGCAAGATTGGTTTAGCACAGAATAGCACACTGATAGTTTCCCTCACTGTCCTTCTCTGTCCCTACAAACAAGATTTAGCACAGAATAGCACACTGATAGTTTCCACGAGTGTCCTTCTCTGTCCCTAAACTCAAGGATTTCAAATATGGTTCAGCAAGATTGGTTTAGCACAGAATAGCACACAGATAGTTTCCCTCACTGTCCTTCTCTGTCCCTACAAACAAGATTTAGCACAGAATAGCACACTGATAGTTTCCACGAGTGTCCTTCTCTGTCCCTAAACTCAAGGATTTCAAATATGGTTCAGCAAGATTGGTTTAGCACAGAATAGCACACTGATAGTTTCCCTCACTGTCCTTCTCTGTCCCTACAAACAAGATTTAGCACAGAATAGCACACTGATAGTTTCCACGAGTGTCCTTCTCTGTCCCTAAACTCAAGGATTTCAAATATGGTTCAGCAAGATTGGTTTAGCACAGAATAGCACACAGATAGTTTCCCTCACTGTCCTTCTCTGTCCCTACAAACAAGATTTAGCACAGAATAGCACACTGATAGTTTCCCCGCGTGTCCTTCTCTGTCCCTAATCTCAAGGATTTCAAATATGGTTCAGCAAGATTGGTTTAGCACAGAATAGCACACTGATAGTTTCCCTCACTGTCCTTCTCTGTCCCTACAAACAAGATTTAGCACAGAATAGCACACTGATAGTTTCCACGAGTGTCCTTCTCTGTCCCTAAATTCAAGGATTTCAAATATGGTTCAGCAAGATTGGTTTAGCACAGAATAGCACACTGATAGTTTCCCTCACTGTCCTTCTCTGTCCCTACAAACAAGATTTAGCACAGAATAGCACACTGATAGTTTCCACGAGTGTCCTTCTCTGTCCCTAAACTCAAGGATTTCAAATACGGTTCAGCAAGATTGGTTTAGAACAGAATAGCACACTGACAGTTTCCCTCACTGTCCTTCTCTGTCCCTACAAACAAGGTTTAGCACAGAATAGCACACTGACACTTTCCCTCACTGTCCTTCTCTGTCCCTACAAACAAGGTTTAGCACAGAATGACACACTGACACTCTCCCTAACTATCCTTCTCTGTCCCTAAACACAAGGAATCCAGGATTAGTAAAGGAAAAAAATGACACTGTCCCTGCCTATGCTTCTCTTTCCCTGCTCCGGAACACACTACACAAGGCCGCCGCGCTGGCGGCCTTTTATAGTGTGGGGCGTGTACTAAACCCCCTCAGCAATAATTGGCCACAGGCATCCTGCCTGTGGCCAATCATTGCTCTCCTCGCTGCCGGCGCTGTGATTGGCCAAGCATGCGGGGTCACAGTGCATGCTTGGCCAATCACAGCGCCTGGATGACACTGCGATGGCGTAGTGCATTGTGGGCCGTTCGCGTCACTCGAATTTGGCGCGAACGGCCCAAATCGTTCGATCTTCGTCGAACGATCGAACAGCCGATGTTCGAGTCGAACGTATGTTCGACTCGAACACGAAGCTCATCCCTACTCCTAACATAAATCTCCAATTCACCCTATCAAAAGCTTTTTCCGCATCCGTGTTTATGAACACACTAGGGTTTTTTATTTGGTTTGCTTGTTGAATTAAGTTTAGTACTTTAATGGTACTATCTCTTGCTTCACGCTTGGGAATAAATCCCACTTGATCTAAATGTACTAACTGAGACACATGGGGTTGTAATCGAATAGCTAGGGTCTTTGTAAATATCTTTAAATCTGTATTCAATAAAGATATCTGTCGATAACTGCTACAGCACGTCAAGTCTTTACCTTCCTTTGGCAAAATCGTAATATGTGCTCTTAATGTATCTGGTGTGAAGGTAGTTTCCTGTCCGATGGCATTAAATAGTTTAGTCATGTATGGGCTTAATAAAGAATATAAACTTTTAAAGTATTGTATCGAAAAACCATCTGGTCCAGGAGCCTTTCCGTGTTTTATGGTTTGTATTGCTGTAAATATTTCCTCAGATGTAATGGGTGCTTCTAATTTTCTTCGGACCGGAGATGATAGTCGGGCTAATTGTGCAGAGGCTAGATATTCATCTAGAGACAAGTGAGGCAAAAGAGGAGGTGTTAAATGGTACAATGATGAGTAATACTCCCCAAATTCCTGTGCGATGTCTTTCGGGATCGAGAGTTTTTGGTCTCTTTTGCCCTTAATATAGGGTATATATGATCTTGTTTGTTGTTCTTTCAGTTTTTTTGCTAATAATTTGCCGCACTTGTCTCCAGATTCGTATGTAGCCCGTCTCCCTCTTTGTAGTACCGACTTTGCTTTATATCGTAGGATATCTGATATCTGTCGTCTTAAATGTGCTAATTAATTTCCTACTCCCTTTTCTAATGTCTCTTTCTGTAGTATCTCTAATTCTTGGATCTTTGCCAGTAACTCATTTATTTCCTTTTCTCTGGCCTTCTTTACTCGGGAACCATGTTTAATTAAGATCCCCCTTATAACTAACTGTTTTATGTGCTTCCCATACAATTCCAGGGTCACTTTCTGCACTGTCGTTTATTTGGAAATACCATGTAATTTCTTTACTCAGATCTGCTAGAATTTCTGGTGATTGCAATAAGCTCTCATTCAATCTCCAACTCCATTCCATAGGATGAACTGCCCCTGATAGTGAGAGTTCTATTATGACTGGAGCATGGTCTGACCAAGTTATGCTACCAATTGATATATCCTGCACACTGGAGATTAATTGCTGTGGTATCAAAAAAAGATCAATCCTTGAATATAATTGGTATGGATTAGAGAAATATGTATAATCCCTCTCTTCAGTGTGCAGGATACGCCAAACGTCTATCAGTTGATTTTCATGAAGTTTCTGAAGAATACGCTTCCTTGTGCCAGTAGATACTGAGGAGGAACCTCTAGAGGTATCAATTCTTGGATCTAAAGGTATATTAAGATCCCCCCCCCAGAATTAGTTTTCCTTCTTTGAATTTTGTCAATTTTGATAACATTTTTCTGATATTTCTTGATTTACGTTTGGAGTATAGATGGTAGCTAAAGTTACTTTTGTATTCCCAATAAATCCTTTCAAGAATAAATACCTCCCTCCTGGATCTACGTATTTATCCAACAAGGACCATGCTATTCTATTGGATATTAAAATAGCCACCCCCTTAGTTTTGGCCTCTTTGTTTGATGCCAAATATACATTGGGGAAGTATCTATTTTGAAGATATGGGAATTTTCCTTCCTTAAAATGAGTTTCCTGTATCATTCCAATATCTGTTTTAGTCTGTCTCAAGTCATGGTGTAGCATCCTACGTTTTTCCGGGATGTTCAGACCCCTCGCATTTATGGAGCACACCTTTAGTCCTCCCATCTTCTATGGTCCAGCAGGCAAGGGGAGGGTAGGGGAAACCCCCCCCCGGGGGTTATAACACCAGTACCTACTTGGGATTACCTATTTGCCCGTAGATACCGAATATGGGGGGTTTGTCTAGCCGCGGCCGGAATAGCAGAGCTATGGGCCATATCCCCATGGCTGTTTTTTCTTTTTTTTTTACTTAAAATATGTAAAAATAAACCACCAAAAAAAAAAAAAACGAAAACCAAACAAAATAGAGTGAATAATTCATAATTCATAATTCCACCACTTCTCCCTCTCTTTACCTCCCCTCCTTCCAACACCATGCTCCACGGTTATTTTCTTTTTCATAACCCTTGCATGTTTAAACTAATCTTATTTTTCTAACTTTTGCTTTACCATTTACTTCTTAAAAGGGGTATATACTAAAGTAGATTACAGTATATTATCCATCTACATGTTAGAGTCCATCACAGCTTCTGTATAGCTAATTATTGATATATAGAATACATTTTCCATCACATCCTTGTTTCAAATCAATAATTTAAAAATAATTTCAGACTTCAGATTTCAGTTTCAGATTAATACATTCTATATCCATCACAGACATCTGCTTCCTATTAAGGATATTACTTGCAATTACAGTTGCAAAGACCAAAGAAAAGAAAAAAAAGGGGGGAGGCCAGGGGGGGGGGACAAAAGAGAGAGAGGAGGGCAAAAAGGAGTGAGAAAAAAAAAAAAAGCAGCCAAAAAAAAAATAAAAAAATAAAAAGGGGTGGAAATATTCAATCATATATTCCCGATCTCTAATCCACTCCTAAAGAATATACAAATACCAGATGAAAAAAAAAAGAAGGAGGACAAAAAAAATAAAAATAAAATTGTTTTCTTCCCGTTAACTCATGTCCGGTATTCCTTCTCTCTAAGCCGGATTCACTGGCCAGTTCCAAAACCTATGTGGGTTCTTCTCTTATTGATGTTTGGGTTCCCCCTCCTCGTTGTCTCCATCTAAGTCGTTGTAACCAATCTGGTATGTCACATTGCTCTATACCCAAAAATGCAAATGCATCTGGTAGATTTGAGGGTTCATTCACAGAATTTTTTTTACCCCTTTTTTGATCATCAACGAGATGGGGTACCCCCAGCGGTAGGAGGCGCCCACTGATCTAATTTTCTCCAGCAATGGTCGTAATATTGCCCTCCGCTGGAGAGTAGCCCGAGAAAGATCTGGGAGTATTTTTACAGTAGAACCCTCATAGGTTATTTGCCCCACTTCCCATGCTTTACGACCAATAAGTTCTTTATGGGCATACCGGTGTAATCGTCCTATCATGTCTCTAGGTCTTACTGGGTCTATAGAGCGGGGTCCCCACGCTCTATGTAGTCTGTCAAATTCAATTTCCTTAACATTTTCTATTACACCTAGTTGTTGGCATATGGATATTACTACTATCTGTAGTTTATTGTCCCCGACTTCCTCAGAGATCCCTCTGAATCTTAAATTGTTCCTTCGGCTACGATCTTCGGATTCCTCCAAACTTAGCTGGAACATAGAGACCTTTTTTCTCTGTGATAGATGTTCCTTTTCCAGTTTCGTAATTCGCTCATCTAATTTGCTCACCATTATCCCATCTCCTGTTACTTTCTCTTTCAGTGTTTGTATCTCAGCCCGGATCAACTGCATCTCCTGTCTATGGCCATCCTTATACTGAGCCATAATTGTCTCCATATCTCTCTGTGTAGGCAGTGTTTTCAAGATCTTTTTTAGCTCTGGATCTATTGACCCAAATGTTATCCCTTTTTCTTGCTCTGACATTGCTTTTCTCTGGCTCTGGCTCTGATTCTGGCTCTCCACCTCCTCCTTTTGTTCCCTGGTTTTATCTATTATTAAATCCGGGATCAGGGGTAAACTCAGGCGGGGTGCCGCCTTTGGTATCTCCAGACACAGGTTTCCACGGGTCTCCACTACTGCTGCCCGTGCCGCTGCTGCTGATGCTCTTGTCTGGGTAAAAAAGTCCTTAATAGCCGGTTGTGTAGGTATTATATGCGGAGGGTTTTTGTTCTCTCCCCCTCTCTTCCTTCTATTGCTCATCCCCTTCTGTCTTAATTTATCAGAGCGTGGAGCTATAGCTCAAATGGGTTCATGTAGTCTATATAGTCATATAGTCTATTTCCTATTTATGCACCCCTCACTCTCCCAGCCAAGTTCAATGTTCTGCTCAATAATTACTTAGTACTTAGTATTTAGGCACCCTGCATCCCCTTATCACTGACATTACTGCAGGGAATTTATGTTTCAATACCTGTGCCACCAGTTCACCTTTATTCAGATGCAGATGCCTCGAGAGCCTGCTGACCCGTACCTTCTGCAGTTCAGAGCCGAGACTTCAACCTTCCGCCTTCCGCCTCCGTGAGCCAGCTCAGGTCTCTACTATGATGCTGCAGTCTAGAATAGATCTACGGAAGTCTATGCAGCAGTACCTGGCATCCAGTCCTCTGCTCAGCCGCCCGTGACTTCCGCCGGTCCGTAGCTTCCACCATCCACCTCCGTGTGTCCGTTACTATCACTCTTAATGTCAATCCTCCACCGCCGTACTGCCGCACTGCTGCAATGTGAATCAAATCAGGTCCCGGGATATGACACAGTGGAGCAAGGTAAAGGTAGGTAAAGGTAGGACAAGGTAGAACAAGGCAACAATGGTGGTTTTCTTCACACTAATTGCATCAGCCACAGGGATCGCACTATGCTCCAGGCGCTTGTCTCCTCACTCCACCATTCCCGCTGCTGCCGCTAAGCCACGCCCCCGGATGCTTTTACATATATGGTTAAAAAATAGATTCTGTCCAAAAATGTCAACATAAATTTAAGAACTAGGAAAAGGAGGGATTGGAATGTGTGTGGACAAAAATTTGGTCTGTCCGACCCGTAATATGAGAACAAAGAAAGAAAACCTGGTGCCCGAAGGCATGGTTATAACCCCTAAGGGTCTCGAGAACTAGAACAAGAAAAAATCTAAATGGGGAAAATAAATTAAAAAGCAGGGGCTGGTCTGGAGCAGGATCAACTCCCTGAGCTTGCTCGAGGGCCAGGATTCTTCGGGCCATCCAGCAGAGGAGGTGATGAATTTCTTGCATGGATGGGTCCCTCAAGACTGTAGAAAAATAAATAAATAAGCTTGAGTAAAACAGGAGTCACACTTGATTCAAATACAAACATACATTATTTAGCTTCCTTTATGTATTTAGCCTGCCAGAGGTAAAAAAAAAATGTCCTCATGTCTTATAAAGTATATATATATACATTACATGCTAGTTTCTTCAGCCAAGTAGCCATCCTCTAAGCCATTGTAGGCCACAAACACACACTTTCTTCCTTCCATAAATATTCCTGCTACTGCAGTTGATACATTGTGAGTATTGTTACTTGTACAGTACTATGAGGTTTGCCAATACATGCATGTCTTTATACTCTTTGCAATTTGGGATATTATTCTACATGTAATTTCTTTCCAGATATCCTTTTCTAGTGGACATCTTGTCTGCTCAGTTCAGTTGTACTTTGCATGCATGGGGTTCACCCCTTTTGTACCTGTGACGGATGAACCTACTATGTGACCCTTTACCCTAACAGTGTTGTCAAAATATTTTTCCTCTTTTGCATTTTTTTATATATCGTCATAATAAATTTAGTAATTTTTTATCTTTATATTATTCTCATTCTCTATATTATCCCCTGGGTATTGTATACTCCCAATTCCCCTCCATACCCCATTGCAGTTTTTTTTGCACAATATTATAGGGATAGATACCCTTCCTATTTTTTCCGGGCTTAGGAACCTAGCTGCATTGATAAGAAAAGATGTACCGTAAATGTAGACTAACTTGATGTTTCGGGCCCTGAATGCAACAACAGGCTTTGAAAAACGATTTGTCACAGCAGCAGGGGGCGGTATTATGACTAGAACACACATCACACTGCAAAAGAACAGGGTTGAGTCTAATAAGTGAGCTGATTTTAGGAAAATAGCCCAACTGCCTCTACACAGGGTGATCAAAACATATGAGTTATCAGCTGTATTGTGATCTGTTTTTGTTTAATTGCCCTTTTTGAGTCTTCAAAATATTTTAATGTTTGCATCTACAGGCAAACTCAGCTTTTGTGTATGACTGTATAAAATTTTTAGTAGAGATTACTCCATCCAAGGTGTTCACTGTGGATGGGGTAATATTTGAACATGTCACATCTGAACAACCCTAAACTCATGCAAGAAAATTTAGACAAAATGTGGAGGTGTAAAAGCCTACATTAAAAAAAAATATGCAAAAGGTAGACTTTTAAGACTTTTAGGATACTGACCAACTTGAGTCCTAGCATCAGCATCCTGTTCCTCTCTCCGAGCATTCTCATGTGAAGCTATGTAAAAGGAAAAATAAAGAGAAACCATACAAGTGAGCCATGACATGAGTTCTAAAAACATAGGAAAGAAGACACAACTGTCATGTGTAAGAAGCAGCCCCTCCCCCCCCCCTGCCAAAAAAAAACTCACACACTTAATACAATAAGAGGATGTCAGGTTGCAGCAAACACAACATTGTGCCCTACCTGCCAAAATGTGCCCCTGCAGCTCAGGGGCCTCTGCAGCATACTCCCCCTCTGAGGAGTCAGAGGGCCACCCCCCTCGAGGGATGGTGTAGGTCCTCAACAGCCTTGACCCCAAAAAGTCTGCAAAGTCGAACACAGAGAAAACAAGGTATTTCAGTTACAGACCATTGTTTACAGAGGTTCTAGCCAAAACAAACATTTTACACTCAATTATAAAATCTATATAATGCTACAATCACAATGCTCATTTCATAGTAACTTAACACACTTGACAATGGTGTATGACCCTAGTGAGTCGTTTACCAAAAGGTATATCTCTGATCATAAAACATGTACACTTTGGTATCTTGCACTTCTCATTAGAAAAAAGTTCCACAATGCAAAAAAAATAAAAAGGAAGCTTGCTTTTCAGGTTGCATTGTATAAAGAGTCACTGACTCTTTACCTTACCACCCTAGAATGTGCCCAGAAGGGCAAGGCCTTGTCCATTGATAACAGTGGTGACTGGTGTTTTTTTTTTTTGGGGGGGGGCGGCAAACAACCACCCCCCTGGTCAGCCGGCGCCACCCTCCCCCCGCCTACTGTTAGTGGGTCGGTCGGGTCACCCGCACTTTTTTGAAGCCTATTAGAGCCTCTTGCTCTATTCACATGCTTAAAAAAAAAAACACTCCCCCCATTGGAATCCATGCATCTGGCGCTCTGCATGTAGATTAGGGGGCCGGACGCATGGATGGGGGGCGGTGCCTGTGTGCCCCTAATGGACGGGCCACCACTGATAGTGTAAAAAGTGCTCAGAGTTGTGTCTTTTTTATTTACTATTTGATATGGAGCTTGGCTGAGACTGGCCCTCCTAACCCTCTGCTTTTCTCTGTATTAGGAAATCTACTGTCTCTCTTGTGGTTGATAAAGTTGTTACAAAAGCATAAGGTTTTAAATTGCATGCATTTTCAGCATTAAAGTGGTTGTATAGCTAAAGAACAAATTACAGCCAGCTCCTCTGTTCTTTTAATCTATCCTACACTGTCTAATTGCTTTGTTAAAACAATGCCTGTAAATACCTTATCTTTGCTCTTTTATGGCCCGTCACGTGAGATCCGGCTCGCCGGCTCTTCTATTTCTCTGATATACAGGCTGCAGAGGGAGGGGCCGAGTCCCTCCTCCGATGTCAGCAGGGAAGGTCACGTGACCACTGTGACCAGCCAGAAGAAATAAAAGATAGGTATTTGCAGGCTTTGTTTTAAAAAACATTTACACAGTGTAGGAGGGATTAGTATATACTTTTACTGCACATGCATAGTTTCCAACATTGTAAAAACATTTATTGAGACACTTTATTGTCTGTAGGCGAAGTCTTATTATACTTAGGGGGCGGGGCACTCGTTTTTAGGTATGGTGTAGCGGGGAAAGGAAAATGGCAAAAAATGGGCATGGCTTAAACTAAATATTGGGCGTTGATTAAATGGGGCGTGGCTCAAATGGGGTGTGGTTCAAGTCTTAGATGAACGAGGGATGGAGGGAGAAAGAAAGAAAGAAAGAGATAAGTAGCGTATATGTCCTAGAGAAGACGTGAGCCTACCTAACTCCCCACGGGAACAGCCAGAGCTTACCTGCATATTAAAATGGGGTATAGATCTGCACCGTACGTTTACCGCAGTACAAATACAATCTATGATTAGTCTCTCTTTTAAATCTTCAATTTGCACCAAGATACAGGAGACTAACTAACTATAAGATTCATACCATGTTTCCTGATACACCAGAACACTGCTGGCGATGTGGTGCAAATAGAGGGACTATTCTACATATATTTTGGACATGCCCTAAATTGACTGTCTTCTGGGACAACGGTCCGGAATATTTCTCAGAAATGTACTAACTTTCAAATTCCGAATGATCCGGCGCTTTTTTTATTGCATGTCTCTACTATGTCAATCAAAAATTATAGAAAGTCCATCCTATGTCACCTACTAAATGCAGCTAAATCCTGCATCCCTCTGTTGTGGAAACAACAGACTCCACCAACCACAGCATTGTGGCTGAGGAAGGTGGAAGATATTAGAAGGATGGAAGATTTGATTTTGACATCAACTGATAGACAGGAGGTATATAAAAAGACATGGACTTCTTGAAATCTGTTTATCCACTTGGAAGAGGGTAAATCCCTCTTAGGGCTATAAAGCATTTATACAAACTTAAGTTTTGAGATGTAGTAGATGCATGGTTTGACAGCAGTATATATTCTCGGGTGCCATCCTTGAATACTGCCCTCCTTCTTTCCTGAATCTCTCTGTAGGAGAGTTTTTTTCCCTCCCTACTCCTTCCCCCCTTTTCCCTTCCCCCCTTTTTTTGTTGTTGTTGTTTTGGGTGTTTTGGTTCTTTTAATTTAAAGTATATGGAATGGAGCAGTGGAGCTTCGTTATATAAGGTGGTATGAAGTTGGAAACACGGGTTAAGGTAGCAGTGTGATAAAAGATAATTTTGGTTTTGAATTGTTATATGTTATATTTTTAGCTTAATTTAGGCTAGATACCTCTGTTTACTACTTTAAAGAAGCAATAACCACATATTTTGTAAATGTTGTTATATTATGTTGACCCTGCTCATTTCTGAAAAAAATTAATAAAATCTATATTTAAAAAAAGAAATAAGTAGGGACGGAGAGAGAAGGAAGGAAATAAAGAGTGATGGAGGGACAGCAGGCCCAGATCCTACACCATAATAGAAATATGTGTATTCCAGAAAATTTAACAATCAGCAGATAAAGATACTCCAAACACCTTGTGTTAGCGCTTCAATCATCTCAGCACCATGGTTGTTATGGTGTCAGGATGATTGAAGCGCATCATTTCTAATATTACATTGTAATATAAAATGAAATTGTTCAACTCACCATAATGCAGAATCAGTGGGAGCCCTGAGTATGTCACTTGTCACCATCGCCTGCCACCAGATGCCATCAGGTGTCCCCAGCAGAGTCCCTCCTTGCATCAGGTGCCCCCAGGCAGTGGAAAGTGGCGAAAAATGGGCATGGCTTAAACTAAATGCTGGGCGTTGATTAAGTGGGGTGTGGCTAAAAAGGGGGTGTGGTTCGAGTCTGAGATGAACGAGGGATGGAGGGAGAAAGAAAGAAATAGGTAGGGAAGGAGAGAGAAGGAAGGAAAGAAAGAGTGCACCGGAAACTGACCGGAAACTGACTGCATGGTGTGAACTAGAGCCAACAAGAGCCATTGGAATACATGGAAAACACTGTGCATGCATTTTTAGTGCAGAAAAAATGCGCACAAAACTGTACGGAACTGCATCTGGTGTGAACTGGCTCTTAAAGAGCTCCAATGTCTTAGCCGGCCGAAGAGTCAGGACCAAGAAATGCCCCTAACCTTTTGCCAGTTTACTTTGTTTAAAAGAAGATAAAGAAGTCTATTCACTCTACTTATTGCCATTTCACTCAATAACTCTATTCAAAGTCAAAGAACTGATTACTCTTTACTTGGGTATAGTGGAATTCTGTATAGCTGACTATGTTTTATTGACTTGGGTGAGCCTATGTTATCTCAGACTGTCTTTACTGTAAGTGGTTTCAATATACTAACTTGCTTATCACTAAACGGGTGTGTGTGCATTTACTATAATAACATACAGCCAGGTGCAGGGTATTTTCTAATTGTGTCTATATCTCTGGTTGCAGAGGTATTTCCATTTAACCAGGTGTGTCAGAGGGGCTGAGTTTGTACTTGGAGTTGAGGTGAAAGACAGAGAACCCAAAATATACCCAACGGCTCTTTCGGGGGTGGCGCTAAACGTGGGGGAACTCGTCCAGGATCCTCTTTACTATTAACAAACCTCCAAGAAAACACCCCAGAGAGTGTCAAGCTGGACCCTGAAACTGCACCCCAGTGGTGTGAGGAGGAAAATGGCCAAAGGGAGTTAAGTGTTGTAATGGACATCCCTGGTGTGGTCTGGACTGAGGAAAAGATCAGGCAAGCTGTGAAGATAGTAGTCCCAGATCAGAAGGTGTGGGTGATAGACGTCAAGCCCAATCAACAGAACTCCCACACTTTTTCCCTAATAGAGTGGAGGAAAGTGATCCCCACTTGCTTCCAAAGGGAGAGCTTACTGTTGACTGGCGATGTCAAAGCTTGTCTAATCCAGCTGAATGTGCCCGACATGAGTCCAGTCAGCAACTGAAATGTTACAACCTCGCCGTTGAAATTGTGGGCCAGAATGCTGTTAAGATGAGTGAATCCAGCCACCCGTCTCACCATCAGATTTGGGGAAGGAAGAGGACAGAATTTCCATAGAACAGTTCTACCCGAAGGGCACTCCACTCTCACTTGAGTGGAAAGAAATAGTCAAAACTCAGCTACTGAGATGACAGGATATGTTTTCAAAGAGTGAGTTCGATGTGGGATGTGCAAAAAGTGCCCAATACTGGATTCACCTTCAGGAAAACAAGCTATTCAGGGAAAGAGTCTGATAGATCCCTTTGGGGGACCTAGAAGATTTATGTGAACAGATGGCAGAATTGAAGAGATCAAGCATCATCAGGGAGTCTAGGAATCCTTATGCATTCCCCCATAGTGGTGGTGCGGTAGAAGAATGGATCCCTGAGGCTGTGCATCGATTATCGGATGCTCAACAGGAGGACCATCCCTGATCAGTACACCACTCCAAGGATAGAAGATGCCCTGCAGAGCCAAAGTGGTTTAGCGTGCTGGATCTGAAGAGTGGGTACTATCAAATTCCCATGCACCCTGAACATAAGGAGAAGACAGCGTTTATCACCCCAGTAGGGTTCTTCGAGTTCGAAAGGATGCCTCAGGGTCTGTGTGGCGCTCTGGCAACATTTCGGAGACTGATGGAAAAGACTATAGGAGACACGAACCTGATCGAAGTGCTGGTATACCTACTGTAGACGATATCAGCGTTTTTGGCAAAGTCTCCAAGAGTATGAAGAGTGTCTGGAGAAGGTCCTAAAGAGACTCCATGAGAAGTGGCTTCAGTAAATTACCTCGGCCATCTTGTCTCCACTGAAGGAATAGCTACTGACCCTCAGAAGCTGGAAGCTGTCACCCCTTAGCCAAGACCTACCAACGTAACGGAGCTTAGGTCATTCTTGGAGTTTTGCTCATAATATAGAATATTCGACGAGGGATTTGCTAAAAAAGCTCCGCCCCTTAATGAATTATTAAAGAATGAGGATGACGACAAGGATCCAGACCTAACAAGGCCAGTTAGACAACACAGAGGGCCCAGAGGAGTTAATTCAAAACCAGTGGACCGACCAGTATGAGCAAGCCTTTTCAGCAGCTGAAGTGGAGTCTAACGACTGCTCCTGTTCTGGCATATGCTGACTCAACCAAGCTGTATGAACTGCATGTTGATGCCCGTCAAGACGGGCTAGGTGGGGTACAGTATCAGGAACACAATGGACACCTGCGGCCTGTTGCTTATGTGAGCCGAAGTCTTGCACCTACTGAGAAGAACTACCCTACTCATAAGTTAGAATTCTTGGCTCTGAAGTGGGCAGTGGTGGATAAGTTGAAAGACTATTTGTATGGTGCAGACGACATAATCAATACCGATAACAACTCGCTCACATATATTCTTACACCGCCAAGCTGGATGCCCCTGGGCACAGGTGGTTGGCCACCCTATCAGGATTCCATTTCAGCTTAAAGTACTGTCCAGGGGTCGGGAACCAGAATGCTGCTGCCCTATCGAGGAGACCCTATGAAGCAGGGGCTTCCTCTGAAGAGTGAACTCAATTGACACCAGAAGGGATACAAGCCTTATGTCAGGGAGTGGAACATCAGGCCAGAGGAACAACTGGGGCTAAAGCCATCGGAGTCTCAGTGGAAGGTGTCCCCAAATACTACTGTGATCTGTCCCAAGTCAGGGGCAACGGCCTATCTAAGATTTCAGACAGAGACTTAAGAAAGGACCAGATGAAAGATCCCCTCTGTTCTTCCTGTGATGTATGAGGAGCCGTCCACACCGCCATTGCACCACTTGGAATCTGACTGGTCACTCCAGGATACTTGAAATGTTGTCTTCTGATGGCTGTCTCTACAACTGCTACTTCTTAGCTGAGTCACTGCGGCATGTTTCCTATGGTTTGTTTCTTGTTGTTTACTGTTTCATGATCAGTCCTGTACCACGTTGGCTTTGATTGATCCCCCACACCCCAGGAATATAGCAGTTTTTATTGCAACTGCCCATAGTCTTTATTTCTTAGAGACCTTTTTTTATTCCTTTGCCTTGGTTTTCCTTCAACCACAAAATCTTCCCAAGTCCCTCTTGGAGATTATATACTACTATTATCATACAAATCCAAAGCCTGCTGATTAGTTTGAACATCACTATTTCTGCCCACTAACTGCCATTGCCACCCTAACTCCATGACCTACCACCTGCCTCCAAACCACATAGTGGAATTTTCTGCTTCTACCTGCCTAACTCCTGCAAGCTCACCACATGCCCTCACCTATCAATGATGTCCCTCAGAATTATCTCTCTCAATGCCAGGGGCTTAAACAGCCCATATAAGAGATCGGCACTTATGAGGGAAACTAATAAGTTGCATGAAGACTTACTTATGGTACAGGAAACACATTTTTCTACCTCCAAAACTTTTCTCTCAAATTTAAGAACATTGACCAACTCTTCCTGGCATCTGTGGAGAAGAAGAAATGCAGAGTACTCATCTTAATATGCAATAATCTTCCAGTTACCCTCATTCAAGAAATAACAGATCCTCAAGGTCACTATCTCATACTTGTCTGCAATATTGATCAGACCACATACACTGTGATCAACATGTAATGCACCCAATACCAAAAAACTGCAGTTCTGTAAAAATATTCTACATCTACTCTCCGCTCATACAAAAGGTCACCTCATTATTAGGGGTGATTTCAATATAGTTGGAGACCCTGCCCATGACTCCTCTTCAAAGAAGTGTCTACCTCATCAAGCTCTAAATCATCTACTTTGCCAACATAATTTACTCGATGTCTGGCGTTGCCAACATGGCTTAGAACATGACTTAATTTACTACTTGCCGTCACAGGCTTCCTACTCACATATAGACTTATTTCTAACCAATTAATGGACTCTCCAAAATGCCCGTTCTACCATTGGGAATATACTGTGGAACACACACACCCATCCTTTTGGAACTGGGCCCTTCCAAAACCAGACTTCCAAAGTTGTGGATACTCAACTTGTCTTTACTGGCTGACCCTTCTATCAGTCGCTAGATAAACCAAGCCCACCAACAGTTCTTCAAGCTCAACGATAAACCATACAACAAAGGGATCAAATATTTGCTACAGAAGGGAAAAAAAATCCTTCCTGATCCCTCGAGAGGCAATCAGATTTTTTCCTGGATCAACTTTACCTATAAATGTCAGTACCCAATTATATTATGTACATTTAGGAAAGAATTCAGGCCTTTCTTAAAGCAATCTACTGAGCTGGCCAGAACCACCTCTCTAGGGAGTCTATTCCACATTTTCACAGCTCTTAAGCCCCGTACACACGACCGGTTTTCTCGGCAAGAAAACTGCTTCGGAATGCTTTTTGCTGAGAAAAACGGTTGTGTGTATGGTTTCTCGTCGGGAAAACTGCCGGGAATCTCGATGAGAAAAATAGAGAACCTGTTTCCCGACGAGAAAACCGTGAGTGTGTGTGCTTACCTGTCCATGGTAAACCTGCACATGCTCGATGAGACTTTTACGCATGTGCGGTAGCATACAAGGGTAGTGTAGGGTGTAGCAAGATGGCGGCGACGGCATTGAATGTGACGAGTGCCGGCTTGTCGTAGTCGATGACATCACTGCATTCTTGCTATTTAAAAGAACGGCGGTTCATTTGAATGGCGTGTGTGTACACAGGGCTTGGCAAGACAAGCTTGCAGGAATCCCGTCGAGAAAACCGACCTTTTTTTTCCGATGGGATTCCTGCCCGTGTGTACAAGGCTTTACTGTGAAGAGACCTTTCCATATTTGGAGATGAAATCTCTTTTCCTCTAGGCGTTGTGACAGCAGGAAGGTAAAGTCACCTGGTTGCATCCAGGGGGGTAGATATATTTCGCCCAGATTCAGGCTTTACGCCGACTTATACAACTAGGTGGAGAGTTGTATAAGCCCAGCTAAGGCTAGTGGGCTCATGGATGACTCATACCTCTAGGGAGAGTGCTGGGCGTCGTGCAGACAGGGAGTTGATGAGACCAGCTGAAGCTTGTCAGCTCATTTAGGCCTCTATAAGAACTCCCAGCTTCATTAGATGTTAGCTCATGCCTGGACCCAGACCTGTGTGGACTGTCTAGGGAGAGTGAACCCCTGTGCGGTGAGACAATACCTGTGTGGCTATTTGCTTGGACATTTAAAACCAGGGACTTAGGGACTAGGACAGCACTAGGCTGATCCCAGTTGTTAGTTAGGAAACCTGTATGTTTAGTCAGAGGTCAAGTTGACCAGGATTTATTTTGTTTATGTTTCTTTTGCTTTGCTGTGTTTTGTCACTGTAAATAGAAAATAAACCGCACCTTTTTGATTTTGAAAACCACAACCTCCGTTTGCTGGGCCTGTTTTTGTGTGGGGAGCCCATCTCGGGGGTCACCCACACCCGCTGCCGAGCTAACCCCCTCACAGTTGGTGGAGAACCAGTGGCAGTTTTTTTTTAAGCCAGCATGGAGGAGATACTGAAGCAGCTGGCTCTAGCAAATGCCAATCAACAGCAGACAAATGCAGGTTTGCAAAAGAGCCTTGCAGCTCAACAACAGAACTTCGCAGCCCAGCAGCAAGCTCATCAACAGAGCCTTGCAGCCCAGCAGCAGACAAACGCAACTTTGCAACAGAGTCTGGAGGCTCAGCAACAAGCCCAGCAGCAATCTGAGGCCCGCTTCATAGACCTGTTGCAGAAGCAAGAGCAGAGACTACAACAACAGATGGAAGCAGCAATGCAGCAACGTCCGCAGACCAGTGAGGAAAGCCGTCCCACTAATACCGCGTCCTTTGGGGTGAGTCGTTTATTGACAAAAATGACTGGAGAGGATGATCCAGAGGTATTTTTGACCACATTTGAAAGGACCGCTGAAAGAGAAAAGTGGCCTGAGGAGCAGTGGGCTGGACTGGTGGCTCCTCTGTTAACTGGTGAATCGCAGAAAGCTTACTATGACCTAGAGCCTAACCAAGCAAAAGACTATGTGATGCTAAAAGCTGAAATATTGGCAAGGCTGGGTGTCACCCAGGCTGTCCGGGCTCAGCGTGTGCATAACTGGACTTTCCAGCTTGGAAAACCCCCCAGGTCTCAAATGTATGATCTCATTCACCTGAGCAGAAAGTGGCTACAGCCAGAGACTTTGTCCGCACCAAAGATTGTGGAACGTGTTGTAATGGATCGGTTTTTGAGAGCTCTTCCTACTGCCATCCAAAAGTGGGTAAGCCATGGAGACCCAGAGACGGCCGATGGTCTTGTGGATCGTGTGGAGAAATACTTGGCTACAGAGAACCTGACGGCCTCTTCCAGAGACACTCGGACTTTCCACCCTAAGACCAGACCATCCCCAGGGGCGGATAAGAGGATTCCAAGGGGTGAGGGTGGAGAGAGTGAGAGGGTGGGAGCTCTACCCCAAGTTTGGCGAGAACAGCCTGGGAAATCAGCGGCTCAAGAGGCCGCAAGAAGGATCGTTTGCTACCGCTGCCGGCAAGCGGGACATATTGCAGCCAATTGCCCGGTTGTGGAGGAACCCATGCAGTGTGACTTTCTGACGGGCAGACGTCAGTCGCTGTGTGCGACAGTCGCATGCACTGCCATTCGAGGAACTGAGAAACATTTATGCAAAATGTGTGTTAATGGTAGAAATGTTGTGGTATTGCTGGATTCAGGTAGCCTTGTGACCCTGATAAAGGCTGAGTTAGTTAAAACAGAGGTCTCTGGGAATAGCAAGGTAGCTGTTATTTGTGTGCATGGGGACACCCGAGAGTATCCAGTGACTACAGTGTGTTTTGAGACCCCCAAAGGTACCCTCTCTCATCCAGTGGGCTTAGTATCTCAGTTACCGCATGACGCCATTGTGGGAAGGGATTTTCCGAAGTTCTGGGAACTGTGGGATGATCCTGAGCCCCCCACTGGTGCCCCTATGTACCAGGAATGTGATAGCCAGAACTCCCCTGAGAGTGGTGAGGACTCTCCGGAATTTCCCTTATCAGTATTGGCAGGGGAGACTCAAGAAACTGGAGAGGAGCCCACCTCCTCAGACGAAAACCTACCGTCTGTGGAGTTTTCTGATCTGGAGGTTCACAGGGAAAATTTTGCCACAGAACAGTTAAAAGACCCCGCCCTAATAAAGGCACGGGAAAACGTAGTGGAAATAGATGGCGAGTTAGTGAACCCAGATAATACCTGCACTTACCCATACTTCAGCGTAGAGAAGGACCTACTGTATCGGGTGGCAAAAAGGGCAGAAGAAACCGTTGAGCAGCTTGTGGTGCCCAAACCTTACAGGAAGTTGGTGTTGGAGTTGGCCCATGGGCACATTCTTGGAGGTCATCTGGGGACAGAGAAAACCCGAGAGAGGGTATTACAGAGATTCTATTGGCCGGGGGTGATGAAGGACATAGAAAATTATTGTTCCTCCTGCCCTGTGTGTCAGAGGTCGGCCCCGATGCCACATTTCCGTAGCCCGCTGGTCCCTCTACCCATCATTGAGGTCCCGTTTGAGAGGATCGCCATGGATTTGGTAGGTCCTATAATCAAGTCCGCTAGGGGGCACCAGTACATATTAGTTATAATGGACTATGCCACCCGTTATCCAGAAGCGATCCCTCTCCGAAATACCTCGGCCAAAACCATAGCCAAAGAGCTATCTCTTGTGTTTAGCCGGGTGGGTATTTGTAAAGAACTGCTTACGGACCAAGGTACACCCTTTATGTCCCGGGTTATGAAGGAGCTGTGTAAATTGTTCAAAGTGACGCAATTACGTACATCTGTGTATCACCCCCAAACCGATGGGCTGGTTGAAAGGTTCAACAAAACCCTAAAACAAATGTTGAAGAAAGTGGTGGATAGAGATGGAAAGGATTGGGACTGTCTACTTCCTTATCTGATGTTTGCTATTAGGGAGGTGCCCCAATCCTCTACGGGATTCTCCCCCTTTGAGTTACTGTATGGGAGACACCCAAGAGGGCTGTTGGATATTGCCAAGGAAACTTGGGAAAGTGAGAGTTCTCCCCACAGGAGTGTGATTGAGCATGTCGCCCTGATGCAAGACCGAATTGCACAGGTAATGCCCATCGTGAAGGAACATTTGGCCCAAGCGCAGTTAGCACAGCAGAGAGTGTACAACCGTGGAGCCAAGACCCGTACCTTTTCCCCGGGGGATAGGATACTGGTACTTGTCCCTACGGTTGAAAGTAAATTCCTTGCCAAATGGCAAGGCCCCTACGAGATAATGGAAAAAGTGAGCGAAGTGAATTACAAGGTCAGACAACCAGGAAGGCGAAAGCCCGAACAGATCTATCACGTTAATCTGTTGAAAGCCTGGAGGGATAGAGAGTCCCTAGTCGCAGACACTTGGTCACCAGCTCAAACTGGTTGCGTGATTCCTGAGGTTGGAATAGCAGCCACCTTGTCACAACCCCAACAACAGGAGGTTAAGGAGTTTGTGCTTCGCAACAAGGAGGTATTCTCTGAGCTGCCGGGACAAACATCTGGGGTAGAGCATGACATCATTACCCCGCCCGGTGAAAGGGTGAAGTTAAAACCCTATCGGATCCCAGAGGCCCGACGGGAGGCAATACGGGAGGAAGTACAGAAAATGCTGAACTTAGGGGTGATAGAGGAGTCCCAAAGTGATTGGTCTAGTCCCATTGTGTTGGTGCCTAAACCGGATGGGAGCTGGCGATTTTGTAACGATTTTCGTCAGTTGAACAAAGTTACAAAATTTGACACCTACCCCATGCCACGTATAGATGAGTTGATCGACCGGCTGGGAACAGCCCGATACATGACGACTCTTGACCTCACAAAAGGGTATTGGCAAATCCCCCTGGCCAAGTCGGCCAAAGAGAAAACCGCATTTGTAACCCCAGACGGGGCGTTCCAATATAAAAGAATGCCGTTCGGGTTACAGAATGCGCCGGCCACATTCCAGCGGAAAATGGACCAGATGCTGAGGCCCCATCGGAAGTATGCTGCGGCTTACCTGGATGACATAATTGTCCATAGCACAGATTGGGCCTCACATCTGCCAAAAGTGCAAGCAGTCCTGGACTCTGTTCGGGAAGCGGGGTTTACGGCTAACCCCAAGAAGTGTACCATTGGGCAGGAGGAGGCCAAATATCTTGGGTACACCATTGGGAGGGGAGTAATAAAACCCCAACTCAACAAAGTTGAGGCCATCCAGAGTTGGCCACGTCCCAACAGCAAGAAGCAGGTACGAGCCTTTCTGGGAATCGCTGGGTATTATCGGCGATTCATTCCCCACTTTGCTTCTAAGGCTGTGCCCCTAACCAACCTGACGAAGGGGAAAGGGTCGGTCATGATTAAATGGACCCCCGAGGCTGAGGCAGCATTCCAATTCTTGAAACAAGCCTTATGTAGCCAGCCAGTGTTGTACTCACCCGACTTCTCTAAAGACTTTGTCGTACAAAGTGATGCGTCAGATGTGGGGTTAGGAGCAGTATTGTCCCAGGTCTGGAACGGGGAAGAGCACCCAGTCATTTACCTCAGCAGGAAGTTGAAGTCCCATGAGGTAAATTACGCCACGGTTGAAAAGGAGTGTTTAGCGATGAAGTGGGCTCTAGATTCCCTTCGGTACTATCTGCTAGGTAGGCACTTTGACATGGTTACGGATCACGCTCCGTTAAAGTGGATGGCTCAAAACAAGGAGACAAATAGAAGAGTGAATAGGTGGTTCCTGGCCCTACAGGAATTCAACTTCACAGTAAAGCATCGCCCTGGCGTTCAAATGGGGAATGTGGATGCTTTGTCTCGAGTACATGAATGCCTGATTGCTGGTGTTCCAACCCCAAGGTTAAAACAAGAGGGGGGGGTATGTGACAGCAGGAAGGTAAAGTCACCTGGTTGCATCCAGGGGGGTAGATATATTTCGCCCAGATTCAGGCTTTACGCCGACTTATACAACTAGGTGGAGAGTTGTATAAGCCCAGCTAAGGCTAGTGGGCTCATGGATGACTCATACCTCTAGGGAGAGTGCTGGGCGTCGTGCAGACAGGGAGTTGATGAGACCAGCTGAAGCTTGTCAGCTCATTTAGGCCTCTATAAGAACTCCCAGCTTCATTAGATGTTAGCTCATGCCTGGACCCAGACCTGTGTGGACTGTCTAGGGAGAGTGAACCCCTGTGCGGTGAGACAATACCTGTGTGGCTATTTGCTTGGACATTTAAAACCAGGGACTTAGGGACTAGGACAGCACTAGGCTGATCCCAGTTGTTAGTTAGGAAACCTGTATGTTTAGTCAGAGGTCAAGTTGACCAGGATTTATTTTGTTTATGTTTCTTTTGCTTTGCTGTGTTTTGTCACTGTAAATAGAAAATAAACCGCACCTTTTTGATTTTGAAAACCACAACCTCCGTTTGCTGGGCCTGTTTTTGTGTGGGGAGCCCATCTCGGGGGTCACACACACCCGCTGCCGAGCTAACCCCCTCACAGCGTATAGAGTGCCCCCTTGTCCTCGGTTTTGAGTTATTCACTTTACAGTCAACACAAAGTTTACTATATGGACCCCTTAGATATATATTTGTACACGTAGATAATTTCCCCCCTTAATCTCCTCTTGTCAAGAGAGAATAAATTCAGTTCCTCTAATCTTTCCTCATAGCTGAGCTCCTCCATGCCTCTTATCAGTTTGGTTGCCCTTCTCTGCACTTTCTCCAGTTGCCCGATATCCTTTTTGAGAACTGGTGCCCAAAACTGAACTGCATATTTCAGATGAGGTCTTACTAATGATTTGTACAGGGGCAAAATGATATCTCTCTCTCCGGAGTCCATACCTCTCAATAAAAGAAAGGATTTTGCTTGCTTTGGAAACCGCAGCTTGGCATTGCATGATATTATTAAGCTTATGATCTACCAAAACCCAGCAGATTGGAGAAAAGCCAATGTAGCACCAATATTTAAAAAGGGCCCAAAATACATCCCTGGGAATTACAGACCAGTTAGCCTAACATCAATAGTACACAAGCTCTTGGAGGGGATAAGGGACTATATAAAAGATTTTAGTAATGAAAACAATATCATTAGCAGGAATCAGCATGGATTCAGGAAGAATTGTTCTTGCCAAACCAATCTACTAACCTTCTATGAGGAGGTGAGTTGCCATCTAGATAAAGGAAGGCCCGTAGACACGGTGTATCTGGATTTTGCAAAAGCATTTGACACAGTTACCCATAAACGTTTACTGTACAAAATAAGGTCCGTTGGCATGGACCATAGGGTGAGTACATGGATTGAAAACTGGCTACAAGGGCGAGTTCAGAGAGTGGTGATAAATGGGGAATACTCTGAATGGTCAGGGGTGGGTAGTGGGGTCACACAGGGTTCTGTGCTGGGACCAATTCTATTTAATTTGTTCATAAACTACCTGGAGGATTGGGTAAACAGTTCAATCTCTGTATTTGCGGATAATACTAAGCTAAGCAGGGTAATAACTTTTCCGCAGGATGTGGAAACTTTGCAAGAAGATCTGAACAAATTAATGGGGTGGGCAACTACATGGCAAATTATGTTTAATGTAGAAAAATTTAAAAGAATGCATTTGGGTGGCAAAAATATGAATGCAATCTATACACTAGGGGGAGAACCTCTGGGGGAATCTAGGATGATAAAGGACCTGGGGGTCCTAGTATAGGATAGGCTCAGCAATGGCATGCAATGCCAAGCTGCTTCTAACAAAGCAAACAGAATATTGGCATGCATTAAAAAAGGGATTAACTCCAAGAAAAAAAAAACAATTCTCCCACTCTACAAGACTCTGGTCCGACGGCACCTGGAGTATGCTGTCCAGTTCTGGGCACCATTCCTCAGGAAGGATATACTGGAAATGGAGCGAGTACAAAGAAGGGCAACAAAGCTAATAAAGGGTCTGGAGGACATTAGTTATGAAGAAAGGTTGCAAGCACCTGTGTGTGTACGGCGGTGGCGCTCGTCCTGCCTCCTCCCTGTCCCATTTCAAGGCATATACATCTTTTGTGGCCCCGGCGCTGGGAGATTGTCGGGGGCCACAAAAGATATATATGTCTAAATAATCTGGCGGGCCGTTCACAACCAGAACGCGGGCCGCGATTGGCCCGCGAGCCGGACTTTGGACATGCCTGGTCTAGGGGATTTGTTTATTTTTGAAATGTCGAACTTGGTTAGAATTTTGGGGGGACATGGGATGGGCAGCACTGAAGACATTACAAAAACTCCAAAACAAATGTTTGATGACCTGCTAAAGTCTCTTGCTGTAATAATCCAAACTGAACTTTGCTGCACACCAGTAGGAGTAATGTTACAGCTAAAACAGGGGCCAAGCCCAGGTTCACACTGGGCTGTGGGAATGAAGCCGTGCGAGTTCAGCTGAACTCGCACAATTTCCCTCCCGCTTGTCAGTCCCGATTTCGACCGCAATTTCAGAGACATCTGTGTAGTTTCTGGCCCGAAATTGCAAAAAGTAGTACAGAAACTACTTTTTGAAATCGGTAAAGCGCCGCAGATGCGGCATCGCACCGATTAGGACAGTGCCATTGCCGGCAAATGTGGCAAATTTGACATGCGATTTGACATGTCAAATCGCACCAGTGTGAACCAGGGCTTAAAGTCACAACAAGTAATGTCTAAAACACAGCGCCTGGCTGTATTGCCTGTCTGCTTTTGAACCATATGTACTTACCAGCAATTCTCTGGACAACCTTTTCAGGGGCGGCATGGTTCCTCCTCTTCGTATCACTCCAAAAATGCTGCAATTGCAGCACTGTTGGACGATGTTGGAATTTCCGCCACAGCTGCTCCCTAATGTGCTGGAGAATCTTCCGCTTCTTACACTGTGTGCGACACTGATAATATTTCTGGAGGAGGAAGATCTATGGGCAGACAAAATGAAAACAAAAACATGACAATACTATTAGAAAAGTTTGGCCTTTAAAATATTACAACATGCAATTAGAAATTACTTAGCACCTCTTAATATTAGTGTAGCGCTACCCCCAGTTAGAAGAGCCGCTGGTTTGATTTCGGGCCCTGCATACAGCACCGCCAACCCCCGGCAATCTTACTCGACCCACTCTGGCACAGTTAGTCTAGGGTTAAACTTATATCACATTCAGTAATATTGTAAGGGGCAATCTCTTTTACAGTAAGACAACACACTGAGGCGAGAGATCAAATGCAACGGCTTTACTTTTATATCAAAAGCATAGGCAGAACAGAACACATGCAACTTGCTTACAGAGCCCTGCAGCAATAGGTGTAGCGCACAACAATGGTCCAGCGCGGTAACCCACCGCACGCAGCTATTATGGTGTGCGCGCCCTGAGGCGCACTAAACAATATTCTATCTCCCCCCTAGTCAGGCCTGACATAGAAGAAATCTCAGTCTTTTCACTCTAGGATTTCTTCGCATGCAAACTTTCGGTGGTGCACTTGATGAAATAGTATTTGTAATCCACAAGTAGGCAGTCTCAAGTAACACTATACTGGAGACCCTTCAACTCTGTCCTGCTATGGGTCTCCTAATAGTACAACAAACAACGATAGGTGGGCCAAGGCAGTCTATAGGCCTAACACGGTACAGTCTATTGGCTTGAGCAAGTGCTCGCTCACCACTCCGGACGCGATCCCAGTCCTTGACTTCCACCTGCTGTGTCTCCGCACACAGCGTCTGCAACGATCGGGTCCCCGATCGTACTGATGTCCTCACTCGACAAGTCCGGTGTCACCCAGGCTCCGCAGTAGTGTGGAAGGCTCTTTGGAAGTTGCGCAAGGCCCAGGCTTCAGGCCTTGCACTGCAGCAGATCCGCACAGGAAGAAACTCTTGCTTGCAGCGCGGTGTCCAAAGAGGCCGAGTTCCGCCTCGCCTCCTCCTTAAATAGCCCCTCCCATTAATCTCTGCGGTGGCTAATTGCACTCTGGGTGCCGAACGGGGTTCTGGGTAACGTAGTCCCGGGGCCTTAAAGGAGACCCCACTACACACTCCCCCCACTTAAACTCTTTGGTCCCCAAAGATAACATAACACTACATCACAGAACGTACAACATCAATCAAAGTTTCGTATGATGTTGGCAGTGGAAATTCCCACCAAAAACGAGGCAGTGAACTTCCCTGCCCACAGGTCACACTATCATCAGTGTCCTGCCTAACTGTGCCAGAGAGTGAGTTGGGGTAAATGAACAGTGGGAGGACCAGGGTCTTCCATACTCCTCCTAGCAGTAACCACAGTGTCCTCCGCACTCTGCCCCATCTGTGGGTAAGTTAATCTTCTGGGATGGCTCTTCGCTTCCTCTGTCCTCTTGGGCTTTCTGTTAAAATGGGCTCTTCCTCTGGAACTGACCTAGGAATTTCCTCTGGTTCAGGAGCACTGGATTCTGGAGCAGGGAGGTACAGAGACTCCCTTGGATCTTCTTCTGGGAGTAAGTCACAGGCACTCTCCCAAGAATCTGACCAAGGACTGGACGGAATGAACTCAGTAGCTTCTGCATTCAGCGTCTGATCTATGGTGTCTTCTTCAGGTAGAAGATCAATAGCAGAGGTTCCTGGGGCCTGTGAAGGCCAAAGCCAGTCAAGTTCTTCTCCCTCATCTTCACTTATCTCCGAGGTCTCTGTATCCCCAATCTGAGGGGTCTGGGACCGAGTGTTCGGTCTGGGAGTATCCAGGATGGAAGTTGGCTCAGGGGAATCCGTCACAGGGGGTATCCGAACTGCCTCCGCTAGTGGGAGTAGGTGGTTCCGATGCCAGGTCTTCAAAGGTCCCACCTTCCCTTCTGGTTTAAGTCTGTAAACGGGCAGGCCCGGTAGCCTTTTGCAAAACACATAAGGTTCAGGTCTCCATCTGTCTGCAAACTTGTGTTTTCCAGGGACCCCCAAGTTACGTAGCAACACTCTGTCTCCTGGTTGCAAATCTTGAATCCTAACTTTCAGGTCAAAATGTTTCTTGTTGCGGGCCCCCCTTTGCTCCGAGGCCGCCTGGGCCTGTTCATAGGCCAATTTCAAATTGCGTCTGAGTCTATCGACATATCCCTTGTGGGAAGCAGCAGAACAATGGTCTATGGAAGTGAGAAAGGCCAGATCTACGGGTAGTCTTGCTTCTCTCCCGAACATAAGTCGATAGGGTGAGTACCCTGTAGCATCACTGGTGGTGCTGTTGTATGCATGCACAACTGCCGCTATGTGGTTGCTCCAATGCTGCTTCTTTTCACTGCTTAGGGTCCCCAGCATGTTGAGCAGGGTTCGGTTGAACCTCTCCGGCTGAGCATCACCTTGTGGATGATAGGGGGTAGTTCTTGTCTTCTTGATCCCCAAAGAATCCAGGAGCTTCCGGATCAATCGACTTTCAAAATCCCTCCCCTGATCTGAATGGAGCCGTTGTGGTAGCCCATAGTGTACGAAGTATTTCTCCATCAGCACTTTGGCCACGGTGGAAGCCTTCTGGTCCTTGGTTGGGAAGGCCTGGGCATACCGGGTGAAATGGTCGGTTACTACCAGAACATTTCCTAGTCCACTCAGGTCGGGTTCGAGGCAGAGAAAATCAATGCATACCAGATCAAGTGGGCTTTGACTTTGCAGATGGCCCATTGGGGCAGCTTGATGAGGTAAAGTCTTTCTCTGGATGCATCGTGCACATGAATGGCAGTATTCTTCAACTTCAGCCCTCATGCAGGGCCAATAGAAACGGTCCCTAACAAGTTGGAAGGTCCTTTCCGCCCCTAGGTGGCCATGGTTGTCGTGCAGAGCAACCAGGACCGTCTCTCGGTGCTTCTCGGGCAGGGACAATTGCCATTCGTCTTCCAGGTCATCAGAGGGGCCCCTTCGGTAGACCACTCCCTGATGCACCTGCAACTTGTCCCACTCCTTCCTCAATAGGCGAGCCTCCTTTGAAGGGTGGCGTAAGAGTCTATTCGGATCCTGATTCTCTAGGGCCTCCAAGACCAATCTCCCCATGGGGTCTTCCAATTGGTCAGATCTCAACTCTTTTTTTGACAATTTTGGCAAGTTATCTTCCCCCAGTTGGGTTACCCCACAGTACTGCTTGGGGACTCAGACTATGGTAACCCCTATCTCTTCTGCTCTTGAGTAGGGATGGACGAACATCTCCCGGGACGGTTCGCAAACGCGGGTAAATGTTCGCGAACCGCGGGTTCGCGGCGGGCCCCATTCATTTCAATGGAAGGAGAACATTAAAAACCTCCAGGTCATATATGCAGCCACAAAATAATTACTAGCTGTGCACGCATAGTCCCACAACATGGACAATGACATAACAGAAGTATTAAGCAACTTTGTGATCGACAACGACAAGCATTCTTTTCTTATCTGAAAATTTTTGTCAATTCAGGAGCGCATGAAGGCCATGGAAGAGACGCAAGGCCAGGCTATGAAGGGGGTGCAGGAGATGATCCTGCTATCGGAAAAGTTGCCATAAATGTTTGTTTTTTTTATAAGTTATATAAATCGTTTATACAGTTATAACGTTTATTTCGTTTTTTGTAATATTGCTCGGTTTTATTGAAATAGCTCGGCCTAAATCAGCCAGAACTGACAGCAGCCGGTAAATACATGTCAAATACATATAGGGTCCATTCACACGTCTGTAAAATGGGTCCGCATCCGTTCCACAATTTAGCGGAATTGATTTTCAATTCCAGTCTGAAAAATTAGGCATTCACAGCCTGGATAAAGAAGCCCAGTACAGGCCTCAAAAATTAGCCAACAGGAATTCATCTGACAGCAAAGAACTTTGTATTCTGTGGCTGGAGGTACATTAGGCATTCACAGGATAAATACGTTTCGGGCACTTCAGGCCCCAAAAATTAGGCATTCAACGGACATAAAAAGGCCCTTTATGCCGCTGAATTTACCCAAGAAGACAGGGACCATGAATAATTGTTATAGGTGGTGGTGGACATTTGTGGCCTGTCATGAGGAATTTGAATGAAACATGGTCTACTGGTCACATGTGTTGAATTCCTCAGAGATCCATGCCTCATTCATTTTTATAAATGTGAGGTAGTCAACACTGTTGTGAGCTAGGCGAGTGCGCTTATCGGTCACGATCCCCCTGCTGCGCTGAATGTCCTTTCGGACAGGACACTGGACGAGGGGAAAGCCAACAGTTCCATTGCAAATTGTGCAAGCACTGGCCAGAGGTCAAGCCTGCCCACCCAGTAGTCCAGGGGTTCATCACTTCTCAGAGCGTCCACATCGGCCGTTAATCCGATGTAGTCGGACACCTGTCAGTCTAGGCGTTCCCTGATGCTGGATCCGGATGAGACCTGTCGATGGGTCGGCTGAAAGAATGATCTTATATCAGAAGTGACCAAGACATCTTCAAACCGCCCTCTTCTTGCAGGCGCTGTTGGATTGGTATCCACAACTGTTCCTCTGGGAGTGGAAATTCCTCTGCCAGCGCACACAAAAGCAGAATGCAGCATTTCTTGAAGCAAGGCCTGGAAGTGCTCCATTCTGACAGCCCTCTGTGATGGTGGTAACATTTCTGCCATTTTTTGTTTGTACCGGGGGTCCAAGTACGTTGCCACCCAGTAATGGTCCTTGCCCTTTATGCTTTTTATACGGGGGTCCCTCTTAAAACACTGGAGCATGAAGGCCCCCATTTGCACTAAACTGGAAGCAGTGTGGTGGCCTGGCTCCTGCTCGTCATCATCCAGGATAATGTCATCCTCGATCTCCTCCCCCCATCCACGAACAACAACAGCAGGGATCCCAGAAAGGTTTAAAGCATGCTCTTGTTGCTCCTCCTCATCTGCCCCGGCACCATCCTCCTCTGACTCCTCTTCAGACTCCTGTTGTTGACTTGTCTCAGATAGAGTAGCCCCCCCTGGGAATTCATCCAGCATTGCGACTTCCTCATCTTCCTGCTCCTGCTCCTCGACGGCTTGATCAATGACACGACGCAATGCACGCTCCATAAAGAAGGCATAAGGTACGATGTCACTGATGGCGCCATGGCTGCGACTGACCAGTTTGGTGATCTCATCAAATGGCCGCAAAAGTCTGCATGCGTCGCGCATGAGCAGCCAGTGACACGGTGAAAAAAAAACAAACAAGATCCCCAGAACCTGTTCTGGCGCAGAGTTCGTACAGGTAGTCGTTAACTGCATGTTTCTGCTGGAGCAGCCTATCAAGCATATACAAGGTTGAGTTCCATCGCGTCGGGCAGTCACAAATAAGACGTCTGACCGGCAGATTGTGTCGCCGCTGAATGTCAGCTAGGCGAGCCATGGCCATGTAAGATCTTCTGAAATGGGCCGAGATTTTCCTTGCCTGCCGCAAGACGTCCTGGACCCCAGGGTATTTGACAACGAATCGCTGCACGACCAAGTTCAAGACGTGTGCCATGCATGGCACGTGTGTAATTTTGACCTGTTTCAACGCGCTCAGCAGATTGGCGCCGTTGTCGCACACCACTTTACCAACTGTCAAATTGAGCGGTGTTAGCCACTGATCTGCCTGTGAACGCAAAGCTGAAAGGAGTGCAAGGCCAGTGTGGCTCTTGGCTTCCAGGCACAACAGACGCAGCACAGCATGGCAACGTCTCACCTGGCATGTCGAATAGGTTCTGGGGATCTTGGGCGGCGCAGCGGAAGAGATGGTAGCAGCGGAAGAGGAGGTGTCAGCCGAGGAGGAGAGGGAGGATGGAGTAGGAGGAGGAAGAGAAGAGGCAGGCCTGCATGCAATCCGTGGCGGTAAAACCAAATCTACACGGGTGCCACGGGTTACATGCTTGACGGCCGTCAGAAGTTTCACCCAGTGGGCAGCAAAAGTAATATACCTTCCCTGCCCGTGTTTGCTAGACCACGTGTCTGTGGTCAGATGTATCTTGGCACCGACACTGTGTGCCAGAGATACATTCACTTGCCGCTGAACATGGCCATATAGCTCTGGGATGCCCTTCTGGGAGAAATATTTCCTTCCTGGGACCTTCCATTGTGGTGTTCCAATAGCCACAAATTTTCGAAAGGCCTCCGAGTCCACCAGTTTATATGGCAGTAGTTGGCGGGCTAGGAGTTCTGACAAGCCAGCGGTCAACCGTTGGGCAAGAGGGTTATCCGGCATCATCATTCTTTTACGCTCGAACATTTGGCCCACGGAAGCCTGCCTTTTTCCAGATAAACTTGGGGACGGGATGATGGAAGGTGGAGTGGAGGACAACTGTGAAGAGAGAGGAGAAGTAGTAGAAGAGGCTGGACGGTGAGAGCCTGGAGTTTGGCTTTGTGGGTTCTGACGGCGTTGCTCCCACTGGGCTCGGTGATGGGAGTTCATGTGCCTTCTTAAGGCGGTCGTCCCTAGGTGAGTGTTGGGCTTACCGCGACTTATGCGTTGACTGCAAAGGCTGCAGATGGCAACACTATTGTCAGCAGCGGACACGTTAAAAAAAGCCCACACTGCGGAGCCATGTGCCGGCGTCCTGGGAGCCCCAAATGTGACCGTACATGGTTGATGGCTCGCTCTGAGTCCTGATACATTAGCAGTCTGGTTTGTCCTTCCTGTGCAATGTAAGTTCCGCCTGCCTCTCCTCCCTATCTGCTGGTCCATCTCTCCCTCTGAACTCCCCTCCTGGTCCTCTCTTGTGGGCACCCACGTGACGTCCATAGACACATCATCATCTATGTCACCTTCCCCACCACTAACATTAGAGATCTCGGAGTAGGCAACAACAGCGGGGACCAACATCCTTGGGCTGATCTGGGTACTGTCGTCAGACTGCTGAGTGGCGGTTGTTGCTACCTCCTCTTCCTGATCCAATGTCAAGAATGCCTGCGCATCGGAGAAGTCTTGTGATGGATCGGAAAATAATTCCTGTGACTCAAGCGGAGGGTATATGGTGGCGGTGGTGTTGGTGGTAGTGTCTTTGGGGGTGCACACAGCAGAGAGTGAAGAGGGTGCAGATAGAGAGGATGAGGAGGGTGCAGAAGAGTAAGGCTGAGTGAGCCACTCAACCAAGTCTGGTGCGTCCTTTGACGTAATCGAACGCACCTTCTGCAACTTCCCACTTTGGCTCCGGCCTGGTGCTCCTGCCCTACCCCTACCACCCCTGCGGAAGGGCCTGCCTCTTCCTCTGCATGTCATCTTTTCAAATGACCCTGTGACAAAAGGCTGTAGAGAAGGGCAGTATATGTGGAAGAAGGTATATAACACCCCGCTTCAAACTGTCGTTTTCGGGGGCCACTGGTCTATCACAGCAGTTATAATACTTTTTTCTAATTGCGTTTGTCACTCTTTGTAGTATCGCTGCAGAACCTCTCAGCAGTCACAATGCTGCACAGTAGAAATGCACTATATATTATATAGTATATAGTATATATTGTATAGTATGTTTGAAAGTTTTTTTATGCGTGTATTAGACCCCTATATACTGCACACCAAATAATACACCTATACCAGTCCTTAAATTAACTTTTGTGGAGCTTTATTGGTTAGCGATTTTAGTCGCTAGTCTGTGCCTGCGACACACAGCAGCAACTTCTACCTAAACCGAGAAAAGAGCTGCAGCAGAACCGCTCAGAAGCAGCACAGTAGAAATGCACTATACTATTCTTCCTATATGTGAAAGTATTTTATGCATGTAGTACACCCCTATTTACTGCACACAAAATAGTACACCTATACCAGTCCTTAAAATAACTTTTCTGGAGCTTTATTGGTTAGCGATTTTAGTCGCTAGTCTGTGCCTGCGACACACAGCAGCAACTTCTACCTAAACCGAGAAAAGAGCTGCAGAACCGCTCAGAAGCTGCACAGTAGAAATGCACTATACTATTCTTCCTATATGTGAAAGTATTTTATGCGTGTAGTACACCCCTATTTACTGCACACAAAATAGTACACCTATACCAGTCCTTAAAATAACTTTTCTGGAGCTTTATTGGTTAGCGATTTTAGTCGCTAGTCTGTACCTGCGACACACAGCAGCAACTTCTACCTAAACCGAGAAAAGAGCTGCAGCAGAACCGCTCAGAAGCTGCACAGTAGAAATGCTGCACAGTTGAAATGCACTATATATTATATAGTATAGTATATATTGTATAGTATGTTTGAAAGTTTTTTTATGCGTGTATTAGACCCCTATATACTGCACACCAAATAATACACCTATACCAGTCCTTAAATGAACTTTTGTGGAGCTTTATTGGTTAGCGATTTTAGTCGCTAGTCTGTGCCTGCGACACACAGCAGCAACTTCTACCTAAACCGAGAAAAGAGCTGCAGCAGAACCGCTCAGAAGCTGCACAGTAGAAATGCTGCACAGTTGAAATGCACTATATATTATATAGTATAGTATATAGTATATATTATATAGTATGTTTGAACGTTTTTTATGTGTGTATTAGACCCCTATATACTGCACACCAAATAGTACACCTATACCAGCCCTTAAATGAACTTTTGTGGAGCTTTATTGGTTAGCGATTTTAGTCGCTGGTCTGTGCCTGCGACACACAGCGGCAACTTCTACCTAAACCAAGAAAAGAGCTGCAGAACCGCTCAGAAGCTGCACAGTGGAAATGCACTATACTATTCTTCCTAGAGTATTTTATGCGTGTAGTACACCCCTATTTACTGCACACAAAATAGTACACCTATACTAGTCCTTAAAAGGACTTTTGTGGACCTAATAGCTAGGATTACAGTCTGTCCCTGCTCCACACAGCAACCTGTCCCTACGCTGACAAATAACAGAATGTAAAATGGCAGCCAGATCAGGTCTATTTATAAGGTAGGGGGTATGTCCATCTGCTGAAATGTCTCCATTGGCTGTCCTGTACCACATGATGGATGTGTCATAGGTCAAAAATTCCACAATGTTAAAGAATATGGCGGCCACGAACCGGCCGCGAATAGCGCCATATGTCCGCCGGTTTCGCGAACCGCGAATGCGCTAAGTTCGCCGCAAACTGACCTCGGGGCGAACCGCAAGGCCATCTCTACTCTTCAGCCGCCACTGGCTTGGAGTTCAGCCCCTTGACAGAGGGTCCGCACCCCGTCGGGTGCCACTTGGGTCCACTCTTCTGCATTGAAGGTGGAAACATGAGATCTTCTAGACAGGGCGTCTGCATCTCGGTTTCCAGCCCCAGGTCTGTACTTTAAGCTGAAATTGAAGGCCGACAGAGCCGCCAACCATCTATGTCCTGTGGCATCCAACTTTGCTGTGGTGAAAAGATAGGTGAGGGGGTTGTTGTCGGTTTTCACTGTGAATTCCGCCCTATACAAATAGTCTCTGAGTTTGTCAACTACCGCCCACTTAAGAGCCAGGAACTCCAACTTATGGGTGGGGTAGTTCTTCTCGGAGGGAGTCAGACTCCTGCTTACATACGCAACAGGCCTCAGTTGCTCTTCATGCTCCTGGTATAGCACTCCTCCCAAACCATCATGACTGGCATCTACATGAAGTTCATAGGACTTCTTAGGGTCTGCGTAGGACAGGACAGGGGCAGTGGTTAATGTTTTCTTCAACATCTGGAAGGCATCCTCACACTTCTCGTTCCACTGATCCTTGACTGACTCCCCTGGCTTTCTGGGGCCTGCGTCATCCTCTTCCCCCTCCGTCTTAAGCAGCTCATTCAGAGGCCTGGCTATCCAAGCAAACCCCTCCACAAACCTCCTGTAATAGGAACAGAACCCCAGGAAGGATCTGAGCTCTGTCACAGTGGTGGGCCTGGGCCAGGAGGTGACTGCCTTCAATTTTTCAGGGTCTGTGGCTACCCCATCTTCAGACACTATGTGCCCCAGATAGTTGACTGAAAGAATTGGCATTTTTCAGGTGAGAGCTTGCGCCCTTCCTCACTCAGTCTCTTCAAAACTTTCTCCAGCCTCTCTTCATGTTCTTCCAAGGTTCTTCCGAAGACAATGATGTCATCCAAGTATACGAAGACTTCGATGAGGTTCATGTCTCCTACAGTCTTCTCCATAAGACGTTGGAAGGTAGCTGGGGCTCCAGACAGACCTTGAGGCATCCGATAAAATTCAAAGAACCCTACTGGGGTTATGAAAGCCGTCTTCTCTTTGTCTTCTGGATGCATCAGGATTTGATAGTACCCGCTCTTTAGGTCCATAACACTGAACCACTTGGCTCCAGACAAGCTCTGTAGGGCATCCTCTATCCTCGGAGTGGTATACTGGTCGGGTGTAGTTCTCCTGTTGAGGGTCCTGTAGTCTATGCACATCCTCAATGATCCATTCTTCTTTCTGACCACCACTATCGGGGAGGCATAGGGGCTTCTGGATTCTCGGATTACACCGGTTCGCTTCAGCTCGGTGAGCTGTTCCCTTAAGTCCTCGAGGTCTGCTAACGGAACTCGCCTGACTCTTACCCTGAAGGGCTTGTCTTCCTGAAGGCGGATCCGATGGGTGGCACTCCTTGCACACCCCACATCGAACTCATCTTGGGAGAAGATCTTTTCCCACCTGGTCAACTGGGCCCTGGCTCTCTCTTTCCAAGCCCTGGGTAGGTTTGGGTTCTCCATGGAAAGTTTCGCCCACACAGTGCTCTCTCCATCTGTCTTCTCCACATCCGACAAACCAACTGGGGTGGCAGGGCTCACCTGGCCCAGCAGCATCCTGGCTGGGATCTCCATGGGGCCACCTGTAGTATTCCTGACACTCACAGGTACCTTACAGTGGGCTTTTTTTCAGGGCCCTCAACGGGACCACTTCTGGGACTACTTCTAAGCCCGAATGTTCCCCCTTGGGTCGGGTTCCAACATGACAAAGGGCCCAGGCTGCTCCCAAGTGAGTTTCACAGTGGCTTTCAAACAGGCCACTTCACCGGGCTGTAGCACTTTTCCTTTTCTTCCCAGCCTCCAAACCTTCCCTACCCCCTCTTCTGGGGCCTTCTGTTCTAAGATCAGTCGTTGGTAGGCTGTCTTCAACATTGGGTGGATTCCAGTGACTGTGGGGCCTTTTCCTTTTGTTAGAGGGGTCAAGAGTCTTCGGACCAGATCCCTGTTGGTCCCTATTATTAAGGAACTCTTGTTAGCTCCAGGCGGTCGGGGGCATACCACAGCTAAGGTATCAAACACTTCAGCCTTCCTGGCTATGGACGGGTCAAAAGTCAGTTTTATAGGAAGATAGCCATCATAAGGGAAACTCTCTGTCCCAATTCCCCATATCTCCAGCTCTTCAATCTTCTGGATAGGTAGGTGACTTAAATGCTTGTCATAAAAGTCCCGGTACAACAGGGTCACTTGCGCCCCAGTATCCAATATGGCTCTTGTGTAGACTCCCTCCTCTTGAACAGGTACTATCGGGGAGGGACCCACCAGCTTCTCTGCATATTGCTTCAAAGGGGTCTCTTTCCTTTGATCTTTGCATTTTCCTTTTGGACTTTCTTTCTTCCATTTCTCTTTGGACTTAAGTCTCTCTTGGGCCTGGTATGCATTGATCTCCCTCCTTTTGATGGGTGTAACTACCCGCTGAGGGACACTACTCTCTTTCTTTGGGGTGCGTTCCCTCTGAGGAACCTTGCGTTTCTTCTGAGGGGTCTTGTCCACTCTTTTCATGTGCTTCTCGTTCAGTTTGGAGCTCACTGGAGATGATGGGCACCCGGTTGACTCCTTCACCGGGGCCCGCTGAAGTTTTCCGGCGGCTTGCGGTTATTCATCTTTTTTTTCTTTGGACTGTCACACACTTTGGCGAAATGGCCAGCTCCTCCACAATTGAAACAAATCACATCCCCCCACTCTTCCAGGGATGCGGGCGCTGAGGTGTTGGGAAACAGTTCCTTCCTCGGACTTTCCCTCTCTGGTTCCCTTGACTTCTTTTCCATCAGGGGGGTCAGCATTCCCAATACTTGGGACATCTGCGACTTCAAGGTATCCACCTCTGAGTCTCTTTCCAGGGTCATGGCCGTCCTGACCATCACCGGAGGAGGATTTACCGACTCAACTGGTTGGCTCCTCTTCTTCTCCTCCAGCATAGCTCCTTCCTCTCTGATCACTCGGATCAAGTCAGGGTACTCCAGGCTCGTCCTGTCTTGTGTGTAGCGCCAATGCGATGGGGTCCAGGGGCTGAGATCCTCTCATCACCTGTTGAACACGGGCCTCATCCACCTTCCGCGGGTCAATCCCCTTCTTCAGAATCATCTTATGCAGGATCTTATCCAGGCGCCTCATGAACTCTGACAGTTTCTCTCCTGTCTTTTGGTAGCAGTGCTCCAGCTGATAAGTGAGCTCAGTGATTTTCTCTGTTCCACCGAACACATTCTGCAGAATGTCCAGATAGTCCTGTGCATTACAGTCTGTCTTACTCATCTTGAGGTTGCGTATGGCCTCTAGAGCAGGCCCCTTCAAGCTCTCAGCAATTCTCTGCTTCTTTCTGTGGTCTGGGACTTCCCATTCTTCTAAGGCCTGAGTGGCACCGTCTAACCACTCCTCAAACCCCTCTTCACCCGAAGGTACAGGTTTCCTCCCAGAGAATATTCAGAGTTTTCTGTACCCTGACATTTGGTAGTCTGTAGGATCCTTCTTACACTGGGCTACAATTTCCCCCAGGACTGCGCATAATTCTGCGCTGAGGGTGGCAGGTGGCGACCCGGGACTTTCCCTTTTCTGCTGTTTCTCTGCTTTTGGGGTGGGTGATGGAGATAGTTTTGGCGTCTGAAACCGTCCTCCCGGCCCGAGCGGCAGCGCGTGCACTAGGCTATAAGTCTGATCATCTATAGAAAAAAGGAGAAGGGATGTGGGGAATCAAAGTCCCCCACTGACAGTATTCTTCAATGAGGCTCAGGTAATTATATGTACTGAATGTTAGTAAACCGCAAGGATAGAAAGTTAAAGAAAACAATTTAATGATAATATTAATTGAAAAAACACCATCTAAACCACCTAATATAAAATAAGACTAGTCAAAAATGAACATTAAACAGGGGTGGCCACCCAATCGACCATACACACCATACACACCATACACATTCAACCGCTGCTTTTCTTATGTAATATACCGATGTTTGCAATAGTCAATAGTGCTTATGAATCTCAGTATCTTGGTATATAGTTGATGATGAACAGAGTACCTTCTGTGCAGTTAGTTATTCTGATGGAAAATGTTAATGGGTGAATTTGCTGAATGACCATGAACAAGCCGACAGTCTTACACACTAATTAACGTGGTGGGGGTGTCAAACGGCTGGGTGTAAACTTCTTTTACACATAAAACGATATTGTGGACAGTGATTAATGGTATAATCAACAATGATACCTCAAACAGAATGTCTCTGTGGAGTTTTCCACCATCCAGTATGGACAGCCAGCTGATCAGTAGACAGATCTGTGTAAAGGAAACATTCACTCACCACTTCGTTGTGTGTTCAGTCGGCAACAAATGTTCAATGCTTCAGCTGATATCACCGATGATCTGTTAGTTTCCACTCATTGGATCCAGAAGAAATCATTCGAACAGATGCACTTGAAGTAAAAGTCTGTCCATAATAGTGAGACTTCGGTATGTACACGCCGCAGAGCTAGTCCCAAGTCAAGGCGGCATATTCAATGATCATAACGGATGATTTAGCATGCTCCGATGAAACCTTACTGAAGGTGAAACATGTAAGCAGTTAGGCATTTCTGCAGCTACACTCTTTGTAGCGTTTAAACAGGGGGACCTGACCCACCAGACTAACCGCCTAAATCATCCGTTATGATCATTGAATATGCCGCCTTGACTTGGGACTAGCTCTGCGGCGTGTACATACCGAAGTCTCACTATTATGGACAGACTTTTACTTCAAGTGCATCTGTTCGAATGATTTCTTCCGGATCCAATGAGTGGAAACTAACAGATCATCGGTGATATTAGCTGAAGCATTGAACATTTGTTGCCGACTGAACACACAACGAAGTGGTGAGTGAATGTTTCCTTTACACGGATCTGTCTACTGATCAGCTGGCTGTCCATACTGGATGGTGGAAAACTCCACAGAGACATTCTGTTTGAGGTATCATTGTTGATTATACCATTAATCACTGTCGACAATATCGTTTTATGTGTAAAAGAAGTTTACACCCAGCCGTTTGACACCCCCACCACGTTAATTAGTGTGTAAGACTGTCGGCTTGTTCATGGTCATTCAGCAAATTCACCCATTAACATTTTCCATCAGAATAACTAACTGCACAGAAGGAACTCTGTTCATTATCAACTATATACCAAGATACTGAGATTCATAAGCACGATTGACTATTGCAAACATCGGTATATTACATAAGATCAGCAGCGGTTGAATGTGTATGGTGTGTATGGTGTGTATGGTCGAATGTGTATGGTGTGTATGGTGTGTATGGTCGACCCCTGTTTAATGTTCATTTTTGACTAGTCTTATTTTATATTAGGTGGTTTAGATGGTGTTTTTTTCAATTAATATTATCATTAAATTGTTTTCTTTAACTTTCTATCCTTGCGGTTTACTAACATTCAGTACATATAATTACCTGAGCCTCATTGAAGAATACTGTCAGTGGGGGACTTTGATTCCCCACATCCCTTCTCCTTTTTTCTATATATGCTTCCATTATTCAGAGGCTCTATAAGTGCGATAAGCCTTTATAGTTGGGTGATCTAATCAATATCTGATTATTGACCAATTACATTTTTATACTCCATTAGGCACCACTATAAATTATATTTTGGATGAGCTTTCTATATACCCATTTTTGTGTTTTTTTATAAGTCTGATCATCTATTGCTTCTACACTTGGATTCTTGAAATGCTCTGGGACTCCGTCCTTCCACTCTATTAGTGCGTGGGTCAGTGAGGAATTCGTCCTGACATCCACCACCCATGCTTTCTGATACGGGGACAGTGACATCACTAGCTGCTTCACCGCTTCTTCTTGCCAGATCCCTGGGAGTCCTATGACTACTACCCCGGCTGGATCTGTGCCGACCACTTTGCACCACTGTCCTACTTCTAGTGGGTCCATGCTGGTACTTTTGGCGCATTACTTGCTACAACAGGATCCCGGACTCGAGAGCCCCCACGTGTAGCGCTTCCCCCCAGTTAAGAGAGCCGCTGGTTTGATTTCGGGCCCTGCATACAGCACCGCCAACCCCTGGCAATCTTACTCGACCCACTCTGGCACAGTTAGTCTAGGGTTAAACTTATATCACATTCAGTAATATTGTAAGGGGCAATCTCTTTTACAGTAAGACAACACACTGAGGCGAGAGATCAAATGCAACGGCTTTACTTTTATATCAAAAGCATAGGCAGAACAGAACACATGCAACTTGCTTACAGAGCCCTGCAGCAATAGGTGTAGCGCACAACAATGGCCCAGCGCGGTAACCCACCGCGCGCAGCTATTATGGTGTGCGCGCCCTGTGGCACACTAAACAATATTCTATCTCCCCCCTAGTCAGGCCTGACATAGAAGAAATCTCAGTATTTTCACTCTAGGATTTCTTCGCATGCAAACTTTCGGTGGTGCACTTGATGAAATAGTATTTGTAATCCACAAATAGGCAGTCTCAAGGAACACTATACTGGAGACCCTTCAACTCTGTCCTGCTACGGGTCTCCTAATAGTACAACAAACAACGATAGGTGGGCCAAGGCAGTCTATAGGCCTAACACGGTACAGTCTATTGGCTTGAGCAAGTGCTCGCTCACCACTCCGGACGTGATCCCAGTCCGGGACTTCCACCTGCTGTGTCTCTGCACACAGCGTCTGCAACGATCGGGTCCCCGATCGTACTGATGTCCTCACTCGACAAGTCCGGTGCCACCCAGGCTCCGCAGTAGGGTGGAAGGCTCTTTGGAAGTTGCGCAAGGCCCAGGCTTCAGGCCTTGCACTGCAGCAGATCCGCACAGGAAGAAACTCTTGCTTGCAGCGCGGTGTCCAAAGAGGCCGAGTTCCGCCTCGCCTCCTCCTTAAATAGCCCCTCCCATGAGTCTCTGCGGTGGCTAATTGCACTCTGGGTGCCGAACGGAGTTCTGGGTAACGTAGTCCTGGGGCATTAAAGGAGACCCCGCTACATTAGTAACCCCCAAAAAAATAAGAGAGAAGAAAGAGAAATATTTTCATGGCTTTTTCCATCTTTCTCTCTCTCTTCTCTCTCTTTCTGGTCTGTCTTCTCTCGCTCTTCACTCTATTTGTCCACTTGCTGACCTTTTTCTTACATTTGTTGTTTACAAGTTTAACCACTTGCTGACCGGCTCACGCACATATACGTCGACAAAGTGGTCCGTTCCCTCAAAACGCTGTACCCGTACGTCGGCTCCTTTAAGGGCCAGAGCAGGCACGTGCGCAGCCGCTGTGCAGCTGGGGACCCGATGCGCGATCGCAGGTGGCCGGCGGCGACTGCGGGCACGAGAGCCAGAATTGGATTTGTGTGTGTAAACACACAGGAGTGAAGAGACAGATCTGCTGTTCGTAGTAATTACAAACAGCGATATGTCTTCTTCTCCAGTCAGTCCCACCCCACCCCTTGATCGCCCCCTAGTGTTTTTGTTATTCAATTCTTTTTCCCCATTGCAGATGAATACTCACTGTTTTGGTGTTCTAAAACCTCCGCTGTCCGTTTTTGTAAGCAAGGTTAACTTTTAAAATGTGATGAAGGCATTTTCCATTTTGCTTGTGGGCATGTGAAGCCCACAAGCACTCATTTCCTGGATGCGGTGAATGCTCATCTCCCAGCATTCACCGCTCGTTCCCGAGCATGCTCAGTGTTTACTGTGAGCAGCGTCGTAAACGTCCTGGTCCCCATCACAACGGGCGGCGTCATCGAAAGTTCCAGCCCCGTTGTGATGGCAACCAAAACAAAATCACCAGAGATTTCCCTGGGCGGCGAGCCGCACTGACTCTTGGGAAGCATGACACTTAGCTCCCAGGAGACAGTACGGCGACATGAAAAGCAGGATACACGTCACCTCCCGTGGGATGAAAGACAGGAAGTAACCCTTCAAAGAGAAATAATAAGGTATTTAAATCGCAAAATTTTTTTTGGAGTGACATTGGAATATCTATGCAATGTACTGAATGTGAAAAGATAAAGTTGTAAATTTGGGTGGAACTCCGCTTTAACCCGTTCGTTCCCTGCAGTGACATTTACACAGTAATCAGTGCATTTTTATAGCTCTGATCGCTGTATAAATGTCAATGGTCCCAAAAATGTGTCAAAAGTGTCTGATCTGTCAGCCGCAATGTAGCAGTCCTGCTAAAAATCGCAGATCACCGCCATTACTAGTAAAAAATAATAAAAAAAATGCCATGAAAATGCCATAATTCTTTCAAACAACCAATTTAGGCTTATTGTGCTTTTTTTGTACCAAAAATATGTAGAAGAATACATATTGGCCTAAACTGATGAAGAAATTTGTTTTTTTTAAAACATTTTTGGGGATATTTATTATAGCAAAAAGTAAAAAATATATATATATTTTTTTTAATTGTCGCTCTTGTTTTGTTTATAGCGGAAAAAACAAACAAAAAAAACGCAGAGGTGATCAAATACCACAAAAAGAAAGCTCTTTTTTTTGTTTTGTTTTCGACAGATTCGTTATGTTACTAATCTTGTTTCGTTATGGAGTTGGTTTAGTTTGGTTTTCGTTAAATTTCGTTTTTGGTAAAATTAGTTTCATTTATAAATTTTCTAACAAATTCCAACTTTACAGAATGATTAGTATTCGGATCAGTCGAAAAACCATCGACCGTTCCGAATTCTGTGTGAAGAAATAGCTGGTTGTTAAACAGTGGGCCCGGGAAGCCACCCGTCCGCGTCCTTAACAACCATGAATCATCATCTGTCAGTGGGCTTCCCCACTGACAGATGAATGTAAAGAAAAGAATGCCGGCATTGCCCAGCAATAGAATTTTAGTAAGGTTCCCCCCCCCCCCACAGTCCATACCAGGCCCTTTAAAATAACCACTTAAGCCCCGACCATTTTGGCAACTTAAAGACCAGGCCCCTTTTTGCGATTCGGCACTGCTTCGCTTTAACTGACAATTGCGCGGTCCTGCGACGTGGCTCCCAAACAAAATTTACGTCCTTTTTTTTCAACAAATATAGCTTTCTTTTGGTGGTATTTGATCACCTCTGAGGCTTTTATTTTTTGCGCTATAAACAAAAATAGAGCAACAATTTTGAAAAAAAATCAATATTTTTTACTATAATAAATATCCCCAAAAAATATATAAAAAAACATTTTTTTTCCTCAGTTTAGGCCGATACGTATTCTTCTACATATTTTTGGTTAAAAAAAATGCAATTGGCGTTTATTGATTGGTTTGCGCAAAACTTATAGCGTTTACAAAATAGGGGGTAGTTTTTTGGCATTTTTATAAAAAAATTTTTTTTTTTACTAGTAATGGCGGCGATCAGCATTTTTTTTCATGACTGCGACATTATGGCGGACACATCGGACATTTTTGACACATTTTTGGGACCATTGTCATTTTTACAGTGATCAGTGCTATAAAAATGCACTGATTACTGTAAAAAGTACACTGGCAGTGAAGGGGTTAACCACTAGGTGGCGCTGTAGGGGTTAAGTGTTCCCTGCATTGTGTTTCTAACTGTAGGGGGGATGGGCTCTGTGTCACATGACACCGATCTCCGCTCCGAGTACACGGAGCCGAGATCCGTGTCATTGTCACTAGGCAGAGCAGGGAGATGCTTGTCTACACAATCATCTCCCCGCTCTATACCTCCGTGAGACAATCGCAGTCCGACTCACGGGGATGGCGGCAGGGTCGCGCGCGACCACACATCAGGCAGTTAAAGGGGACGTACAGGTACGTGGATGTGCCTGTACGTGCCATTCTGCCGACGTACAGGTACGTGGATGTGCCTGTACGTGCCATTCTGCCGACGTACAAGTACAGGAGGCAGTCGGAAAGTGGTTAAAAAAGAAAATGGCGTAGGGTCACCTGGAAAGTCCATACCAGACCCTAATCTGAGCATACGGCCTGGCAGGCCAGGAAAGGGGAGGGGACGAGCGAGCGCCCCCGAACCATACGAGGCCGCATTCCCTCAATATGGGGGGGGGGTGGGTGCTTTGGGGCAGGGGGTGCTCTACCCCCCACCCCAAAGCACCTTGTCCCCACGTTGATGGAGAAAAGGGTCTCTTCCCAACAACCCTGGTATGTGGTTGTCGGAGTCTGCGGGCAGGGGGCTTATCAGAATCTGGAAGGGCCCCCTCCCCCATGTGAATGGGTATCGAGTACATCGTACCCCTACCCATTTACTGAAAAAGTGTTAAAATGTAACAACCACAAGAAACTTTTTGACAAGTCCTTTATTAAAAAAAATAAAATAAATATGTGTCCCTCGATGTATATCCATCGTCAATCACGACACCTGCCTCGATCGAAAAATTGTAAAAAAAAAAAAAAACCCTAATGCAATAGACTGCACACAGCTATGGCAATGCCATTAAAGTAGGGTGACCAGACATCCCCGGTTTCAGGGGACAGTCCCCGGATTGAGGACACTGTCCCCGGATCAAGTCTGTCCCCAGTTTTGTCCCCAGATTGGATTTGAACAGGGGCTGGGGCAATTTCAAAGACAGTCAGTGCAGAATAATAATAAAAAAAAAAAGTTCTGAATTACACCCCCCCGCTCCACCATTCCTACTAGCTTAGGTGGGTGTATTTTTTCAATTATCTGTGCCCCTTTCTGATGATCATGTGCTGGTCAGAGCGGAGGGAATATTTCTTTAGTTTCAGACATATGCCCATTTAGCTCCGCTCGCATGTTCTTCTACCTTGGCTCAAGTCCCGGCCAGCCGCCTGCCTGCTTATCTCCTTGCCTTCCTTGACGGAGTGATCTTCCTCCACTCCCCACCCAATAGTAGCCAGGGCCCGGAGAGTAAGACTTGACAGGCTGTGAGGCGGCGGCGATGGGCAGAGAGTTGCTGATTGCCGCCATTACTAGTAAAAAATAAATTATGTCCCCGGATTTCATTCTAAAAATCTGGTCACCTTACATTAAAGTCCATGTGTGCGCAAAGGCAGGCGTCCCAATACTTTTGGCAATATAGTGTATATCCATCTAGACGCCAACATGCTGATGGTGTAATGCTATTCTTGTAACCCGCACTTACCTTGCAGGCAATCAAAGTCTCCTGGTCGGAGAGGATGGACCGAGGCATCTTTCTCCTGGTAATGAGGAAGTAGACAGTGAAAACACTTCCTGGGTCGTGCACATGTCCTTCCACAAATGTGATGACATATTTCTGGTCGTGCACAGCTAGGTGGCTAGTATTTTTCATTTGTTTATTGACTATGTTTTTTCTACTGTAGGTTGTATGTTTATTATACTTGGGTGGCATAACATGTAGGCTAGTAAATACTAACTACATTAACTAAGGCCTAGCTCCACCTAAGGCCTAGACCACAGCTGAATTCATGTTTTCCTGTAATTACACTGTCCAGCTTTTAAATGTGTGTGTTTATTCTGAATAGCAAATTTGCATAATAAAATACAATTTGATAGTATTACATGATATACAGATGGAACTATGTCTTAAGACTGCATTCATTGTAAAAAAAAAAAAAAGGAAAATTATAAAAAAAACTATTTTTTAAAATGTTTATTTCATTCCATGTCCAACAATCCTAGAGATTTATCTTTACAATACAAAATGTTGATGCAGCACAACAATTGACAAAATATCACATGGTCTTTATAGCGGAACTGCACCCTAAAGTGGAACTTCCGCTCATCCGATTCCTCCCCCCCCCCCTCCGGTGCCACAATTGGCACCTTTCAGGGGGGAGGGGGGTGCAGATATCTGTCTAAGACAGGTATTTGCATCTACTTCCGGGCATAGACTCTGCGGGGACCTGCGGACAGTACGCCACTTCCCGCCCCTGTTGTCTTTTGGGAAACACACGGCTCCCAGAACACAGCGGGGAACAGTGAGGACGGCGCAGCGTGACTCGTGCATGCGCAATAGGAAACCGGGCAGTGAAGCCGCAACGCTTCAGTTCCTGATTCCCTCACCGAGGATGGCGGTGGGGGGAGCCGAGAGACGAGCAATTGCTCGTCTTCTGCTGCCAACATCGCTGGACTCCAGGACAGGTAAGTGTCCTAATATTAAAAGTCAGCAGCTGCAGTATTTGTAGCTGCTGGCTTTTAATATTTATTTATTTTTTACGTCGGAGCTCCGCTTTATGTAGTAAAGCTTCATGTACACAGCCTATTATGACCGCCGACCACGGCAAATGCAAAACTAAGCAGAATCGCACCAGCAGTTAAAATGTTCCTATCCTGAATGCAATATCTCTAGCTTTCAGGAGAAGGATGTTGAAGCTCGCCTAAACGATCCCTATGAACACATAGGCCTTTTATGGAGTTGGGTTTAGGAGCTTCGGCAGGCAAAAAAAAAAAAAACGCCAAAAGCTCTTAAGCTGTGGTGTACAGCCTGGCACACACGATTGGATTTTCTGCGGACAAAGCCTAGGACTTTTGTTCGAAGGGCGTTGGCCAGGAACTTGTATTGAATACAAACGTGAGGGGGTGACCTGACCATCAGCGCGGGGGGATCGGAGGGGGTGGTAGTTTGCCGCCCCCCCCCCCAAAAAATAACACTATAAGGCAAAACACACCCCCAAAATGATTCCACATACAGAAATGTATGAGTGTGGTTAGCAGCAAGTTGCAATTCCTTCAAAAGGATTAGGCAATCTATGGCAAAGTAAGGAATTTGTAAGGCTTAAAAAAAAAATAATAATAATAATACAAACAGGATCAAGAGATGTCTCCAAACACTAAAAACATACTTAGGCAAAATTTTCCATCACACACACACAACATTTAACATTTTTCACCCAAAAAGCCACTTTGGCTCCATGCACACTAGCATTTTTTTCTACTCCTAGAAGCTAAATAGTGTTATCCTATGTGGTACTTTAAGCTATTAGCATTTTTCTGAGCTTCAGCATCTAGGAGCAGAAAAAAAAATATGACGTCCTCAGCTTTGAGGGGGGATATCTGAATGATGCCTGCAGCTAGAGGCATCATTCAGATATCCTTTTCTTGTGCCGGCGATTCTGCGCACCATAAGAATGATCATAGCGGCGGTTCCGCCGCTTGATCGTTCTTATAGGCAGCAGGAGCTCTTATAGGCGGGAGCTCTCCCGTGCCATCGGGGACCCGGAGAGAATCGTCCGGCGCCGGTGGTGGGTCACATGACGAGCACCAGTCATCTCTATGATCGTCGGAGGCCCGGGCGCGATGTGATGACATCGCGCCCAGGTCCTCAAATGTAAACAAAGCCGCCATTGCGGCTAGTAAGTATGAGATCAGTGAAAAAATTTTCACTGATCTCATGCTTTCCAGCCTGGGAGGAGAGATGTGGGGTCTTATTGACCCCGCATCTCTCAATAAAGAGGACCTGTCACACACCATTCCTATTACAAGGGATGTTTACATTCCTTGTAATAGGAATAAAAGTGATCAAAAAAAAAAAAAGTAAAATAAGTGTTAAAAAAAAAAAAATAAGTAAAAAAAAAAAAATAGGTATCTATTTACTCGGCGTAACATAATCTTTCTTATTTTCCCCAAAAATTGGGCTAACTTTACTGTTTTGTTATTTTTTAATTCATGAAACCATTTTTTTTCCAAAAAAAAGGAGTTTAAAAAATTATTGCGAAAATACCATGCAATAAAAAAGTTACAATGACCGTCATTTTATTCCCTAGGGTGTCTGCTAAAAAAACATATATAATGTTATGGGGTTCTGAGTAATTTTCTAGCAAAAGAATGATGATTTGTACATGTAGGAGAGAAGTGCCAGAATAGGCCCGGTATTGATGTGGTAAAAAAAGCCCGGTGTTGAAGTGGTTAACCACTTGCCGACCGTCGATGTACGTCGGCAGAATGGCACGGCTGGGCATATTGGCATACAGGTACGTCCCCTTTAATATGCACAGCCGTGGGCCGCGCTCACGACCCGGTCGGGTACGCCGCCGGTGTCCCGTGATCGGGTCACAGAGCTGAAGAACGAGGAGAGGTTAGTGTAAACAAACCTCTCCCCGTGCTTCCTAGTGAGCCTGTCACTGATCGTCTGTTCCCTGTAATAGGGAACGAAGATCAGTGAAGTCACACACCAAGCCACGCCCCCTACAGTTAGAATCACACATTAGATCACACTTAACCCCTTTAGCGCCCCCTACAGGTTAACCCCTAAACTGCCAGTGTAATTTTCACAGTAATCAGTGCATTTTTATAGCACTGATCGCTGTAAAAATGACAATGGTCCCAAAATAGTGTCAAAAGTATCCGATGTGTCTGAAATAATGTCGCAGTCACAATAAAAAATCGCTGATGGCCGCCATTACTAGTAAAAAAAAAATATTAATAAAAATGCCATAAAACTATCCCCTATTTTGTAGACGCTATAAATTTTGCGCAAACCAATCAATAAATGCTTATTGCGTTTTTTTTTTTTACCAAAAATATGTAGAATAATACGTATCGGCCTAAACTGAGGAAAAAAAATGTTTTTATATATTTTTGTTGGATATTTATTATAGCAAAAAGTAAAAAATGTTGCATTTTTTTCAAAATTGTCGCTCTATTTTTGTTTATAGCGCAAAAAATAAAAACCACAGAGGTGATCAAATACCACCAAAAGAAAGCTCTATTTGTGGGAAAAAAAGGACGTAAATTTTGTTTGGGAGCCACGTCGCACGACCACGCAATTGTCAGTTAAAGCGACGCAGTGCCGAATCGCAAAAAGGGGCCTGGTCCTTTAGCAACAAAATGGTCCGGGGCTTAAGTGGTTAATATCACACAATAGAAGAGATCTCGTGATAGCATTCAAGCTAGCCTCTTCCCAGGCAAAGGAAAACCTACTACTGCAATCAACTACACATGAGGAGACGCCCAGTAACATAATTTGTTCCTGTGTCTTCAGTTTGGCCTAAAGTGTTTGCACCTGACAAATAACCACAAACACAAAGTTGTAGTTCTTAAGCATGCATAATAGTCCACATGCTAAATGACATAAAAGCATGTCAATAAGCTTACATGATAATATTTTTTTCTATAATATATATATATATACACACACGCAAGATGCATTCACATATACTGTTGAAATTATTAAATATGAAATGTTTAGGAGTTTGAATATGCTCAGTGGACTGACCAAAGCAAGGATAACGGCAAAGTCCCGAAGCATTCTCAGTGAACCTTCAACGCAACAAATACAGCAACATACATAAGGCAGTATATATATATATATATATATATATATATATATATTTTTTTTTTTTCTTTTTTTTCTTTGTATATTGTATATATATTATGTGTGTGTATAAGTACATATACTACAGAGAAATTATATAAAATACATTGTTAAAATGATATGCACAAATAGGCATATTCACACGTACATATATCCAAAACGTTTTAAATAAATTATATTTCATAATATGCTTAGCATCATATCAATAAAACAGATTAGGAAGGAAAAATTAAATTGTATACGGTATCTTTGCATATATTTGTGTGTGTTTAGATTGCTACCGTTGTATCCATTCTACTGCATCCTAACGTGCATTTTAGCGAACGCTTATTTAAAGCTCACGATCCTCTCATATTTATTATATCACATGTTCAAAATTCACAGGGCAAACTGAAATGACTATTTTCTGCTCTGAGGCTGAGCATGCACAGTTTCTCTGCAGGCAGGCATCTGCTGAAGGTGAACTCAGGGTTTCTTTGCATTTTGGCACAAATAACTACTGTATTTATTGGTGTATAACACTCACTTTTTTACCCTGAAAATAGAGGGTAAACAAAGGCACTGCTGGAGGCTAGAGCGGCAGTAATGTCGGGGTAGAGCTCCGCTCCGTGAGGGGGAGAATACCGCTAATAAAGGAAGCCCGCGGACATTCAAACAACTGGAAACAAGACACTTCAAACCAGAGAGGTGAGGGGAACATTTATATGCTAAAATGGTTCTTGGAGGTGCCCGTAATAAGTCCAAAACCAACCCTCACAGCGGGACCTCAGTGAAAGCAAATACTAAGCATACTAATAAGGCGCCAATCACCTCAGAGACACTCACCTCAGAGAAGAGGAACAAGTGTAAGCTGCCTAAACTATTCTCCCCAGAAGACTCTGAATCTGATACAAACCTAAACATGTCAGGTAAATCACAACAAGATGCTACAATTCCCTCAAACATTTTGAAACAATTTGAGAAAATGCTACATAAAGCTTTAAAACAAACGTCGGAACATATCACCAATAACCTAACTAAGGAAATCAGAGAATTGGGGCACCGCACTGAAGCTCTGGAAATGAAAATAGAAGACATTGAAAATTCTACTCAGGACTTTCTATATGACCTAGATACCCTTAAAGAGGAAAATATTACCTTACAAAATAAACTCGAAGATTATGATAACCGCACTAGAAGGTCAAACCTGCGCTTCAGAGGGATACCTGAAACAGTAATAGACTTACAAGCAACCATAACAGCGTTATGCTAAGAGCTATATCCAGGTATTCCTGTGGAGCGGCTGGAGATGGACAGAGTCCATAGGGCTCTTATGGCCAAAAAAACTGATGGTTCCCCCTCGGGACATCATTGCAAAATTCCATTTTTATAAAACAAAAGAACAACTCCTGGACGCAGCCAGAGAAAATAATAACTTAACTTTTCAGGGCCATAATTACCAAATCTTTGCGGACCTATCCCAACTGACAATTTCAAAGAGACGTGCAATGAAACCCCACTTAATGGACTTACAATGCCATGGTATTAAGTATCAGTGGGGATTCCCTTTCTCCCTGCGGTTTACTCACAAAGGTTCCAGAATCTCCTGTAAAACTGCAGAAGAGCTGCTGCAAGCACTCCAGGATCTTAACCTAACAGAAAACTCCTCAGCAGCATCATCATCACGAAGAAGAGCCGCCTCTTCCTCATCTCTTCACAATTCATCCCAACCTGAGATGAATAATGGCAATCAGCATACCCACAAAAGAGTAGCAAAACTGGAAACTAATGATTGGACTTTGAAGGCATACAAGGTAGATAAGAGTAAAAGACTAAAGATTTATTGGTATACAAAAAGTTTGATATATAAAACAATCATAAATTATCAAATTAATTGATCAGTGATTATGACTGGTCCAAAAGGGGTTATCAATATCATACAGTACAATAAGTTCTCCTTAAGACGACTCAACTGAGTACACAAATAAAAAAATATATATATAATTGTGTAATTATAAGATAGATAACCAGCAGATGGATCCAGAGGAGATGGAGAACTTGCTCGACATGTTGCGCGTTATTGTAAACGCTTCCCCAGGAGCATATATATAATTCTAAAAAGCATACAAAAAAACAATACATAAAATTAAGGCCTAAATAAAATATACATAAAAAACATTTTAATACAAAATTTATTCACGACAGATATACATGTATCACAATGATCCTGTGGCCAAACATCAATTCCTCCCACCCTAGACCCATAGTATTGAAGGCATAGCCATGAGGATGCAAATCATCTCACTTCAAAGAGTATATAATTGTAGATTATACATTGTATTTGTGAGTATATTTTTTATTTGTGTTATCAAGGAGAATTTGTGCAAAGGAGGGTAACTATTGAAAACTATGATTGAAGGCTTGTAATGTGTACTTACTACAAACAAGATAGCAAGGCGTATTAAGCCATCGTTGACAAGTCAAACCATCTACCTAGACAGTGGTAATGTATAAAAACTATACCCGGTCAGGAAGATGATATCTGTAAGTAGTAATAAAAGAGATTATTTTTATATAGTTGTTTGAGCATATAGTAGTTGGTCTAACATGAGACAAGGAAGAAAGGAAAACAGGGAAGAGGAGGGTAAGAAAGCCATAGTACGAGTGGGGATGCATGGGAAAGGATAAGGGGGGGTAGCCTCTACTAGTATATACAGTGTATAGTTAGTATAGTTATCTATGCTAATAAGGGAGAGAGTGTGGAAATAGATATTTGTGGCATGCAAGGTATATACATAGGGCTCACCGCTTTGATATATTTATGGTAGATCTGATAGAACGGTCAATGCTGGTAAGCAGGAGGCCATAGGAGTACACTCAACTATCCGAAGTGGGTTAAATGTTGTGGTTGGCAAGAACGTAAGAGCTTGTTCCAAAGTGTGGCAGACTATATTAGAGTCTAAGCAGTGATAATCATACTAACTTTTCCTGGGTAAGAAGGGTAGGTTTGAACCTATATAGAAAGATATATATGTATATATATATAAGTAGTTAGTCCATATTATTTTATGCTAGAACTTGAAAGACAAGCTGTAGAACCGAGTCAGAAGTTTTTAGCCTTACCTAGATACGGATGATGGTCAGAGTGGTGAGTGCTCCTATGCTCGATGAGGACCGTCTATGTTGTATGTGCGGCGTCGTACCTATTTATGATGCATCTCCGCCGGAAGTGCGTCACCGCAAACCGTAAGTGATAATCCCAATTCGTTCTCAGTCTAGGCACGCAGGAGATAGAAGGTAGGGGCGGGGATCTTATGCACTGGTGTCTCCATGTCTCCACAATTAAAGAATTTCCGGTCACTTACCGGATGCACAAAGGTTAAAAACTTGGTTAATTATATGGCTCAGTTCAGTCGTCTTAAGGAGAACCTATTGTACTGTATGATATTGATAACCCCTTTTGGACCAGTCATAATCACTGATCAATTAATTTGATAATTTATGATTGTTTTATATATCAAACTTTTTGTATACCAATAAATCTTTAGTTTTTTACTCTTATCTACCTTGTATGCCTTCAAAGTCCAATCATTAGTTTCCAGTTTTGCTATTCATATATATCGGGACGGTGGTATACCTGTATCAGTGTATCCACAGTGTCGCCCTGTGGGAAGATACACGTAAAAAGCTTAGAATTCTCTAATACCCACAAAAGAGGACGATTTGCAGCTTCACCCCAAGCTCAAGATAACTCCATGGACTGACAGAACTTTATGACGACACCCCTCTAACTGCTAGGGCTGCTTCAGCATCCTGTACAAAAACAGCAAGACAACAACTGATGAAACAACCTCCTTCACTCAAACCTTGACATTCTTTCTGACATAACAGTAAATGTCCCAAAACTTGGGGACATTCCTAACCCTAATACATTTATTAACCCCTAACGGAAAATAGACTTATGGAACAAACTTTCCGTCCTGCAATAAATTAATTTTTTATTTTCCACTCATTTTTATCTTAATAATTTTGCTTCAATCTTGCATAAGATTGAAATATGATAATGATAAAACCTATGGAAATTGGCTAGCAAAACTTTTTCTTTTTCGCTTAATTAGCATTTTATGGGAGAACAGCAATGCAGTCAATTGCTGAACAAAATCTCCTCTACATGTTTTTCAAAATTTTTCTCTAAACCTAGTAATAAGCTTTCTAACTTTAGAGGCAATTCTGGTCCTCATCTACTACAAAACAATAATGGATCTTGCCTAAATAATGGATCCATTAATTTGTTTAAGAAATATTTTTATCTTTATTTATTTTTTACCCTCATTTATCAATTTTGCCTCATTTTCACGTACAATATTGATGCAAACTTATGCTATTGCTTAAATAAGTTTGCAATCTCTTTTTTTTTTTTTTATCCTTTTTGGCCATATGGCCCCTGTTGCAGTTCAACTGTTAAGCAAACCTTCTCTATTAGGAATTTTTATTAAATTGCCAATGTTGAAAATAGTTCATACAAATACAAGTTTAAGTGTATTCTGATCCGCTTATCTAAAACATACAATAATTGACCGACTACACTCCCATAGGTTAAGACATATCTTGGTTATGGTACTTTACTGTAATATCAGGTTTCGTTAGTATCATCCCATTTAGTAAATTCCAGATTCCCCCCCCCCCCACATACTATACTCAATTATCTCCTCTTACACTGAGAAACGTCTAATACGCTTAATTCAAGATCCTATTAAACATAATTATTCAGGATATATAATTTCATACATTTGGGCTATAGATTTTTTCTATTTTTTTTTAAAAGCGGACTCCCTGTGCACGGATGTTTTATGTGCCTCCACCTGCTTTCCTCTGGTCCCCGCAGAAATATGCGGGGATCAGACGAGGGCCCCCTACCCCTTGTCTGGGAATGTTTACACCAGGCAAGGGAAACTTCTAAATCTTCATATGCCTGTATTAACCTAATGCATTTTATTCTTTCTTTTGTTTTTTATTTCCTTTTTTTGACAGATTATACTGGATTTTCATTCCTAACTACTTCAACTAACTCTGCGTGGATCGAGCCGAGTAGCCACTACCCTGGAACATTTGGTAAGTGCGGTTTGGTGTACCGGTTACCATGGCTCCCATAAATATTCTATCCCTTAATGTCCAAGGTTTCAATGTGCCGCAAAAAAGGACGAAAGCATTTCGTTCTTTCCAAGCCAAAAAGGCACATATTGTGTGTTTGCAAGAAACTCACTTTACTCCAGCTTCCACTCCCAAATTTTATAGTACCTCATACCCACAAGTATACACAGCTTCGGCTTCCACTAAACAACGTGGCACACTCATTGCATTTCACCGTAGTACACAATTTACTTTGCATTCTGAAATCAAAGACCCAGAGGGTCGCTACCTAATTTTAACAGGGTACATTATGGACACCTCCATAACTGTGGTTTCATACTATGCTCCTAACCACCAACCTTTACCCTTTCTTTCACATCTTTTCCAAGTTATTAATTCACATAAAATGGATTCACTATTTGTATGTGGAGACTCCAATCATGTCCTCCTACCATTTCTGGACAAAACACCATATTCCCCCCCACGTTATCAAGCCAGTAGATCCCTCGCTCAACTTCTCAATAAATATAAACTAATCGACTCCTGGAGAGAATCAAACCCAACGAAAAGAGATTATACATATTTATCAAACCCACACCAAACATTCAGCCGCATAGACCACATATTTGTAACAATAGGAATGGTACCTGAATTGATAGCCTCCAATATTATCCCTATTCCCTGGTCAGATCACAACGCAGTCTTTACCTCAATAGCATCTATTCTACCTAGAGCACATGACCGCACCTGGTACCTGCCAGATGTTTTACTTAAACACCCCTTATACCGCTTGTCGATTGAGAAGGCCTTAACAGAATATCTAAATCATAATACAAACACTGATATCTCTTCTCTCACTCTTTGGGAAGCTCACAAGCCGGTTATGAGAGGAATTCTTCAACAACAACTAGGGGTACTTAAAAGAGAACGCATAGCACTTGCAAGACACTTAGAAACTAAGTTCAACGCATCTTACACAGAATTTCAAAATAACCCCACTCCCAAAACAAAAGGATGCTTTGAAAAATACACTTGAATATGACCTATTCCTCTCAGAATCTGCTAATAAATCAATATATAATACCAAACATGCATTTTACATGAAATCCAATAAAACAGGCACTTTTTTAGCAAGAACGTTGAATTCTATCAATAAATCTTTCAAACCTATAAGACTCAAAATGGCCAACAATGCATATACCAGTAACCCCCTCAAAATTGTAAAAAAAATCAGTACTCACCTTAAAGTGGAGTTCCACCCAATTTTTTTACTTTTTTTTATTCCACTCCTCACCCCCTTACATGCCACATTTGGCATGTAATTTTTTGGGGGGGGGGTTGTGGGGGCTTCAGTAGGAGTGGGACTTCCTGTCCCACTTCCTCCTTCCGCCCTGGAGCCGCCTAGGCGATACGTCATATCGCCTTGTGGCGGCTCCTCCCTGTAGGCGATCACCTGGGACGTGACAGGTCCCAGGCGATCGCCTGTCCACTCACAGAGCGCTGCGCCATTCACGCATGCGCAGTGAGTGCCCGGCCGTGAAGCCTAAAGCTGTCACGGCTGGGTGCCCATACTGTGAATGGACGCACCGGCGGAGGAGGGGGGAGAGGAGCGGAGCTCCAGGTGGCGCGTCGCTGGACAGTGGAGCAGGTAAGTGTATGTTTATTAAAAGCCAGCAGCTACACTTTTTGTAGCTGCTGACTTTTAATAAACATAAAAAAAGGGTGGAACTCCGCTTTAAAGCATTATATACAGAGACAAATACATTTATTGGAAATATGGCTGACTCCTTCTTTTCAAATATTAATCTTCCCCAGATGTCTGAATCTCAAAAAAAGTTACTAGAAGAACCCATTACTAATGAAGACGTGATCGCAGCAATCAAAACGTTAAAAATAAATAAAAGGCCTGGTCCAGGCGGGTTCTCAGCTCTGTACTATCGAACCTTCACCGACACTATCTCCCCCCTATTAGCAAAAGCTTTTAATGACCTATTACAAAATAAATCTTTTAGACAAGAATCACTATTTGCTACAATTTGTATGATTCCTAAACCATTATCTGATGACACTCTAAGCACAAATTATCGTCCCATCTCCACGCTAAATACAGATATTAAGGTATTAGCCAAAATATTAGCGGCCCGTCTTAACAAAATTATCGGCACTCTTATACATAGGGACCAGGTAGGCTTCATGCCCTCACGCCAAGCGGGAGATAACGTACGCAGAGCAGTCCTTCTGGCTCACATTGCTAAGACGCACAGAATTCCAACCTGCTTCCTCTCGTTGGACATTAAAAAAGTGTTTGACTCTGTCTCATGGCCCTACCTAAATTATACCCTGCAGAAATGGGGCTTCGGCCCTAACTTCACCAACTGGGTTATGGAGATTTCAGAATGGAACCAAATATGGTCAACAACTAAAACAGCTTCTCCCAACATAATAGCTAGTAAAGCCAATTACAAGGTCCTGACAAGGTGGTACCTGGTACCAGCCAGGGTAGCCAAATATGTGCAGAACTATTCACCACAATGTTTTAGAGGTTGTACGGATTTGGGCACGTATTTTCATATTTGGTGGTCATGTCCTAAAGCACAAACATTCTGGAAAGGTATATTTAAAATTTCAACTAAATAACTAGGGAAAACAATCCTTCCTGATCCTGCAATGGCCCTACTTAACCTAAAACCAGACTCTATTCCACATACTCAATTCAAATTGCTGGTGCAACTCTTCACAGCTGCCAAACAGACACTAGCAAAATCTTGGAAATCACCTAAATTGGTCTTACAGGAAGCTATAGCTAAAATGAATTATACCATGACCCAAGCCAAGATGGCCGCTATTGCAATGGACATGATCCCCAGATTTGAAAAGATGTGGCAGCCCTGGATTATATATAATACGCCATCTTTGGACAATAGGGTATTAATGCCATGGTAGCCGAATCAGTATGTTATATATACCATTGTTCAACTTCTCTTGGATTTGAAAGGTGACTCTCGGCTCGACCACGCGGACCCCCCTTATATTCCAGTACTCTCTTTTTTCTCCATTTTATTTTCTTATACTTATTTTCACTTATCTCTTTTTTTTTCCTTTCCCTTTGTTTTTGTTTTTTGCTATTTTATTACTATGATTTTGAAGCTCCCTTAGTATTGTTAATAACTCTTTGCTCCACAGAGGATAATATATATATATTGGTAGTTACTAATAATTGCATAAAACCTCTAAAACGTAATAATATTATTACCACTGGAAACTAATTAATATACCATACTTTGTCCACAAGTATCTACTAATATGTTTACTTATTGAAATAAGAATATTTGAGCCTCTCTATTTCTGATGTATTTAATGTATCATCTATAATTTGTATCACAACTTGTACTCAATAAAATATATTTGACAAGAAAATAGAGGGTAAACTGTGCTTGCGTGTTATACGCAGGGGGCTGTGGAAAGTTTTTTTTCCTGAAACTTCCCTCTTAAAGTGCATGTTATACGCCTGTGCGTGTTATACGCCGTTAAATACGGTATTTTGGGGAGGTAATTTGGAATTTTTTTTTTTTTTTTTTACAGTTTATTTTTATATATATGTAGCGATACCTCCAACTAAGGAGGCCGCAGAATTAGATTTGGGCCCTGAGTGCAGCTCCGCCAACCCCCGGCAATAGGCTCTATCCCCTTCTGGCACAGCTAGTACTAACAATCAATGATATATCCTATGCAATATAATAACTAAGCAAGGACACAGTAATGAATTGTAATAGGTAAAGTGTTTTACTTATTTTTCTCAATATGGATAAAGGGGGTAACAGTAATCACAGTTCAAGATAATCACTCCTAAGGGCAGCGTCCTGCCACTCTAACACACTATGTAGTAACACACGCTACAGGTGCGCCATACGGGCGACCGTTAACTAAGTGCCCTATGGCGCAGTAATCAAACACGCTAGAATCCCCACCAGGCCTGGTTCTAATATTTAACTTAGTCCTTCTTTCTTCACCGGCAGGTCTGTAATGGTGGTGCACTTTAAACAGAGTATAACTTTGTAATCCAAGGGGTATAGAACTTGGTTAAATAAAGCCGCAGGCTCAGTTCTGACAAGGCTCTTCAATAGGGGTATCAAAATAACTTGTAGGCCACGGCAGTCTATAGGCCTATATGCAGTAACAGTATCTTAGCTGGGCTTATGCCCTCTCACCCGCCGGACTACGGATCCAGTCTGGGAAACCTCCACCAACCGTGTCACACACACTCGATCTCTCCAAAGATCGGGTCCCCGATCCAATAAGGCTGTAGCGCACAAAGTCAGATGTCACCCAGGCTCGCAGAGGGGGGTGGAAGGCTCTCTGGTGCTGAGCAAGGCCTCAGGCTTCAGGCCCTGCACTCCGACACATCCGCACAGGAGGATCCGTCTGTGAAGTCTCGTGTCTCAAAGAGACCGAGCCCGGCCTCGCCTCCTCCTTTTATAACCCCTCCCATGAGTCTCTGCGGTGGAACATGTGAAGAATGGGGCCATGGGCGATGTAGTCTCCTCCCATTATAGGGGAACACCCCGCTACACACTCCCCCCACTTAAACTCTTTGGTCCCCAAAGATAAATTTTAACAACAACTATATATAACACTGGACAATTCTGAAAATGATGTTGGGATAGGGGATTCCCACCATAACTGAGGGGTAGAATTCCCTTGCCCACAGGTCACATTATCATGGGTGGCCTGCCTAACTGTGCCAGAGAGTGAGCTGGGGTTGCCCTCCACCAAATGGACAGTGGAGGGATCCGGAATCTCAGCATTTCTCCTAGCAGTGACTACAGAGTCTTCCGAACTGTTCCCCATCTGAGGGTAGGTCAGCTTCTTAGGAGGTCGAATGACTCTTCGAGCCCTTTGCTCTCCTGGAATCTCTGGTTCTGGCGCCACAGGCTCCTCTTCCTCGGAGCAACTATCATGGGCATCTTCCCAGTAATCTGCTGAAGGACCAAAGGGGATGAACTCTGTAGCCTCTGGGTTCAGTGTTTCATCTGTGGTATCTTGGGTGACTGGAAGATCTATGATAGAAGTTCCTGGAGTTGGGAAAGGCCACAGCCAATCAAGTTCTCCCTCCTCATCTCCACTAAGTTGGGAGGCTTCTCCATTTTCAGCTCGGGAGGTCTGTGACCGAGTGTTCGGCCTAGGAGTATCCAAGATAGAGGCCGGTTCAGGGGAGTCTCCCACGGGAGGTATTCTAACTGCCTCCGCAAGTGGGAGCAGGTGGTTTCGATGCCATGTCTTCAGTGGGCCTACCTTTCCCTCTGGCTTCACCTTGTAGACAGGTAGGCCCGGCAACTTCCTGCAGATGACATAGGGTTCAGATCTCCATCTGTCTGCAAGTTTGTGCTTTCCGGGGACTCCCAGATTGCGCAACAGTACTCGATCCCCAGGCTGTAGATCTTGTACCCGGACCTTCAAGTCAAAATTTCTTTTATTCCGAGCTCCCCTTTGATCTGAGGCCGCTTGAGCTTGTTCATAGGCTACTTTCAGGCTGTGTCTGAGCCTGTCCACATATCCTTTGTGGGATGTGGCTGAGGAATGGTCCAGTGAGGTGCCAAAAGCCAAGTCCACCGGTAGTCTCGCTTCTCTCCCAAACATGAGTCGATATGGGGAGTAGCCTGTAGCATCACTGATGGTGCAGTTGTAAGCATGTACTATGGCTGCTATGTGTTGGCTCCAATGTTGCTTTTTCTCGCTTTCCAGAGTCCCCAACATGTTGAGCAAGGTTCGGTTGAACCTTTCCGGCTGAGCATCTCCCTGAGGATGGTAAGGTGTAGTTCGAGTCTTCTTAATTCCCAAAGAATTCAAGAGCTTCCGGATCAGCTTACTCTCGAAGTCCCTCCCTTGGTCTGAATGGAGTCTCTGTGGCAGCCCATAATGTACAAAGTACTTCTCCATAAGTACCTTGGCCACGGTGGAGGCCTTCTGGTCTTTGGTGGGGAAAGCCTGGGCATACCGGGTGAAATGGTCGGTTATCACCAGAACATTTCCTAGTCCACTCAGGTCGGGTTCGAGGCAGAGAAAGTCAATGCACACCAGGTCCATGGGCCCTTGGCTCTGTAGATGGCCCATTGGGGCAGCTTGATGGGGCAAAGTCTTCCTCTGGATGCATCGCGCACATGAGTGGCAGTACTCCTCTACCTCTGCCCTCATGCAGGGCCAATAGAACCGACTTCTGACAAGTTGAAAGGTCCTTTCAGCCCCTAGGTGGCCATGATTGTCATGCAGGGCAATCAGAACAGTCTCCCGATGTTTCTCTGGGAGGAACAGCTGCCACTTATCTTCTGAGTCATCAGAGGGGCCCCTTCGGTAGACCACTCCCTGATGTAACTGCAACCTATCCCACTCCTTCCTCAGCAGGCGAGCTTCTTTTGAAGGTTGACGCATGAGTCTGTTTGGATCCTGATTCTCCAAGGCCTCCAGGACCAATCTCCCCATGGGGTCTTCCAATTGGTCACACCTCAGTTCCTTTTTGGACAGTCTTGGTAGGTTGTCCTCTTCCAATTGAGCTACTCCACAGTAGTGTTTGGGGACTCCCACCGTGGTAACTCCTATTTCCTCTGCTCTGGAGCCTCCTCGGGCTTGGAATTCAGCTCCTTGACAAAGGGCCCGCACCCCGTCCGGTGCCACTTGGGTCCAATCTTCTATTTCAATGGTGGGGGAATGAGATCTCCTGGACAGAGCGTCTGCGTCTCGATTCCCCACTCCTGGTCTATACTTAAGGCTGAAGTTGAATCCAGACAGTGCGGCCAGCCACCTGTGTCCAGTGGCGTCCAGCTTGGCCGTGGTGAACAGGTAGGTAAGGGGGTTGTTGTCGGTCTTCACAGTGAACTCCGCTCCATACAGGTAGTCTTTGAGCTTGTCTACTACCGCCCACTTGAGGGCCAGGAACTCCAGCTTGTGAGTGGGGTAGTTCTTCTCAGAGGGGGTCAGGCTCCTACTCACATAGGCAACGGGCCGCAATTGCCCCTCGTGTTCTTGGTAAAGTACTCCTCCCAGACCGTCATGACTAGCATCCATGTGCAGTTCATAGGGTTTGGTTGGGTCTGCGTAGGCCAAGACTGGTGCAGTGGTCAGGCTCCTCTTCAATACCTGGAAAGCCTCTTCACACTTCTGATTCCACTGATCTCTGATGGACTCTCCTGGCCTCCTGGGCCCCGAGCCATCCTCTTCTCCTTCAGTCTTGAGCAACTCATTCAGTGTTCTAGCAATTCGGGCAAATCCCTCCACAAACCTCCTGTAGTAGGAGCAGAAGCCCAAGAAGGATCTGAGTTCTGTTACTGTGGTGGGCCGTGGCCAGGAGGTAACTGCCTCCAATTTCTCAGGGTCTGTGGCCACCCCTTCTTCAGACACTATGTGCCCCAGATAGTTCACAGAAGACTGGTAGAACCGACACTTCTCAGGCGAAAGCTTAAGTCCTTCCTCACTGAGTCTTCTCAACACTTTTTCCAGCCTCTCTTCATGTTCCTCCAAGGTTCTCCCAAAGACAATGACATCGTCCAGGTATACAAGGACTTCGATCAGGTTCATGTCTCCTACTGTCTTCTCCATGAGACGTTGGAAAGTAGCTGGGGCTCCAGACAGACCTTGGGGCATCCGGTCGAATTCAAAGAACCCCACTGGGGTTATGAAAGCTGTCTTCTCCTTGTCTGCTGGGTGCATCGGAATCTGATAGTACCCACTCTTGAGATCCATAACGCTGAACCATTTGGCTCCAGACAAGCTCTGTAGGGCATCCTCTATCCTCGGAGTGGTGTATTGGTCAGGTATGGTTCTCCTGTTGAGAGTCCTGTAGTCGATACAGAGCCTCAATGATCCATTCTTCTTTCGGACCACCACTATGGGGGAGGCATAGGGGCTTCTGGACTCCCGTATCACACCAGTCCTCTTGAGTTCTGCAAGTTGTTCCCTCAGATCCTCCAGATCTGCTAGCGGGACCCGCCTGACCCTCTCTCGGAAGGGCTTATCTTCCTGGAGGCGGATCCGATGGGTGGCACTCCTTGCACACCCCACATCAAACTCATCCTTAGAGAAGATCTTCTCCCATCTATTCAACTGGGCCTTGGCTCTCTCTTTCCAAGCCCTGGACAGATACGGGTTTTCCATGGACAGCTTCTCCCAAACATCCCCTCCTCCACCTGTCCTCTTCACTTCTGACAGGGTAACAGGGGCCGCCGGGCTCACCTGGCTTTGCAGCATTCTGGCTGGGATTTCCATGGGGTGTTTGGTAGTATTCCTAACACTCACTGGAACTCTATAATGGGCCTTCTTCAGGACCTTCAGCGGAATCACTTCCGGTATCACCTCCAGGCCTGAGGACTCACCCCTTGGGTCTGACTCCAGCATGACAAAGGGACCAGGCTGCTCCCAAGTAAGCTTCACAGTGGCCCTGAGACAGGTTACTTCGCCGGGCTGCAACACTACCCCTTCTCTTCCAAGTCTCCACACCTTCCCTATCCCCTCTCCAGGGGTCTCCCGCTCTTGGACCGGCCGTTGGTAGGCTGTCTTCAGCATGGGATGGATCTTGGTAGCTGCTTGTCTTTCTTCTGTCACGAGAGGGGTCAGGAGTCTTCGGACCAGGTCCGTGTTTGTCCCTATTATAAGGGAATTCTTGTTGGCTCCAGGCGGCCTAGGGCACACAACTGCCAGGGTGTCAAACACTTCGGCCTTCCCAGCCACGGATGGGTCAAAGGTCATTTTGATGGGAAGGTAGCCATCGTAAGGGAAACTCTGGGTTCCAATTCCCCATATTTCCAGCTCTTCTATCTTCTGGATAGGCAGATGACTAAGGTGCCTGTCGTAGAAGTCCCGGTATAGTAGGGTCACTTGTGCCCCGGTATCCAGGAGGCCCCTGGTGTAGACTCCCTCCACTTGAATGGGCACTATAGGGGATGGGCCTACCAGCTTCTCTGGATATGGTCCGGCAGGAGCCGCCTTGTTCAGACCTTTTTCCTTTGGACTCTCTCTTGTCCTATTCCCTTTGGACTTGAACCTTTCTTGAGCCTGGTATGCACTGACTTCCCTCCTTTTAATGGGTGTAGGAACCCGCTGAGGGGTACTATTATTTTTCTTGGGTGGGCACCCCTTTTGGGGAGTGCTGTGCCTCTTCTGAGGGGTCTCCCCCCTTCCTCCTGGAGTATAGCTTTGTTGAGGGGTATTGTGTTTCCCCTTTGGTGTTCTATCTCTCTTTTTGTTTTTCTTCGCATTCAGCTTGGAGTTTACTGAAGATGATGGGCACCCGGTTGACTCCTTCCCCGGGGCCCTCTGGAGTTTCCCGCCGGCTTGCGGTTGTCTGGTCTCTTCTTCTTCGGACTAGAACATGTGGCTGCAATGTGGCCAACTCCCCCACAGTTGAAGCAGACTATATCTCCCCATTCTTGTAAAGGTTCGGGTGCTGAGGCAATCGGGAACAATTCCTTCCTTGGACTTTCCTTCTTCTTGGGACACTCTGTGTCTTTTGCTATCAGAGAGGTCAATATCTCTAACACCTTGGACATCTGAGTTTTTAGGGTGTCTATCTCCGCCTCTCTTTCAGGGGTCATTACTGGATTGACCAGCACCTGTGCGGGTACAACATTTGTCTTATCCTTCTGCTGATCCTGTTGCAGCGCCTCCTCATCTCTGATGATTTTTATAAAATCAGCATAAGTCAGCAACATTCCTCCTCCCAAGGTTTTCAGGTGCAGCCAGACTGGATCGGAGCGTAGCGCTCCCTTTAAGACTTGCTTCATTCTTGCCGCATCGGCATCTTGGGGCTTCATCCCTTTCTTTAACACAATCTTGCACAGCAGCCTGTTTAGCCTTCTGACATACTCGGAAAGTTTCTCCTCCGGTTTTTGGAAAGTGTGTTCAAACTGGTAGACCATCTCTGTCACCTTGTCTAATTGACCAAACTCTTCCTGCAGCATAGCTAGACAGTCCTGCGCCGTGCACCCTGCATTCCCAAACCGGAAACTTTTCACTGGTTCTGCTGCTGCACCTTTAAGGCTTTCTAACACTCGCTGCCTCTTCTGTGCTTCAGGCACCTCCCATGCCTCCACCGCCTGTAATGCCTGCTCCACCCAGGTATCAAAATCTTCTTCCCCTGCCGGGACAGGGAGCTTCCCTGAGAATATTTTTAGTCTCCGGTAGCTAGTTTCCACATGCACCGTGCTTGTCTTCTGACATTTGGCTAGCAAATCCCCTATTGCATTTATCAGTTCTGGTGATATAGCAGTGGCCGGTGCAGGTGCCACCGGGGGTGTCGCCCTGTCTTCTCTTTCAGGTGGAGTTCGGGCCGCAGCCTGTGGCAATCCCGTAGGGGATGGTTCCCTTTCTACAGTTATTGCGTGCGCCAGCCTAAATGTTCTGTTGTCTGGCGTCCGCAGACACTTGTGCTTACAGGCCTCTGGCATCCCGTCCCAATATTCCACTAATGCGTATTGATATGAGATGTCTGGGTCTGTCTTTATGTCTATCACCCACGGTGTGTGATCTGGGGACACTGAACTCATTAGTTCCTCTACCGTCTCACTCGACCATTTCTCCCCAGGGAGGCTAATGGCTATCGACTGTTTTGGCTCTGTATTAGCGGCTTTGCACCACTCTTCTACCGCTCTTGGATCCATGGGGTCCATGCCGGCACTTCTGGCGTTCACTTGCTGCATCAGGATCCCGGACGAGAACCCCCACGTGTAGCGATACCTCCAACTAAGGAGGCCGCAGAATTAGATTTGGGCCCTGAGTGCAGCTCCGCCAACCCCCGGCAATAGGCTCTATCCCCTTCTGGCACAGCTAGTACTAACAATCAATGATATATCCTATGCAATATAATAACTAAGCAAGGACACAGTAATGAATTGTAATAGGTAAAGTGTTTTACTTATTTTTCTCAATATGGATAAAGGGGGTAACAGTAATCACAGTTCAAGATAATCACTCCTAAGGGCAGCGTCCTGCCACTCTAACACACTATGTAGTAACACACGCTACAGGTGCGCCATACGGGCGACCGTTAACTAAGTGCCCTATGGCGCAGTAATCAAACACACTAGAATCCCCACCAGGCCTGGTTCTAATATTTAACTTAGTCCTTCTTTCTTCACCGGCAGGTCTGTAATGGTGGTGCACTTTAAACAGAGTATAACTTTGTAATCCAAGGGGTATAGAACTTGGTTAAATAAAGCCGCAGGCTCAGTTCTGACAAGGCTCTTCAATAGGGGTATCAAAATAACTTGTAGGCCACGGCAGTCTATAGGCCTATATGCAGTAACAGTATCTTAGCTGGGCTTATGCCCTCTCACCCGCCGGACTACGGATCCAGTCCGGGAAACCTCCACCAACCGTGTCACACACACTCGATCTCTCCAACGATCGGGTCCCCGATCCAACAAGGCTGTAGCGCACAAAGTCAGATGTCACCCAGGCTCGCAGAGGGGGGTGGAAGGCTCTCTGGTGCTGAGCAAGGCCTCAGGCTTCAGGCCCTGCACTCCGACACATCCGCACAGGAGGATCCGTCTGTGAAGTCTCGTGTCCCAAAGAGACCGAGCCCGGCCTCGCCTCCTCCTTTTATAACCCCTCCCATGAGTCTCTGCGGTGGAACATGTGAAGAATGGGGCCATGGGCGATGTAGTCTCCTCCCATTATAGGGGAACACCCCGCTACACATATATACACTCACATTTTCTTTCTGAATGTGTAAAATAAACTTTAAAACTTTTGTATAAGTGCTTTTTTGGTGCTGTTTGCCTAGTTTTGTTAGGTGAATTTCTTTGACCAGGTGAACACACTTTCGTCTTCATTAGTTAATTTTGTATTTGCGTCTATATATGGTCGCACGCTTTGTTAAATCTCAATTTTTTCACATTCATGTGCCCGTGAAGTGCCTTCACCCATGGCGTTTGCTTTTAGTCATAGGCGTGCGCACAGGGTGTGCTGTGTGTGCCTGGGCACACCCTAATCACCCTGTGCAATGCAGATTTCCACTGCCGAATGCCCCTACCCCTGTGGCAGCTGAGGCTAAAGAGAAAGGGGACTGGTGAATCCCTGCCCTCAGTCCCTTTCTCTGCTATTTCACCATAGTCCCTCCATGGGGCACCTAAAAAAAAAATATTGTAAAAAAAAATAAAAATAAAATAAAATTGTAAAACATAATAACAAAATTAAGTAATAAAAACAAAAAACTACTGACATCAATCTTATCCCTACTGACACCGTCTACTGCACATGTGTGTTTGAGCTTTGGGGGTGAACATAGGCTACGCACATCTATGCCTTTAGTAAATCATAACCGTATCAGCACTACCTATCAATTGAACAGGTATCAGGGGAGGACTTCAAACAAACTTTTCCGTGGATTTTTGTCCAAAGGGAGTTGGCCAGGCACACCCATAGCATACACACGCTCATACTTTTCTGCAAACTTTCCCAAAACTTTCTCAACACCACGTGGTATTTCTGCTCTTTACCGCCACCCTTTGGTCAACTTCTGCTATTGTTGGTTGATTTTAACATTGGTTCTGGGCATGCGTATTTGTACTTCGGACAAAAGTCCGATGGATTTCTGTACACACAATAGGACTTTGCACCATCGGACTTTTGTTGCCGAAAAGTTTGTCCATTTGCAGAGCGATGGAGCGTGCACACGGTCGGATTTTTTTTAAAAATTGCTCATTTTGAAGTTTGTTGGCAAAAATTCAGACCTTGTGTAGGGGCCTAAACACAGCCAAGTGAGCCTTTTATGCTAAGGACAGATTTCTGACAAACCTTTTCACATCTTCCATTACCAAAACTTTCTTTGTCGGTTTCAACATTTAGGTTACTTTCACACTGAGGCACTATAGAGCTAAAAATAGCGCCTGCAAAGCCCCCTGAAAGAGCCTCTCCTCTCACTCCAGTGTGAAAGCCCGAGGACTTTCACACTGGAGCGGTGCGCTGGCAGAACGCTCAAAAAAGTCCTGCCAGCCGCATCTTTGAGGCGCTGCAAGAGCGATGTAAACACTGATGCAGCTGCGCTTTGCAGGCGGTTTTAACCCTTTTTCGCCTGCTAGCGGGGGTTAAAAGCACCCCGCTAGCGGCCAAATAGCGCCGCACAAACGACGGTAAAGCTAAAAATAGCGGCGCTTTAACGCTGACGGCGCAACGCCCCAGTGTGAAAGTAGCCTTAGTCACATGTAGAGATGGGTCAAACACCCCCCGGTTCGGTTTGTGCCCGAACTCTCGAACATCGTGAAATTTCGAAGCCGTATAATGAAGTCTATGAGACTGGAAAAATCAAAAGTGCCAGTTTTGAGGGCTTATATGCAAGTAATTGGGCATACAAAAGGGTATGGAGGTATGGGTACTGCCCTGGGGGACATGTATCAATGAAAGAAAAGTTTGTAAAAAAACATAATTTACTGATGTTTAGACCCCATACACACTATACAACTTTTGTTGTCTGATTTCCTTTAGATTTACCAAAACCATGTAGTGCAAAGTCCTGCCTGATTGCATACAAATTGGAACTCCTAAGGTTTGACCTCATATTATATGGTTTTGGTAAATATGAAGGAAAAAATCTACAGAAAATTGTATAGTGTATATCCAGCTTAAAAGTGAAACAATAAAAAAGGAAAATTTCCTTTAACCCATTTCGTTGCCAGAGACGTTTTTGTGTTTTTTGCACACATGTTTAAAAAATAATTTTAGGCCTGAAGACTACACAAAACCCCAAACATTATATATTTTCTAAAAGCAGACACCCTAGAGAATAAAATAGCGGTAGTTCCAATTTTTTATGTCACCCGATATTAATGCAGAGGTCTAGGAAACGCAATATTTCAGTAAAAAGCACACTAACGTGAATTTTAGGGCAAACAAACGCTATACATTACCCAAATTTTTGGTAAAATATAAAAGACGAGGTTACGCCGAGTAAACAGATACCCAACATGCCAAACCTTAAATTTTTTTGCGGCCGTAAAATGGAGTCAAACTTCAGTACCCTATATTTTCTATAGGCGATGCTTTAAAGCCCCACTATACGTATCAGTTTAGTGTTACGGAGGAGGTCTTGTGTTAAATTATTGCTCTCACTCTGGTGTACGCAGCGATATGTAACGTGTATCGCAATCAACGTTTTCACGTGTAGGCGCCCCGACGCATGCGTTTACGTTTGTGCGTGTGTATATGTGGGGGTGGGGGGCCCCAAAAAAAAATTTGTTGGGGATTTTATGTGCTTGGGTGCAACTTTATTTTTTTGCAAATAAATATATTATTTTTTTTTATCACATAGAGGACAAACATTGCCCTATGTGATTATTTTTTGGTGACAGGTTCTCTTTATTGAGATATTCAGGGTCTAAAAGACCCTGCATGTCTTTCCTGCATTCCACTGAATGTTTTGCAATGCAGATCGCATTCTTTCTCTGCAAAACGGGGACACCAAGAACGTGACCGGGAAGTGATGTCAGAGATGTTGCTTTCTGGGTCACTGCAAGAAGGGGAGGAGAGCAGATGTGTATCCGCTCTTCTCCTTCCCCTCTACATGCCGACACCTGCCATGACTGTCCCGGGCCCGCCGATGGGCAAGTGGAGCCCGGCAAGCATGGCGGGAGTGTGCGAGCGATCGGGCGGCAGCGGCGCCGCCCAAACACTCTCACCTGACAGGCAGGAGTCTGCCTGTCAGATTCACACACATTCAAGGTGTCTGCAGCCACCGGATTGTGTGCAATACCCCCCCCCCCCACCGTTAGGTCCGTACGACTTATGGGACTGGCGGTGAAAGGGTTAAATATAGTGCCCCGAGGGTCCCCTTAGTCTACCTGTAAAGTGGCGCATCTCTAATGTGCATAGAACCAACTGCAGAAAAAATGAAATTTTCCCTGCAAGCTTATGTTTATTTTATAAACAACGGTTGGTAAAAATACATTTTCAATTTTAATGCCGCGTACACACGACCGCTTTTCTCGACAAGAAAAACGGCATTTTTTTTTTCGCCGAGAAAAACGGTCGTCTGTGGGCTTTATGTCGTTTTTCTCGTTGAGAAAAACGGCAGAAAAAACGACGAGAAAAATAAGAACATGTTCTAAATTTTCTCATCGTTTTTTCCATCATTTTTTTCCGCGGCAGTTTTCCCATAGGGAGACACTGCCGCGGAGCCCACAGACGGTCGTTTTTCTCGTCAAGAGAAAAAATGACGGGAAAAACGACCGTGTGTAGGGAACCCTTGGAACCGAAGCGGTTCCCTCGTTTTTCCTGTCATTATTCACGGCGGTTTTTTAACCGCCGTGAATAATGATCGTGTGTACGCGGCATAAGCATGCAAAAAAATTAAAAATGTACTATAATTATGTAGACTACCGCCGTAGGGGCTGCTGAAAGTTGTGGCCCACCTGTCACTCTGCCCACCCCGCCATTCACTTCTCAATCCCTTTGGAGACAATGAACAGTCCAGATGTTTGTTTTGTTATTTTATTGAGCGATTTGAAATTGGGAGATTTGAAATTGGATAGGGATAGGAGTCTAGGGGATGCCCAGTAGAATGAACAATTGGTTGATTGTATCTTCAATCAGTTGGGACAATTAAACACACTTTACAGCTCCAGATCCATTTGGATTAATGATGCTGGTATACATATTACATTTTTTTTGGTGAAAATTGTGATCATTTGGAAATACTAAACAACACACAAAATTGTTACTCATTTTAAATTTGCATTAACAATGGTATTGTGTGTGGTTTGTGAAGACAGCTGTGGCAGTTTTTGTTTAGAGTTATGTAAGATGGAGAGCATCAGATGTCAAACAGCTAAGTCTTTGAGCATGCTCAGTGTATCCAGAGATATGTCTCAAACGGTAAAGTGGCTGAGCATGCTCAATGTATCCAGACATATTTCACAAATGGCAAAGTCCCTACACAATACACATGGCATTATATACAAATATATATATATACTGCAGAGAATGCATATAGAATTTATTTCTATGTAGAGAGAGAGAGAATAATATCTGTTCCAAAGACAGGAAAACATTACACATTACTAGCATTGTTTAAAAAAATGAATACGAAGCAACATAAAAACCCAAGAAGGACAATTTATTTTAGGAATTAGAGAGTTAATTTCAAAATTAAAATGTATGTTTTTGTGGAAGTAACAGTTATACAATGGGAATCAATGGTTGACACTTGCATTTATATATAAATAGTACAAAGTTTGCTAGCTCTCACAAATGGAAAATTCCCACATTTCCCACATTCCCACATTTCAGAATTTACTATAGCACGGGGCTAAAAAGAAATGAGAGACTATTTTTCAGTCTGGGCATGCTCAGTTGTGTCAGTACAGAGTTCTAAAAACAGGGGGGAATTTATCTTTTCTCAGACTTTCAAGCATATTTCTGCTTTCACAACAATATTTCAAGAAATGTAACCACTACAGACCCACGCTATAGCCGAAAGACGGCTACAGCGCGGACCTGAATTGCCGGAAGGGCGTCCCTGGACGTCCTCCCGTGCTCGAGCGGCCTGCGCACCCCCTGCAGGGCGTGCGCGACGCACTCTGTGATCAGCGAGCCAATGAGACTCGGCTGATCACAGATCAGAGTAAGGGGTCGATCCTAACCCCTTACCACGTGATCAGCTGTCAGCCAATGACAGCTGATCATGTGATGTAAACAGAGCCGGTAATTGGCTGATAGCGTGAGGAGAAAAAAAAAAAGCCGATCATCGGCGGCTGTCATCGGGACATCGGTCCCGATGAAGGAGACCGGGACCATGCTCCTCTGTGCCACCTGCCATTGCACAATAGTTCTGCCTACCAGTAACCACCAGTGCCACCCATCAGTGCCCACAGTGCAACCCATCAGAGCCCACAGTGCCACCCATCAGAGCCCACAGTGCCACCTATCAGTGTCAACTACCAGTGCCGCCCATCAGTGTCCGCCTTATCTGTGCCGCCTTATCTGTGCCTATCAGTGCCCACCAGTGCAGCCTATCAGTGCCCACCAGTGCCGCCTCATCAGCACATATCAATGAAGGAGAAAAATTACCTGTTTGCAAAATTTTATAACAAACATGATTTATTTTTTTCAAAATTTTCCATGTTTTTTTGTTTGTTTAGCAAAAAATAAAAACCCCAGCGGTGATTAAATACCACCAAAAAAAAAGGTCTATTTGTGTGAAAAAAATGATAAAAATGTGATGTCATTTGGGTACAGTGTTGTATGACTGCGCAAATGTCATTCAAAGTGCGTCAGCGCTGAAAGCTGAAAATTGGTCTGGGCAGGAGGGGGGTTTAGGTGCCCAGTAAGGAAGTGGTTAAAAGCAGATCTTCTCCAAACAATATACCACATGTTTAGGAACCATTTAATCAATGAGATTAAGCGCTAAACATTATTTCCTTGTGCAATTCCCATGCTTCTACCACGACTACCAATTTAGTTATTCACTAAAAGTCACATAAATCAGTGACCTTGATTTTGTGACTATTTATTTATTCCCTGTTTGCTATAGTGAATACCTTTTCTGACTAGATTTAGTCGTTTTCTATGGATTTTAGTCACTTGTGGCCGACTAGATGCTATAGTAAATAAACCCCACAGCCTCTTTTAGGCCTCATGCCCACGGACGTTTTTACAGCCGCGTTTTTGAGCGTTTTTTACAGCTTAAAAACGCCTATCCATGTTAGTCTATAGCTTCATGCCCACCTAGGCATTTTTGAGCTGCAAATAGCATAGGCGTTTTTAAGCTGTAAAAAAAAAAAAACAGGACCAGTGCGTTCCGCGGCATCGGTGTCAGGCATAAAAAAACGCGAAGCGTTAAAAAATTAGCAAAAACGCCGCAATTGCGTTTTTGAGCTCCGCCGTTTTTTTTTTTTTTTTTTTTTAAAAATGCGGTCGAAAAATGTATACAATAACATGGACAGGCGTTTTTAAGCTGTAAAAACGCGGCTGTAAAAACGCGGCTGTAAAAACGTCCGTGGGCATGAGGCCTTAGGCTCAAGGGGCCTTTATTCTCTTCTCTACCTCCAAATATATATTCAGTTGCAATAGGTACTTGAAACATTTACATATTTATTCATGAACATTACAACACAACATTTTTTTTTTTCAGAAGGTAATAAAGAGATTTCAGCTGTCACATAATAGTTTGGGAAAGCCTGAATGCATGCTAGTTACTCCCGAATTTTTTTATTTTTTTTTGTTAAAAAATGCATTAGTCCAAAAATCTGAATTAGCCCAGGTTCACACTGGGCTGTGGGAGTGAAGCCGTGCGAGTTCAGCTGAACTCGCACGATTTCACTCCCGCTGGCAGTCCCGATTTCAGCCACGATTTCAAAGACATCTGACACAGATGTCAATGTAAATCGCGGCTGAAATCGCAAAAAGTAGTACAGAAACTACTTTTTGTAATCGGTGCAGCGCCGCAGATGCGGCGTCGCACCGATTAGGACGGTGCCATTGCCCGCAATTTGCGGCAAATTTCGCCGATTTGACATGTCAAATCACATGTCAAATCGCACCAGTGTGAACCAGGGCATAAGGTTGAATCTGTCAATTGAAGGCTTATGGTGTCTGTCGAATGTTCTAAGAATATTCGACGAAGCAGATAAACTGTACGACGCCGCAATCGTACATTTCCGGTCGAATGCTCCGCCCACAAGCTATAGTAGAATTCTAATGTATGACTAGTAATAATTATATTTATTAATTATTATTACAAGTCAACCAACATTAGAATTCTTCTATAGCCTATGGGCGGAGCATTTGACCATAAATGTCCGCTCGCGGCGATCGTATGTTTTTAGCTGCTTCGTTGAATCTTCATGTCTCTATAATGTTGAATCTTTTCTCTCTATGTCGAATCTTTTCTCTCTATGTCGAATAATCTTGGACTAATAGAGTTAAAGTTAGGCACATTCAATCGCAGGTTCGATAGACACAGATTGTTATTGTCACCGTCATGTCGAATCTTCTATCTATATCAAACTGTTGTCGAAACTAAATGAAAATAAAGCATTTTTTTATGTCGGATCTTTCTGATTTCAGATTTTGCGCGTTCGTTGTCGTTTGTTAAAACGAACGCGAAAATCCTCAAAATTCGGACGAAAATGCATTCGGACGAAAACGAATGCACATGTCTAATGCATGCATGTTTGAGCAAAGGAAAAAACAACATCCTTATTCTCCAAAAAAAAGGTCATACACATCAACTACTTAATGGCCATGTAATCTATGTTTCATTAAATTGTTTCTAGCTGTGCATTTCTGGCTCCTTGTAATTTCTTCCATGAGCTTCTTAGCTGTGCCCATGTACAATTAGAAGAGGGAAGGTCTGGACAGCCGCACTCCAATAAAAACTCCTATATTGTGCAAAATAACAAAAGTACAAACCACAGCAGGGTACAGGATAAAAACTGACGCGTTTCACACTCTCAACAGTGCTTAAGTCATAGCTATACAACCACAAGACTTTGCTACAAATATATATTAGTGCATAATCAACATGTGATCAATTGTGTAATTAATTAAAAATCGAAATCAATTATTTAAATGAAATTTGGTTAATATCAAACATACGTAGTTGAGTGTAGGGGCTCATATGTGTATCCAGGTGAATTAACTTAAAGTGAACCTGAAAAATAAAATAATTAATTTTATATAACTATAAGTGCTGGATGAATGTGCATGCATAGTGCTTTAAAAAAATGTTGATTATTATTCTATAATGTTACTCATTCGTATATATTCAATAAATACATCATTAAAGACATATACATATACTGTATAAAGTGCATTTGTGTATTAGGAAAAATATGTGTCTGTATCTATATAATAAGTGTACAATGAGACACTAAATACCTAGAATGCTACCTATATGTATATAGGTGTAAATATGAGAAATAAAAATTATTATTTGTATATGCATATGAAAAAATAATAAATAATACATATGTGATATAAAAACTTAAATTAAAATGTATATATAAAATACATGCACAAAATACATGGTCATGTACAGTGGGGAAAATAATTATTTGATCCCCTACAGATTTTGTAAGTTTGCCCACTTATAAAAAAATGAAGGGTCTATAATTTTTATCATGGGTGAATTTTATTGATAGAGACATAAAATTAACAAAAAATCCAGAAAAAACACCTGATACAAGTGTTATAAATTGAGTTGCAGTTCACAGAGTAAAATAAGTATTTGATCCCCAAGCAAAACATGACTTAGTACTTGGTGGAGAAACCCTTGTTGGCAAGACATTTCTTGTAGTTGGTTACCAGGTTTGCACACATCTCAGGAGGGATTTTGGTTCACTCTTCTTTACAGATCTTCTTTAAATTCCTAAGGTTTCTTGGTTGTCGCTTGGCAACTTGAATTTTCAGCTCCCTCCATACATTTTGGCTGGGCCACTCCATTACCCTAATGTTCTTCTTGAGACACTCCTCTGTTGCCTTGCCAGTATGCTTTGGGTCATTGTCATGCCGAAAGACCCATCCATGACCCATCTTGAGTGCTGGTTGAGGGACGAAGGTTCTCAATGCGGCAAAGTCTGTCTGCACCTTTAGCAGAGAAACAAAACTTAACGTTTCCACCTCTGTGCTTAACTGTAGGGATGGTGTTTTTAGGGTCATAGTCAGCATTTTTCTTAGTTCAAACACGACAAAGAGACAGCCAAAAAACCTTAATGCTACTTTCACACCTAAGCGTTGGGGGCGTCGGCGGTAAAGCGCCGCTATTTTTAGTGGCGCTTTACCGTCTTTTTTTTGTGATGCTTTTCGACCGCTAGCGGGGCGCTTTTAACTCCCGCTTTGCCGGCGGTTCAGCGACGCTGCCCATTGATTTCAATGGGCAGGGGCGCTTTAGGAGCCAGCGCACCGCTTCAGTGTGAAAGCCCAGATTTGAGATGTGTGCAAATCTGGTCACCAACTACAAGAAACGTCTTACCTCTGTGCTTGCCAACAAGGATTGCTCCACCAAGTACTATGTCATGTATTGCTTGGGGATCAAATATTTATTTTACTCACTGAACTGCAACTTAATTTATAGCATTTTTTTAATGCATTTTTTTCTGGATTTTTGTTTGATATTCTGTCTCTATCATTTAAATTACACCTATGATAAAAAAAAAAAATATAGACCCTGTATTTCTTTGTAAGTGGGGAAACTTACAAAATCTGCAGGGGATCAAATAAGTATTTTCTAGGCTTGTGCAATTTGTTTCGTAACGAATCAAAATTCGTACGAATTTAGCAACTTTCAGAGGTTCAGAAGTATTCGAATTTCCGAACAAAACAATTACGAATAAAATTGAATCCAAAATAAATTATATCGCAAATAGCGAATGCCCGAATGCCTTCGGCATAATTCGTTGTTGCGTTAATGTGGGCCTAATGCAACAGCAAGTCGACTTGTTGTGATCCGTCACGGAAAATTACAAATCAACAAACCAAAAAAAGTTACGAATGTATGAATTCATTCAAAGCACGTTAGGCAGCGCCATTCTGAGAGACAGGGAAAATTACGAATCAACGAAGCAAAAAGAAGTTACGAATGTATGAATCCATTATAAGCACAATAACACTCTGCTCTGCTCTCTGCTCCTCCCTCACCGTGCTGAACTCCCTCTCAAAAGGGTGTACAGGGGGTGGAGGCTATAGCCGCATGTCAAAAACGAAAGTAAAATACGAGATTTTGAATCGTTACAAATAACCGCAATGTACTTAGAAAAGTACGAATCCATTCAATGCACGTTAGGCAGTGCCATTGGGAGAGAGACACGGAAAATTATGAATCAACGAACCAAAAAAAAGTTACGAAAGTAGGAGTTGTGTCCAGAATCAAGGAAAAACAATGTACTCTACCGAAAGTACGAATTATAAATCAACTAAAAATAAGGCTTACATTAATACGAATCATTCCTATTCAACTAAAAATGTCGCTTGCAAAAATACGAATTAGTCCGAACATGAAAAATCCCGTTTAGCAAAATTACGAATGATTACGAAACAACAGGACCGAAAAGAAACTAAACTAAAAAAATCTTTCCGTTGTGCACAAGTCTAGTATTTTCCCCAATGTATGCTGCTCTATACACACTGTACATCCCCTAGTCCAGGGGTAGGCAACCTTCGAGGTATGGAGATCTACTTGAACAACACTGATGAAGTCAAAGATCACCGGGCATAGTGTTCCCCCCCCATAAAAAAAAAGACAGTAAGACCGACCCCCTTTTTTTTTATGTTTTTTTTTTTTTTACAAAAATAAAAGAGTTCAGGGTTTAGGAGTGCGTTATGCAGAGAATACAGGGATCCAGAGTGTGTTGCGCTCAGAAGGAAGAAAAGAACGGCTGAACACCACAGGGAAGTTCCAATGATTTTTTTCCAAAAATAGCAAATGACAGCCAACAAAGACACAGTGTCCGAACCCAGGAGGTGATGCGTGCGCTTCACACTGACCTCAGTGCTTTTTCAAACCTCTCTGGTTTGCTATTTTGCTATTTTTGGAATAAAATCGTTGGAACAGCCCTGTGGTGTGCAGCCATTCTTTTCTTCCTATTGATCGTCAGTGGCGAGCCGTGGCTTGCACCCAGAGCATCCAGACTGTACTAATTGCTCACCTGGAACGGTGTCTTCCTTGTTTGAATCTTGCATTTAGAATGCAGGGTTCAGGAGTGCTCTGTGCTCAAAATGCGGGGATCAGGAGTGCATTGCACTCAGAAGGCAGGGTTCAGGAGTGCGTTGCGCTCAGAATGCAGGGTTTGAGAGTGCGTTGTGCTCAGAATGCAGGGATCAGGAGTGTGTTGCGCTCAGAATGCAGGGTTTAGGGGGGGGAGGTGGAGGGTGATGTAAAGGGTGGTAGAGGACACTACTATGGAGGTGACCCTGCCCATAGCAGTGTCCTCTGCCCCTTCACATCACCTCCCCCCTCCCCACACACACACAGTGGTGTCTTCTGCCCCCTCCCTTTTCCTTATAGCAATAATCTCTGCCTTGCATAGCATGGTCTCCTATCTGTTTCTACAGTGGAGACCGGGAGGCAGCACAGTTCTGGACAGACGGGCGGAGCTGGCAGAGTGACTTTTTATATTAGTAAGCTGGTGATTGGTTTCTAGGACAAAGGGTGGTCCTAAGCAGCCAATCAACTATGGTTAAACATAAAAAGTTAATTTGTCTGGCTCCTCCCGTCTTCCGTCCTGAGCTGCGCTTCCTCCTGGTCTCCACTGTTCACTGATCACATCGGTTGGAGGAGGTTGTGGGGCGGGAGGGACAGAGAAGGAGCAGGACACAAAAGGCGCGGCGGAGCCACGCAGTAGGCTTGAGACTGGGATGGAGAAAGGACCGGCACATAGAAGGCGGGGGTCGGCAGTGCAGGAACCTACCTGCGGTCGACAGGTGGACCATGATCGTCAGGTTGCAGACACCTCCCCTAGTCCATCTCAGAAGCGAGAGAGGATGGCTACATTCCTAAATACAGTGGGACCATGGGGAATGAACATAGCTTCATCTAAAACAGTGTTGAATAACGGCAGCAAGAAAGAAAAAAGAAGGAATTTGAAGATTTGGAGGAGGCTGAGAGCAATAGAAGAAAATTTTTGAATTAAGAATACATACTTCACATACTCTTAAACCAAGTTGAGCATCACTTTCATTTTGAACAAGATCACTCTATAACCATTAATGGTTTTCTACACAAAAAAGTCAGCAGTCACAGTCTTTTCCAATGCTTGTAATTTATTATCATTGTATTAAGGTAAATGCATGCAGCAAGAAGGGGCAGGGAACAGGAGGGGTGCAAAAATTGGAGGCAAGGCATCTGACGGCTTATACAGTAGTTTGAATACAAAAGGCAGATTGGGTCCAAACATAGTGAGATGCATGAAAGTTTATGTTCTGCATATAAAAGACAGTCTTGTCCGGCACCTGAGAGAAATCCATTGTCCAGCTGAGCGAGGAAAGAAAAATAAGAGATATATTAAAGGGGCCCTTGGGTTAAAAAGATCTATCTAAAGAAAGAACCTAAACAATTCTATAGAGAATCAGGTAGGAAGGGGCATTTGTACATTATTGATTTTAATAAATGTGGGTCTTTTGTTTATCTATTGTTATTATGATCCACTCCCAATACCCAACAGCATTGTTATTGAGCGGGGTATACCCAATCGTGGGATGTGTTGTTAAAGACCTCTTGGAAGATTTGTGGATTCCTACTATGTAAGCCGTTTTATCAGCCATTTGCCAAGGTGAGCTGCATACATTGATTTCAATTTTCCTGTTCATCTGCCGATACTCTTAGGCCCTGTACACACGATCGGAGTTTCTAATGGGATAAAATCCGATGGAATTTTCCGTCAGAATTCTGTTCAAGCTGTCTTCCATCAGTCTTGCCTACACACTGTCAGACCAAATTCCGACCGTCAAGAAAGCAGTGACGTACAACACTACGACGAGCCGAGAAAAATTAAGTCCAATGCTACCGAGCATGCGTCGACTTGATTCTGAGCATGCATGGACTTTTGTCCAACCGAGTTCCACACAGACGATCGGAATTTCCCATAGGATTTTTTTCCATCGGAAAAAAAAATAAAACATGTTCTATTTCTAAACTCCGATGGAAAAAAGTCCGATGGGGCCTACAGTCGGAATTTCCGATGAAAAAACTCAGTCAGACTTTTTTAAACTGGGAATTCCGATCATGTGTACGCGGCATTAGATGTGCTCCGCTTTTGTTTTGTTTTTTAGTATAGATTTCTTTGTGAGGATTTGTGATCGGCTGTTGGGAGAGGAAACTATATATACAAGACACTGATACTTACTTGCTACATTTAGGGCAACACACCATTTTCCTCTCCCTTTGCGCTGTCTGCAGCCAAAGTTGGCCCAATTTACACGGCTTCCATCAACATGGCGGTATCGCAGACGCTGCAAGTAGGATGTAAAGAAAAACATTTGTATCAGATAGCACAAAGACAAATTATAATAAATATAACATCTTGACCACAAGTTACCGTAAGTGAAATTGACCTAACATTAAACTTTTAACATTTTAGGTCAATTTGATTTAAGTTTATAAGATCTGCTTATAAAACATTTGTTGGCCAAATGCACACATTCATACATGTTCAACAAATTTCTCTAATAGATTAATTTCTGTGATCATCAGCTCCATCTAGTGGCCAAAATGCAATATATTTTCTCATTAACCCCTTCAGATCCGCGCTATAGCCGAATGACGGCTACAGTGTGGACCTACTTTGCCGGGAGGCCGTCAATAGACGTCCTTCCCTTTGCAGGCTTCCCATGCGCCCCCTGCAGGGCGCGCAAGGCTCACGCTGTGATCACCGAGTCAATGAAACTCAGGTGATCACAAATCGATCCCGGCCCCTTACCACGTGATCAATTGTCAGCCAATGACAGCTGATCACGTGATGTAAAAAGAAAGCTCTATTTGTGGGAAAAACAGTGTTTTATGACCGCGCAATTGTCGTTCAAACAGTGACATCGCTGAAAGCTGAAAATTGGTCTGGGCAGGAGGGGGGTTTAAGTGCCCAGTAAGCAAGTGGTTAAAGTATTTCAGAAAACAATCATCTTAGCCATTAGATGGCGCTGACGATATAGGAATTAATCTATTGGAGAGATTACAGACAAAATTGGTAATGTGTGAATGCATGTGACTTTCTTCTAATGAAAGTTATATAAATAACCCCTTCTATTTGGTAAAGCCTAACTGATGCCTTACTTTTTTATATTCTTTATGCAATCAGGCTTCATAACAAGTAAAGAGTATATGATTATTATAATTATGTGTTTGTGATTAAAACTAGACACGTACAATTCCTTTAGTTCCGAATAAAAATTCGGACAAAATTTTCATTATTTAGAGATTTGGATGTATCCGAACTTCTGAATCACAAAAGTAAAAAATTTTAACAAATCAAAAAATTTACAAATAATAAATTATTATTAATTATTATTATTATTAAGAATAATAATAATTATCCGAATTTGTAAATTAATTTGAATTCGAACTCAAAAATTCAAATTCAAATATGAAATTGAATTTTAAAATTAATTTTAATTTGAAATGAAAACATATTGTAATAAATACAGTAAGGTATAAAAGTGAAATAGGATGATTAGTACTCAGGCTTCTTCAAATAATAGAATAGAACAGAATAGAAGTTGAATACTTCTAAACAATTGGAAAAATTTGCATCCGGTCGAAAACAAATAAACAAAATGAAATTAAACTGAACAAATGTTGTTACAAATGCAACAAAATGAAATTAGTAACTTAATGAATCAATCCGAAACAAAACGAAACACATTTTTTTCATTCTGCACGTGTAATTAAAACTGGATGAAGCTGGACCTCTAACTTCACACATAGTGCAGCAGTCTGGGTCTCCAGTGTTCGAAGATGACTTCAGCACAATGCTCCAATCAACAACACTCATACAAAAGACTTTAAAAAATGAGTCTTAATCAGTCTTAAAATAAAGTGATGTTTTATATATTTTTTTGTACATAAACACTGATGTTGCAGAAAATACTTGCCTTTCTAAAGTGTAATCACAATGGCTCTTATTAGAACTTCTTGCAGGTCCATATATAAAAGCAGACAGGTAAGGTAACGTGAGAAGGGGAATGCTAAAGCTTGCCATACATGGACTGAAATTTGTCAGGTTCAGCTGGTACTGGCAGAACTTAGATCCAAGGAACAGTGGTTGTACAGAAACCAATCTACCGATCAACTTCTGTACAATCAGCCTATCGGATAAATGCTGCTCGATCAGATACGCTGGCTATAGCCGGCAGTGCTAATCAATGTATTCTCATGGCGGGGAAGGCTCCCTGCTGCTAGAACACATTATCTAAGCAGGGAGGATTTTTCCATCCACATCAAATGTGTGGATAAGGGAATGAAGTATTTTTTTTTTTTTTTATTCAACTCACTGGTTGAATAAAAATAAATAAAAATGTAATCATCTATGGGCTGCTTTAGTCACCTAGTCGTGTGTGTAAATATCAGTCTCAGCTATTGAACACTGTAAACAACAGGTTTTTTTCTTTAACCACTTGCCTCCTGTATATTTACGTCAGCAGAATAGCACGGACAGGCACATCAACGTACCTGTACGTCCCCTTTAAGTGCCTGTCCGTGTGGTCGCGCGCACGCCGCCGGCGGCTCGCTCGCGACCCTGCCGCCATCCCCGTGAGTCGGACAGCGGGTCCCGCGGACTCGATCACCGCGGGGATCCCCGAAATCATCTCACGGAGGTATAGAGCGGGGAGATGCTTGTGTAAACAAGCATCTCCCTGCTCTGCCTAGTGACAATGACACAGATCTCGGCTCCATGTACTCGGAGCGGAGATCGGTCTCATGTGACACAGAGCCCAACCCCCCCCTCAGTTAAAAACACTATGCAGGGAACACTTAACCCCTACAGTGCCACCTAGTGGTTAACCTCTTCACTGCCAGTGCCATTTTTACAGTAATCAGTGTATTTTTATAGCACTGTTCGCTGTAAAAATGATAATGGTCCCAAAAATGTGTCAAAAGTATCTGATGTGTCCGCCATAATGTCGCAGTCACGAAAAAAATCACTGATCACCGCCATTACTAGTAAAAAAAAAGTAATTAATAAAAATGCCATAAAACTATCCCCTATTTTGTAAACGCTATAACTTTTGCGCAAACCAATCAATAAATACCAACAATATGTAGAAAAATACGTATCGGCCTAAACTGAGGAAAAAATTTTTTTATATATATTTTTTGGGGATATTTATTATAGCAAAAAGTTAAAAATATTGCATTTTTTTCAAAATTGTCGCTCTATTTTTGTTTATAGCGCAAAAAATAAAAACCGCAGAGGTGATTAAATACCACCAAAATAAAGCTCTATTTGTGGGAAAAAAAGGACGTCAATCTTGTTTGGGAGCCACGTCGCATGACCGAGCAATTGTCAGTTAAAGCGACGCAGTGCCGAATCGCAAAAAGGGGCCTGGTCATTATGCTGCATATTGGTCCGGGGCTTAAGTGGTTAAGATGTCTACAGACATCAAAAAATGTTGGCCAATCTGGGAACTATGTATATTTAGGCACCACTGGAGGACATCCCTTTAGCTGTATAATGGTCCGGGGCTTAAGTGGTTAACAGAACAGTTCTTACATTTCTATATATATACTAAACAGACAACGATTGTAATGGGTGGAGAGTGAAGGCTAAGTCACGTAGCTGTGTGTGTAAATGTCAGTGTTAGCTTTTGGACTCTGTAAACAACAGATATTTTTTCAACAGAGCAGTTAGGAGTAAACAGGTAAACACATGTTAAGGAGCTCCACCTAATGGCTGGAAAATACAGCCAGTGACATTGGGGACTCAGGGCTGGCTGCGGCCTTCACTGCTGTTGCTTCTGGTTGCCTTTTTGTAGATGATTAGTGTCTGGATCTCAGTCAGCTAAATCTGTCTGTAGTTAATTAGATGAACCTCAGGTTGACGGTAAATTGAGGGGACTTTCTAACAACCAAATTTTTTTTTGCATAAGTGGTTCAGCAACTGAAAAAAATTTGCAAACTGATACTTACACATGGTTTCCAAAGACCAATCCATACTAGACGCTGATTACGGCACCGGGCAAGAGCTCTCATTTGATTGTTGACACAGCCATTATGTATAGAACACAGATTTCCTCTGTGACATCTGCAGAAATGCTGAGGAGGAAACACAAAACTGTATATATTATGTATGAGCTCAGTTCAACATTATAATCATCACTACAGTGAGACATACATTATTTTATTGTAGACCTTATTACAGATTTTTCCCATCCTTCTGTTTTTAAAAAAAATAGTATCTTTGCCTCACCATGACTTCTCTAAAAGTGACCGGGGTAGCGTGAAAGTGTGTCTTCATTATCAGCACCTGCGTAATCTTAGTGTTAGATCAAGAAAAAGAGCACCATCTGCTTTCTATCAACTAAGAAATGTCTTAGGCCACATACATGCTAGATGTTTAGCCAATGTGTGGCCAATCCTAGCATTTTAGTGTGTCCAGGCGGCAGAATACTTGTGTTTCAGACAATTACCCCAAAACGCATAGGAACCCAAATGTAAGTACCACTCTGTACTGCACATAGCCCCATCTAGTTGCAGTGGCTTTCTGTCAAAGACGTTGGGTGGGATTGGCTGTACACAGACTAAATGCCTATTGTCCATGTGGCTTTAGGACTATGTCAGACTACTAACTTGTCAGCGCAACAGGAGCGCATAACAGAACACTTACCCACTTCTACAGCACCACTCTCTATCGCTGGCCGAAACACAGCAGTATCTTAAATTGCTAGTGAAGAAGTTAAACATCATAGGTTCAGCCAGAAGAAGAGAAACACAGTAGAAGCAGGTGAGTGGTTTCCTCCGAGTGATCCTATGGATAGGGATAGTTTCTAGTGAACCTGTGGATTGTAAGCCTCTCTAGAACACGTGGATAGTGATCATTTCTAGTGAATCTGGGGATGGTGATCTTCTCGAATGAACCTTTGGATAGTGATCCACTCTAGTGATCCTCACTAATGAACCTTTGGATAGTGATCCACTCTAGTGAACTTGCGAATAGTGATCCTGTCTAACGAAGCTGTAGATAGTGATACTCTCTTGTGAACACGTGGATAGTAATCCTCTTTAGGGAACTTGCGGATAGTGATCCTCTCTAGTAATCCACACTAATGAACCTGTGGATAGTGATCCTTTCTAGTGAACCATTGGATAGTAATCTTGTCTATGGAATCTGTACATAGTGATCCTTTCTAGAGAACCTTTGGATAGTGAGCCTCTCTAGTGAACCTGTGGGATGGTGATCTTATGTAGTGAACCTTTTGAAAAGTGATCCTCTCTAGTGATCCTATTGATAGTGATCATCTCTAATGAACCTTTGGATAGTGATCATCTCTAGTGATCCTGGGGTAATGATCCTCTCTATTGAACCTGTAAATAGTCATCCTCTCTAGAGAACTTAGAGATAGTGATTCTCGCTAGTGACCCTGTGAATAGTGATCCTCCCTAGTGAACCTGTGGATAGTGATCCTCTCTAGTGAACCTGTGGATAGTGATCCTCTCTAATGAACCTGTGGATAGTGATCCTCTCTAGTGAACCTGTGGATAGTGATCCTCTCTAATGAACCTGTGGATAGTGATCCTCTCTAGTGAACCTGTGGATAGTGATCCTCTCTAGTGAACCTGTGGATAGTGATCCTCTCTAGTGAACTTGTGGATAGTGATCCTCTCTAGTGAACCTGTGGATAGTGATCCTCTCTAGTGAACCTGTGGATAGTGATCCTCTCTAGTGAACCTGTGGATAGTGATCCTCTCTAGTGAACCTGTGGATAGTGATCCTCTCTAGTGAAGCTGTGGATTGTAAACCCCTCTAGTGTGACCTGGGCTTAAAAGTGAACTCCCCACTACTCCTTCCAGTCCCTACTCTGCTCTGCAAAATAGTTACTGTACTTGCTTATAGCATACTTCAGTGGATATAGTGCCAATATGGGGTAAATAGACAGAAGTTGTAGGAAAGCTACAAGTCCAGGTCTGATCAATGATCTGCACTAAGCAAGAAAAAACGAACTTTGTATTTTACAGAGCATAGTAGGGACTGGCCAGAGAGGGATTACTTTAATGTAGTCAGACAGCAATAAGAACACTTTTGTTAGTAGCATGGGGAAATGTTGGAACAGATATCAAGGTTTTCAGTGTCCCCATAGATTTCCTTAATTTCTTTTACTGGTGATAGGAAATCTTTGTGTCATCACTGCAGGTAACAATAAAACCTAGCAGAGCTTCTAATATTTCCCCACTCTATAAAAATAAAAGTTTTGGCTGTGGCGCCATTGAAAAAGGATGAGTTTGTCTATTAAAGCCCTTTAGATGTCTTCAGCAGGTAGAAAATGATAGCTGGGATCTTATTGGCTGCTTTCTGCCCATTCCTCCACTAGCCCCTAGTGGTTAAACTGGATGGACTTTTTCAACCAGACTAATTATGTAACTATGTAAGCCCCTCCTCCTTAGGGAATGTCTGCATTCCGAAACCGAGCACACGCTGTAATGTTTACGCACCCGAGCTTGTCCAAATGTCCTAGCACTGGTATACAGACGGTAATGGCATGTTGCTTCTGAGCGACCTTCCAGTGAATTATTGTGGCACATCTCTAACTGGCAACCATTAAGATTAGTTTCTTCTAGGTCATCAGGCATGTCGTTGTCATCCTCCTGGATGCTTGGATCAACTAGTTCATCAGCATCATTTTCAACACCTTCTGAAAAATATTGAGATATTCAATGCATGCCAAACCACACCAAGATCCTGCTGTTTCAGACAATCTCTGATTTACTGCATGGAAGGGGATTTTGTTAACCAAATCTCAGAATCTGAGTTCCCAACTCCACCCACCTCCATAATATTAAAGCCCAATTATATTTTCAGTTTAAATTAGCTAAATACATTCTAGGTGCATTGAAACACAAGGTGTACAAAGTCATCTATTTTTGAAGTCAGTCATCTGCCTGCATGCTACATACAATAACTCAACTTTCTGTGGGGAAGCAGTTGTCTCTCTGCAGAGGTCCAACACTCCCCTAGCTGAGTTTTACAGAGAGCTCTGCAAAGCTCATGCTCAGTGGTGATTTGAAAGTTCAACAGGGGGTGTGCTTGACCTCTGCAGAGAGATCACTGCTTCTAGACAGAGAACAAGGGTCCTTCTCCGTAGCATGCTGGCAGAGAGCAAGCTTTTGTGCTCAGGCTGTAGCTGATTTTTTGAAGAAAAACAAACTCTACGGCTTTGCACAAGTTTTATTTTGAAGCTCCAAAAATTATTTAAGCTGATTTACGCTGAAAGCAGTATTAAATCCAAAACCAAAAATGTTTTATATCACAGATTAACAGCTTTTAGATGTAGAGGGTGTATTCGTTTTAATTTTTAGGCTTTTTCCCCTAGTTTCACCTGGTGATCCAGCCAGTAAATGTTCTTTTTTTTTCAGCCTCCTCTAACAGAACAAGCTATCCAGTAAAAGTGGCACTTATGCCCTGTACACACGAGCAAAATTCCTGTCAGAAAAAAACTTGGATGGTTTTTCCGATGGAATTCCGCTCAAGCCTGCCTTGCATACACACAGTCACACAAAAGTTCGGTGAACTTTTGACTACCAAGAACGCGGTGACTTAAAAGACTACGACGAGCCGAGAAAATGAAGTTCTATGCTTCAGAGCATGCGTCGGAATTTAGCGCGTCGGGATTTGTACACACAATAGGAATTTCCGATCTGATTTTTTTCCCGACGGGAAAATAGAGAACCTGCTCTCTATCTTTTTCCAGCATTTTTTCCGTTGGAAAAAGTCTGATGGAGCATACACACGGTTGGGATTCCCGACCAAAAGCTCTCATCTGACTTTTTCCGACTGGAAAACCGATCGTGTGTACAGGGCATAAGAGCGTTGAGACAAATCCTTTACCACTTACAGGGGTGCTAATCATTGTCTTTTATTGATTTCTGTAAAACCTTTATCCTAAAAGAAAAAGAAAAACACCCCGTCTTAATTTGTTAGTGTAGCCACCCTGCTCTAAGCTGGGTTGACTATTTAAATGTATCCTTGCTAGGAGGTGCTGCTGTATGGTCTGACCTTGTACATACCTCCCAACTTTTTGAGATGGGAACAGGGACACCTTTTAGCAAAATATGTAGATCAGGCCTAAATAACGGACAAATGGAGAGGAAAGTCTGTGTGGGGCCTAGCATGCGCTCTGTGCTGGGAGTCGGAGTTAGGCAAAAAATGGTCCACAGAAGCTGTCCTGCCTAGCCAAGGAGGAAGCTGAGCCAAGATTGAGACCCAGGAGAAGGACCTTTCTGGAGGTAGGAGCCTGGAGTTGGGTGGTTTTCTTGCAGGGAAACAGGCGTGGGAACAAGTCTGCTTTTCAGACAGGGGTGCTATCAACAGGGTTGCTGGTGTCAACTTACAGGCTCTACAAGCTGGATGTGGATCTAGAAGTAAGAAAGTGTTGATAGGGATATCTGCAGTCCTATCACTCCCCTCTTGCATGATGAGCAATAAAATCTCCTAAAAGACATTAAAGTGACTGGTGCCCAACAGTTCCCCATTTTTAGCCATGGACTCAGCCCACTCTGTCACTGGGGTCACCTCAAACACCTCCAGGGTCGGGGGGGGGGTGGTGGTTCTAAATTAGTCATGTCATTCTAAATCTGACTAATTAGAAATGCTGCTGTCCAAAGTGTCTCTGATGCTCCTCTATCCAGAGCCACGCTACGATAGGAAATTATTTTTTATTATTATTGACTGGATTACTTTATAAGAATGAAGGAAAAGCAGCCTTAAAAAAAAATGCAATGCAACCACCACATTTAAAGCGTAGTTCCACTCTGATTTTTTTTACATAATCACAAACCTTTAATCCTATAAAGAAACATTTGGGGGAATTTTTTTTTTTATATACTTACCAGAAACGCCCTGTTGCTATGTTGTGCTCCTAATCTGCCACTTCCTGGTCCGTGGCGCTCCTCGTCACTTCCTCCCTCACCTGTGCTCCTGGGAAATGTGAGTCATCATTTTCCAGGAGTCTGTGGGCAGTACTGTGATAAAAAATTGCGTTATTTCCCAACAGGAAATGACGGGATTTAAGTCGGTTGCCATAACAATGGGGCGAGACCTTCCTCCGTCGCCGCCCGTTGTTATGGCAACTTTTAAAACAATTGGCGCTATGGCCGTCGGAGAATCGCGCATGCGCGATATGGAAAGGTTCATGCTGGTTACCCAGCATGCACCTCACCAGAGGTATCGATTGGGCTTCACATGCCCACAATCATCATGGTAACGGCCAGAAGACGATTTAAAGGATCACTAAAGATCTTTTTTTTTTCTTTTTTTAAATAACAAACATGTTATACTTACCTCCACTGTGCAGCTCGTTTTTGCACAGAGTGGCCCCAAACCTGGTCTTCTGGGGTCCCTCGGCGGCTGTCTCGGCTCCTCCCCGCAAGAACTAACCACCTTTATGCCAGCTCTCTCGCATGGTGGTTAGTTCTTGCGGGCGCGCTCCCGTTATACAGCCGGCGGCTATAGCAGCTCACTGTATCACTCGGCCCCGCCCCCCAGCGCGCCGGGTCATTGGTTGTGATTGACAGCAGCGCAAACCAATGGCTGCGCTGCTTTCAATCAACCAATGAATGAGCCGAGAAGCCGGCTGAGATGCCTGCGTGTTCACGGCGCGGGACATTCGGGGGGGGGTCAGGTAGGTAAACGGGGGGCTCTGGGGGCCGCTAATCCAGAGATGTTTTTTCACCTTAAGGGATAGAATGCCTTAAGGTGAAACAACTTTTGCCTTTACAACCCCTTTAATAAGTTGTGAGTATAAAATAAATATATTAGCAACATCCACTAGCAAACATAAAATCTTTATTTATGATAATAATGCAATATGCTCGGATACATGATAAAAAAATGTGGCCGGATCTCCGCTTTAAGGATTGGTAAACTCTAATATATTACATTTTTGTTTTTGGGTTTAATACCGCTTGAAAGTACAACTGAGCTTTAGGAAAACCAAAAATCAAGCCAGCAAAGTAGGAGCTCTTGTCAATTAACTTATAGCCATTGCACATTCTAACATATATACAGTACAGTGCAAAGGTTTTCGGTAGGTTTGAAGAAATGCTGTAAAGTAAGAATGCTTTAAAAAAAAAATATATAGATTTAATTGTTTATTTTTATCAATTTACAAAATGCAAAGTGAGGGAACAGAAGAAAAGTCAAATCAATATTTAGTGTGACCACCCTTTAGTTTCAAACCAGCATCAGTTCTTATGCTCGCACAAAGTCATGGTTTTTGTAGGATTGGAGTGAGGTGTATGATTAACCAATTATACCAAGCAGGGTCTAATGGTCATCAATTTCATATGTAGGTTGAAACAGTCATTAACTGAAATAGAAACAGCTGTGTAGGAGGTGTAAAACTGGGTGAGGAACAGCCAAACTCTGCAACTAAGTTGAGGATGTGAAAGACAGTTTCATGTCACAGAATAATTTACAGCATTTTTTTACACATGTCTAAATCTTTTGCACAAAAATTCCAGTTGCCTGCTCGCATTTTGCAAGTGGATTTTGAGGACTGGCGAGGAAGGGCTGCCTGGGAGTGGGGGGGGGGTGAGCACCGCCAACATGTGGGGTTGTATGGGAGTCCTTTTCCCAGCACTCGCTGAGGTGAAGAGAGGAAAGCAGGCGGCCAGAACATCAGAGCGCGGGGAAGATCACTATCGGTTTTCAATAGCAGCAGTGTGTTCCCTGCACTCGCTGTCACACACAGCCCCGCCCCTTGGTACCAGGACTGTGATAGACAGATGATTACCTGTCCAATCCAGGGACGAGTGACGTGTATCACAGCTCCCCGGCCATGGGGCGGGGCTGTATGTGACGCCGAGCGGCGGGAACACATTGCTGAAATCAAAGCTGTTCCAGTGGTGTTCCTCTGCATTCTAATCATTTGGCCTGCAATCCTCTTCCTCTCCTATGTTCCCCTGCATGATGGACACAGGTAGGCTGCGTGGAGAACACAGGCAGGCTGCATTGTGGGCACAGGCAGGCTGTATGGTGGGCACAGGCAGGCTGCATGGAGAACACAGGCTGCATGGAGATCACAGGCAAGCTGTATGGTGGGCACAGGCAGGCTGCATGGAGAACACAGGCTGCATGGAGAACACAGGCAGGCTGTATGGTGGGCACAAGTAGGCTGCATGGAGAACACAGGCAGGCTGTATGGTGGGCACAGACAGGCTGTATGGTGGGCACAGGGAGGCTGTATGGTGGGCACAGGGAGGCTGAATGGTGAGCACAGGCAGGCTGAATGGTGGGCACAGGCAGGCTGCATGGAGAACACAGCTAGGCTGAGTGGTGGGCACAGGCAGGCTGCGTGGAGGGCACAGGCAGGCTGCGTGGAGGGCACAGGCAGGCTGCGTGGAGGGCACAGGCAGGCTGCGTGGTGGGCACAGGCAGGCTGCGTGGAGAACACAGGCAGGCTGCAGGGTGGGCACAGGCAGGCTGCATGGTGGGCACAGACAGGCTGCATGGTGGGCACAGACAGGCTGCATGGTGGGCACAAACAGGCTGCATGGTGGGCACAGGCAGGCTGCATGGTGGGCACAGGCAGGCTGCATGGTGAGCACAGGCAGGCTGCATGGTAAACACAGGCAGGCTGCATGGTGAGCACAGGCAGGCTGCATGGAGAGCACAGGCAGGCTGCATGGAGAACACAGGCAGGCTGCATGGAGAACACAGGCAGGCTGCATGGAGAACATAGGCAGGCTGCATGGAGAACACAGGCAGGCTGCATGGTGGGCACAGGTTGGCTGCATGAAGAACACAGGCAGGCTGCATGGTGGGCACAGGTAGGCTGCATGGTGGGCACAGGCAGGCTGCATGGAGATAGGGTGACCACATGTCCCAGGTTGCCCGGGACAGTCCCGCATTTTGCAGGTCTGTCCCGGGCACATTCATTCCAGGACAATACAATGTCCCGGAATGAAACTGACACAGCCACCCCCCGGGCCAATCTTATTCCCCCAAAAAAGGCCGCCACATCACTGCTTTACTCATTGACAGTACTTGTTCTGGCCGGGAATGCCTGGAGGAGCACAATCCCGCCCCCTGCTTGTGATTGGAGAAATCATAAATCCTGCCTCTAGTGTCCAATCCCTGTGCTGTGATTCGTTACAGCACAAGCTGATTTTTGGGAGGGGAAGGTGTCCCTGAATGGTAGTTTGGAAATGTGGTCACCCTACATGGAGATAACAGGCAGGCTGCATGGAGGGCACAAGCAGGCTGCATGGAGAACACAGGCAGGCTGCATGGTGGGCACAGGTAGGCTGCGTGGAGAACACGGGCAGACTGCGTGGAGAACACGGGCAGACTGCGTAGTGGGCACAGGCAGGCTGCATGGAGGGCACAGGCAGGCTGCGTGGTGGGCACAGGCAGGCTGCGTGGTGGGCACAGGCAGGCTGCGTGGTGGGCATAGGCAGGCTGCGTGGTGGGCACAGGCAGGCAACATTGATGAGCACGGATATAGTTGTTAAATGTTTTTTGCAGAATTAAGTCATAAAAATATTAAGTGTCATTTTATGAGATAATTTATGAGGGCGTGTTTAGGGGCAGAATTAGGGGCGGGGCAGGGTAGGGGTTGGGCAGGGCAACTGGTGGCGAGTAACCCTTGAGGCCTGGCTAGTAGCTCAGGAGGACTTGAAATTTTGAGCCCTGCAGTAGTGTATCATCTATAGGTTAGACAGGCTTTAGTATCTGCTGATTGCCTGTCTAACCTATAGATGACCACTGAAGGATGCACTCACAAAGCTTTATATGAATATGAATATAAAAACAATGACACAGTATGTATAAAAAGTGTGCTTATGAAAAAAAAAAAAAGTGTGAAACTACTATGAAAAAATTCTATTATTTTAACCACTTCAGCTCTGGAAGATTTACCCCCCTTCGTGACCAGGCCATTTTTGCGATGCGGCACTGCTTTACTTTAACTGACAATTGCATGGTCATGCGACGCTGTACCCAAATAAAATTGATGTCCTTTTTTCTTACACAAATAGAGCTTTCTTTTGGTGGTATTTGATCACCTCTGCGGTTTTTATTTTGTGCTGACAATTTAGAAAAAATAAATAAAATGTACTTTCTGCTATAAAACACACCCAATAAAAAAATGTAAAAAAAATCGAATTTCTTCATCAGTTTAGGCCAATATGTATTCTGCTACATACTTTTGGTGAAAAAAATCCCAATAAGCGTTTATTGATTGCTTTGTGCAAAAGTTATAGCATCTACAAACTATGAGAAAGGTTTATGGATTTTTTTTTTTTTTTACTAGTAATGGTGACAATCAGCAGGACTGCGACAATCCGACACTAAGGGGTTTATTTACTAGAGCTAGAGAGGGGAAAATTTGTTACACACTATCAGTTTTCCTGCAGGTTTTTTTCTTCAGGTTTACCAAAACCATGTAGTGCAAGGGCCTGTCTGATTGCATACGAATTGAAACTCTCATGCCGCGTACACATGACCGTTTTTAATGACGAGAAAAATGAAATTTTTTAAAATGGTCATTAAAAATGATCGTGTGTGGGCTTTCCAGCAGTTTTCCCGACGAGAAAAACGCAGAGAATCACGACGAGAAAAATTGGAACATGCTCTAATTTTTCACGTTGTTTTTTACATCGTCGTTTTTCTCGTCATGAAAAACGGCCGTGTGTAGGCTTTAACGACGTGAAAAAAAATGCGCATGCTCAGAATCAAGTATGAGACGGGAGCACTCGTTCTGGTAAAACTAGCGTTCGTAATGGAGGTAGCACATTCGTCACGCTGTAACGGACTGAAAAGCACAAGGCTGAAAAGCGCGAATCGACGCTCAACAAACTTTACTTTACTAACATGAAGGGTGGCGCCATCCGAATGGAACTTCCCCTTTATAGTACCGTCGTACATGTTGTACGTCACCGCGCTTTACTCGAACATTTTTTTCCACGATAGTGTGTAGGCAAGGCAGGCTTGAGAGGAAACACGAAAAATCACGTCTAGAAAAATGCAGTTTTTTTCAATGACATTAAAAACGGTCGTGTGTACGCGGCATTAAGGTTTGACCTCATATTAGATGGTTTTGGTAAACCTGAAGACAAAAACCTGCAGGAAAACTGATAGTGTGTATGGGGCTTCACAATTCTGCATGGAAACTAATCAGCTTCCAAGTTTTATTGCCAAAGGTTAATTGAAAAAGCCAAGGTTAGAAGCTGATTGGTTTCTATGCAGAATTGTGACAAATTTTGCCCTCTCTAGCTTTGGTAAGTAAACCCCCAAGTGACACTTTTTTGGGACCAGTGACACCAATACAGTGATCAGTGCTAAAAAAAATTGCACTGTCACTGTACAAATAGGGTGACCACATTTACAAACTACAATTCAGGGACACCCTCCCTCCACTTCCAAAAAATCAGCTTGTTCTGTAACGAATCACAGCACAGTCATTGGACACAAGAGGCGGGATTTATGATTTCTCCAATCACAAGCAGCGGCGATTGTGCTCCTCCAGGCATTCCCGGCCAGGAAAAGTACTGTCAGTGAGTAAAGCAGTGATGTGGCAGCCTTTTTTGGGGGCATCAGATTGGCCCGGGGTGTGGCTGTGTCAGTTTCATTCCGGGACACTGTATTGTCCTGGCATAAAGGTACCCGGGACAGACCTGCAAAATGCGGGACTGTCCCGGGCAATCCGGGACACGTGATCACCCTATGTACAAATGACACTGGCAGGGAAGGGGCAATCAAAGGGTTAATAGGGCACAGAAACAAAAAAAAAAAAAAAGGAAAAGATCATGAAAATATAAGACTGATGTGGTATATAAAGATTGTAAGCTCACCGGGTTCCTGAGCATAGACTGTTCCCAGCAGAAGCAGTAAAAGTAGATGGCGCATGTCTGCAGAGAAAAAAATGAAGTCAGTTATTTGACATGGCTGTATCGGGCATATTCAATAGGATAGCAAATTGTAAAATAACCTGTAGCACCCAATCAAATTTCATCTGTCATTGACCTGAAATATGTCCAGATTAGAAGGACCAACATCTGTGCATTGCACATAACCCCTAAACAAGCTATTTTCTTATATGTTTGCAAAGAGATCAGCCCAATTGGAGCTTTGGGGCTTAGTATAAAAATTGGGGCTTAGTATAAAATTGGGGCTTAGTATAAAATTGGGGCTTACTATAAAACAGTCAGGCTGCATAGACAGTAATTACAGTTACATAGTTGGTCTTGTTGAAAAAAACACAAAGTCCATCCAGTTCAACCATCTAATTTGAAGGTCCAGAATGCTTCACTATGTGTTGAGCAGAGGTCTGGATTTCTACCAATGCTGTGAGCACAAATAATTTTAACTCTGGTTGCAGGTCTTACTTTTTATCATTTTTACAAACTGACGTTTTTTTTATGTTTTATTTTTCTCAATTCAAAGCTACAAATAGACTTTGGAAGATTTGACCACCCTTTGATTGACCAAGGTGGAAACATTATACATTAGAGAGGAGGGGGCACTTTATAGACCTCCTTGGCACCAACAATAAAAAAAAAAACCAACTAATCCACTCTCTTTCCGATATTAGTCAAGCCCAGGGATGTCCTCCAGTGGTGCCTAAATATACATAGTTCCCAGATTGGCCAACATTTTTTGATGTCTGTAGACATCTTAACCACTTAAGCCCCGGACCAATACGCAGCATAAAGACCAGGCCCCTTTTTGCGATTCGGCACTGCGTCGCTTTAACTGACAATTGCGCGGTCGTGCGACGTGGCTCCCAAACAAAATTGACGTCCATTTTTTCCCACAAATAGAGCTTTCTTTTGGTGGTATTTTATCACCTCTGCGGTTTTAATTTTTTGCGCTATAAACAAAAATAGAGCGACAATTTTGAAAAAAAAAAAATATTTTTTACTTTTTGCTATAATAAATATCCCCCAAAAATATATAAAAAAACGTTTTTTTTCCTCAGTTTAGGCCGATACATATTCTTCTATATATTTTTGGTAAAAAAAAAAAATCACAATCGGCGTTTATTGATTGGTTTGCACAAAAGTTATAGCATTTACAAAATAGGGGGTAGTTTTATGGCATTTTTATACATTTTTGTTTTTTTACTAGTAATGGCAGCAATAAGCAATTTTTTTTTGTGACTGCGACATTATGGCAGACACATCGCACACTTTTGACACATTTTTGGGACCATTGTCATTTTCAGAGTGATCAGTGCTATAAAAATGCACTGATTACTGTGAAAATGACACTGGCAGTGAAGGGGTTAACCACTAGGGGCGCTGAAGGGGTTAAGTGTGCCTAGGGGAGTGATTACTACTGTGTGGGGGCGTGGCTACGAGTGACACTTCACCGATCTCCGCTCTGATTACACAGAGCGGAGATCGGTGACAGTGTCAGTAGGGGAGCGGGGAGATGTTGTGTTTACTCACGGGGAAGGCAGGGGGGGTCGCAAACGTGCCGGCGGCGGCGTGCGTGCGACCCCGACGTCGGACAGTTAAAGGGGACGTACAGGTACGTGATTGTGCCTGTACGAGCCATTCTGCCGATGTATATATGCAGTGTGTGGTCCTTAAGTGGTTAAGGAAACCCTATCACCATACCTATTCAGGGCTTGGTAACTAATGCCACGTACACACGATCAGACATTCCGACCACAAAACCGTGTTTTTTTTGCCGACGGATGTTGGCTCAAACTTGTCTTGCATACACACGGTCACACAAATGTTGCTCGGAAATTCCGAAAGGCAAGAACGCAGTGACGTACAACACTACGACGAGACGAGAAAAATGAAATTTAATGATTCCGAGCATGCATAGGATTTTTGTGCGCCGGCAATGGATACACACGATCGGAATTTCCGACAAGAACTTTTGCCGTCTGAAAAATTGAGAACCAGCTCTCCAACATTTGTTGTCGGAAATTCTGACAGCAAATGTTCGATGGAGCCTACACACAGTCGGAATATCCAACCAAAGGCTCCCATCGAACATTTGAAATTCCGATCGTGTGTATGCGGCATAAGTCTGTATAAAGCCAGGCCACCAGATCCCTTTCTACTCTTCTCTCTGGCACTCCTCCACCACCTATTCCTTCACTTTGATCACCACAAAATATCAAAGCTTAATTCAAGCTATGATGTCACATCATCCTTACAGTGCTCACACCTATAGATTGACCACTCAAGCCCAGCATCATGAAATAAGGTAACATGCACCCCCCATACCCAGAAGCACTGGGTATTTTGTAGTGGCGGCCACAGAAGAGGGGCCGGAATGCTAAAGTAAAAAGTGGTCAGGGAATGGACATTACACAAACGGGGCCTTTTTAAAGCAAAAAATATCATCCCCCCACCCCAGTGTATGGCCAACACACCCAGATAACTAAATATACAATTCTCATTCGCATCTGCAGCCACCTTGAAAATCCCAACGTTTCTGGATATTTTTATATTACATTATCACAGATAAGAAAGTGAAATGCTCCAACAAGCTTCCCCAACTTAAAGGGTTGGGTGAATTTGCTGGAAGATAGACAGCAAACGTTTAAACTTTTCCTACTCTGTGTTCCATTGGAGAGACATCCCTTTTACTTTCTGTTGCATCTTCAATACAGGAAATAGAGGAAATCTCTAAAAAGCGAGGGGACAGTTGTCACCCGAAAATTGGAAGATTATCTCTCATCCTATATTCTGGTCACATACTTTTTGTATTTCTCATGACTTTCTGTAGGGTGAATCTCCTCAATAGGGACACCAACCAGCAGTGGCTTGACCCCAATGCATATTTGCATAGAGCAATAATAATGAATACCATAAGCTGCACTGTGTTTACATATATTATTCATATAACTCTTCATTTATACTAACTTTATTATCTATACAAAATCTGAAAACGGAGAATTAAAGAAAAAAAAACACACAAAAACAAATTAAAGTAATTCAAATACATCACCTTGCAAACAACAGTACAAAAAAATAAAATAAAGATTAAAAAAAAAAAAAAAAAAAAAAAACCCTCATACAAATGAACGGGGTTCATTTAGATTTGTTTTTCTTTTTTTTTGCTTGTGAATTTTTTTTTGGGGGGTATTTTTTGTTTGTTTGTTGTTTTTTTTTTTTTACTCTATATTTATTATAATTATTTTTAAATATAAATGACATTTAAGTATACATTATATTTAACTACAAATTTTATTTGATATATTTTATCATTTTTTTTTCTCTTTTCCATATTTTGTTTGCATAATAAAGGTGGTATAATAAAGATGGTATAATTGAACAGTTGTGAATAAATATAAAGCCTCGTACACACGGTCGGACTTCCATCTGACTTTTCTGTGGATTTTTGTCCGAACGGAGTTGGCCGGGCACACCCATAGCATACACACGCTCGGACTTTTCTGCAAACTTTCCCAAAACTTTTTGCAACATCACATGGTTTTTCTGCTTTTTTCTGCTCTTTACCGCCACCCTTTGGTCAACTTCTGCTATTGTTGGTTGATTTTAACATTAGTTGTTTTGTCCATCGGACAAAAGTCCTATGGTTTTCTGTACACACGGTAGGACTTTGCTCCATCGGACTTTTGTTGGGCAAAAGTTTGTCCGTTTGCAGACCCAACTTTTGTCCGATGAAAACAAAACCAAACGAAAAAAAGTTTGTCTGATGGAGCGTACACACGGTCGGATTGTTGGTCCAAATTGCTTAAAACGAAGTTTGTTGGGCAAAAGTCTGACCGTGTGTACGGGGCTTTAGGACTGTGCCACTCAGGACAGTGTCGTTCTATTCAAAAAGCAATAAAAACCTGAAAAGGGTTCGAATTTCTTCCTACTTATTCCTACTAAATGTATCTCTATCCATTTTATTTAAATTCTGGATAAATAGGCTAGCCTAAAACTTTAAAAAGTTATGGTAAAAGTATAAAGTTGGTCAAGTTGTAATAAAAGAAAGAAGGGCTAGGAGTAATAAGCTTGGATAATGTCATGACAAAGAAGCCTGTGAACCAGACTTTGGAGGAAAAGACAGAAGACAGATAAGCATGAAGAACGCACATTGAAGAGAAGAAGGTCCTCCAAGAGCTGTAACTCCATGGAGTAAGTTAAGTGCTGTCATCATTTTACCTTTAGTGTCTGGAAGCTCTTGTGTCTTCAGGTGTCTTCTCTAAGATTTTTCTTTTCTTCTCAGAGACCTCCGATCACTCTTTTATACCTTGGTTTTCGTAGCTGTGGTTTGTCTTGGAATCATGCCATAAATAAGGCAATCTGTTTTGCAAAGATGATGGCCGATAATCTCTAAACACCTTGCTGTTGGTTATTGCCCAAGTACAGCTGTCCAAATTGCCTGGTTGATTTCTCATTGTTGGCTGACTTAAATTAAACGTATTTATTTCTACATACAAAGATGAACTCTAGGCAGAGATAAAAAAAAAAAAAAACACCATTTAATTTAGTTGTATATCCCTTAAAAAATAAATCAAACGAAACCCTGGGAGGAAAAAAAAAAGATGTATCCTTGCGGTGGGTCCTCCACCCCAGTGTGTGGGTTACCTGCTCATTTATCGCAGGGGATGATGAATAAGGTGATATACTTACCTTAATCCTCACTCTCATAGCAGCTGGTGTCCTCCCCCACTACCTAAGGCTCTGGAATATTAGTGGGTCATTGGCAATGAATAAATTGCCAATACAATGCAGTACTTCTGGTACAGGATGACATCAGATAGCTGTGACTAATGCCGCGTACACATGGTCGGAATTTCCGACAAGAAAAGTTTGATGTGAGCTTTTATTCGGAAATTCAGACCGAGTGTTGGCTCCATCGGACTTTTTCTGTCGGAATTTACGACAACGAAAATTTGAGAGCTGGTTCTCAAATTTTCCAACAAGAAAAGTTCTTGTCGGAAATTCCGATCGTCTGCATGCAATTCCGACGCGCAAAAAAAACACGCATGCTCAGAATCAAGCAGAAGAGCCGAACTGCCTATTGAACTTCATTGATCTCGGCTTGGCCTACGTTTTGTACGTCACCGCGTTCTTGACGGTCGGAATTTTGTGTGACCGTGTGTATGCAACACAAGTTTGAGCCACCCATCCCTCGGAAAAAAATCCACGGTTTTCTTTCGGATTTTCCGATCGTGTGTACGCAGCATAATGGTTTTGAGAGACCAGTTCCATGAAGAGGAGGGAACTTGCAGCAACAAGGAATAAAGGTAAGTATATCACCATATTCATCACCCCTGAGCAGTTAACTTTTACAGTGGGGTGCATGATCCATTGCAACAGTAAATCTTTTCTGTTCCTGGACTTTAGCTTTAAAGGACAAGTTCACCTTTGGGAACATGTTACAAGTTCCACCCATTTTTAGGGTGGAACATGTAACACATTCCCAATGCTGCAGCCCCTGCCTGTTACCCTCCCTCCCTGTGGTAGCAGTACGGGAAGAAGTTTCCTGTAATACAGTAGCTATTACTTTTTAAAATCAGCACAGCCATGCGTGGCTCTGCCACATGGACACGTAATTCCTTCACACAGCTCTGAATGAACTACAATGGAACATTGGATTGTGAGTAACGCGGTTAACGAGCGTTTCGCAATACGAGCACTGTATTTTTAAAAATTCTAACTCAGTTTGCGAGTGTTGTGTCGCAAAACGAGCAGGATTCAGGCCAAAGTGGTGTGCAGTACCGCTTTTGGCCTGAGGTAGGGGGGGGCGCCGGAGCCGAATGTCGCCGATCGCAGCTGATCGTCGCCGTTCGGAAATGCACAGAAAGACCGAGGACAGTTTGGCTGACCTCGGCAAACCTCGGAAAGGCTCGTGAATGGAGTCTTTCCGAGGTCAGCCGAACTGTCCTTGGGCCTTTCCTGATGTTTTCCGAGGCTCTTCGGTGCCCCCACACCTCTAGTTGCATGCGGTATTGCATGCCATTGAAGTCAACGCGGAACAAATTATTTTCGTTTCCATTGACTTCAATGGGGAAACTCGCTTTGATATGCGAGTACTTTGGATTACGAGCATTCTCCTGGAACGGATTATGCTCGTAATCCAAGGTTCCACTGTACAAGCCCCGGCATCCTTTGCGGTTGTTGCAGTTAGTTAGTTGCAGTTCTCAATGTGAAGCGCCGTTGTAGTTCATTGATTTCTTCCTGTCAGTGTATCTGCCTTCCTATATGGGATGTACGGCACACAAATATACTGGAAGGAGACCTGTATGGCACTAGTGATCTGCTGAACGCTGGTGCAATGCTTTACATGCTACATTGCCTGTTTGTCCCGTTAGCCAAACAGCAAACAATTTGTGGTGTTCGCGGCAAATTTGAAAAGCTGCGGAACAGCCTGTAAAAGTCTATGGGAGAAATCTAAAGTGCTAATTTTAAGGGCTTATATGCAAGTTATTGTCATAAAAAGTGTTTGGGGACCCGGGTCCTGCCCCAGGGGACATGTATCAATGCAAATGTTTTTTTTAAAAACTTCCAATTTTTTGGGAGCAGTGATTTTAATAATGCTTAAAGTGAAACAATAAAAGTGAAATATTCCTTTAAATTTCGTACCTAGGGGATGTGTATAGTATGCCTGTAAAGTAGCGCTTGTTTCCCGTGCTTAGAACTGCCCCTGCATAAAGTGTCATTTCTGAAGGAAAAAAAGTCATTTAAAAGCACTCGCGGCTATTAATGAATTATCGGCTCCAGGCAATACAGAGAAAAGTCATTGATAAAGAAAAAAAAAATGTGTGGGGGTCCCCCCAAATTCAATTACCAGGCCCTTCAGGTCTGGTATGGATATTAAGGGGAACCCTGCGTCAAATAAAAAAAAATGACGTGGGGTTCCCCCCCAAATATCCATTCCAGACCCTTCAGGTCTGGTATGGATTTTAAGGGGAACTCCATGCCAAATAAAAAAAAAAATGGCGTGGAGTTCCCCCCAAAAATCCATACCAGACCCTTTATCCGAGCACGCAACCTGGCAGGCCGCAGGAAAAGAGGGGGGACGAGAGAGCGGCCCCTCCTGAACCATACCAGCAGTGCTGTGTTTTGGCCTAGGCTGACAAGGCCCAGGCCTAGGGCGGCACTTTGCGGGGGGCGGCAAATAAGCTTCCCCCCGCACGAAAAAAGCCCCCCAACCAGTCCTCCTGACTCGCACGGCCGCCTCCCGCACATATACAATCCCCGGCGGTCGGCGGCTTGCTGTAGCGTGGCACTTGAATGGAGCGTACTTAGCCAGGTAGGGGGGAGGGACTAGCACCCCCATAGAGCGGCCGGTGACTGGTCACGCAACTGGAGGAGGCGGAGCCTATCCTCCTCCACTGGCATCCATATTATGGAACTCCTCCCTGGAGCGGGGTCCATCTGTGTCCAGTGGAGGAGAGCGAGGAGGACATGGGAAACCCCCAGGCAGGCATCGCTATAGGAGGGCGCAAAATGCACCCAGTGACACCCTCCAGGAAGCGGGTGCTGTCGAGCCCCCCCCCTCCCCAGCTGTGAAGCGGTGACCACGCGCTGCTACTCAGTTGAAGGCTGAAGGTACTGGCATTGTGACAGGGGAGAGGAAGGCTGTCGGACGGTTCCCCCCCGCTCACCCCCCTTCTTTTCCTGTCAGCCGTGCAGGATAAGAGAGAGGGCTCTCTTCAGATTTGACACCCACCTTCCTGCTCGTTTTTCCCCTGTCCCCTTTGGCCACAGTGGAGCCCAATCAAGACTAGTGGAGCATCATGGGACATGTAGTTTAAGTTACTTTCCCTTCCATTTCTCCCCATCTCCTCTTGTATAGAAAACAGGATTGCCTTATATGCTTATCAGAATAAACTGTTAATGTCTATGTTCTGCTGCCTATTGTGAGACTACGTTCCCTATTAACCCATGGAGCGCTGGATCAGTTTGTTGTACATAGTCCCAGAAGACTGGTGGCCCATTGTCCTCCAGAGGGAGCCGTCTACACCCCCAAGTATGCATTCTGCTGGGGGAAGAGAGAGATATCCCGGGAATAAGCTGAGGGAGTGAGAGCAGCCCAGCACCACCAGAGAAATCGCCACGCTACCCAGCACCACCAGAGAGATCGCCACGCTACCCAGCACCACCAGAGAGATCGCCACGTTGCCCAGCACCACCAGAGAGATCGCCACGCTACCCAGCACCACCAGAGAGATCGCCACACTGCCCAGCACCACCAGAGAGATCGCCACACTGCCCAGCACCACCAGAGAGATTGCCACGCTACCCAGCACCACCAGAGAGATCACCACACTGCCCAGCACCACCAGAGAGATCGCCACGCTGCCCAGCACCACCAGAGAGATCGCCACGCTGCCCAGCACCACCAGAGAGAGCGCCACGCTACCCAGCACCACCAGAGAGATCGCCACGCTACCCAGCACCACCAGAGAGATCGCCACGCTGCCCAGCACCACCAGAGAGATCGGCACGCTACCCAGCACCACCAGAGAGATCGCCATGCTGCCCAGCACCACCAGAGAGATCGCCACGCTGCCCAGCACCACCAGAGAGCGCCACACTGCCCAGCACCACCAGAGAGAGCGCCACGCTGCCCAGCACCACCAGAGAGAGCACCACGCTGCCCAGCACCACCAGAGAGACAGCCACACTGCCCAGCACCACCAGAGAGAGCGCTACACAACACAGGGTGAGCGAACATCCAGCCGGAGGGATCACTGCTGCTGTTTCGCTGGGTCTGGTAAGAGGGCCTGTCAGCCATTATGCATTACTGATCTTAGGGACTGAGGGGGGGTGACAACATGTTTTACCGCACCAGGTGACATCCGATCTCCTCATAGAGGAGAGCAGGGCTCTGACAGGTCCGTCTCTGCACAGTGAGCGGAGACAGACCTGTCATCCGCCTGCTCAGCGGAGTTTAATGGAGCTATCCCCACTGAGCTAGCGGAGTCCGTCAAAACGGATCGACCCCATGTGAAAGGGACCTTACAGTGTCATCTCATGAGATAATTGTGGGGATGGGTGTGGTAGTGAGTAACTCTTAAGGCCTGGCTAGTGGCTCATGACTTGAAATTTTGAGGCCTGCATTGTACATTCACATCGGTCCCTGCCCCCAAGGAGCTTACAAGTAGGCACTTGTTACCCACTTTTAATGTACAGAGAGGAAGGGGTGGAGCCTAAAAGGGAAGGGGTGTGGTTTACAGATGACAGGGTAGCTCTTAAACAGAAAGGGGTGTGGTCTTGACAGGAAGGGGTGGTCATATTTAAATTAGGGGGTGCACGTGTTTAGTCAGGCCTAGGGCAGCACAAAACCTAAATACACCACTGCGTACCAGGCCACATGCCCTCAACATGGGGAAGATGCTTTGGGGGTCTGTGACCCCTCAAAGCACCATGTCCCCATGTTGATGGGGACAAGGGCCTCATAGCCACAACCCTTGCCCGGTGGTTGTGGAGGTCTTCGGGCGGGGGGCTTATCAGAATCTGGAAGACCCCTTTAACAAAGGGGACCCCCAGATCCCGGCCCCCCCTATGTGAATTGGTAAGGGGTACATTGTACCCCTACCAATTCACAAAGAAAGTGTAAAAAATTGTAAAAAACACAGACACCGTTGGGAAAAGTCCTTCAATAAAAACAAAAAAAACTAAAAAAAAGTTTCCAGCGGTGGTAATCCACTCTCGGTATCCTGCGATGGATGCTCTCCTCTCCGGGGTGCAGCGGTGGATGATCTCCTCTCCATCCAGGTCCAGGCTCCAGCGATGAGATGTCCAGTGCAGCGTATCCTGTCTCCACCGGAGACACCCCAGGAATCGTTACAACGTTACATCAGAGGGGGGCGGGGTCACCCGAACGTCACTGGGGAAGTCCGGGTTTCCCCTTGCGTCAGAGGGTGACGGGGTCATGTGACGGGTGGCCCCGCCCTCAGATACATAAGAAACCTGTCAGGCTGCCGGGATTCCCGGGGTGTCTTCGGTGGAGACAGGATGCGCTGCGCTGGACATCTAATGACTGAAGCCTGGACCTGGAGAGGAGATCATCCACCGCTGGACCCCGGAGAGGAGAGCATCCATCGCAGGATACCGAGAGTGAATTACCACCGCTGTATTTTTTTATTTTTTTTTTATTTTAAAAAAAAGGACTTTTCCCAACAGTGTCTTTGTGTTTTTTTCACAATATTTTACACTTTCTTTGTGAAATTGTAGGGGTACAATGTACCCCTTACCAATTCACATGGGGGGCTTGGATCTGGGGATCCCCTTTGTTAAAAGGGGTCTTCTAGATTCCGATAAGCCCCCCGCCCGCAGACCCCCACAACCACCGGGCAAGGGTTATGAGGATTAGGCCCTTGTCCCCATCAACATGGGGACATGGTGCTTTGAGGGGTCACAGACCCCCAAAGCATCCTCCCCATGTTGAGGGCATGTGGCCTGGTACGGTTCAGGAGGGGGGCGCTCTCTCGTCCCCTCCTCTTTTCCTGCGGCCTGCCAGGTTGTGTGCTCGGATAAAGGGTCTGGTATGGATTTTTGGGGGGAACTCCATGCCATTTTTTTTTTATTTGGCGTGGAGTTCCCCTTAAAATCCATACCAGACCTGAAGGGTCTGGAATTGATATTTGGGGGGAACCCCACGTACAGTAATTTTTTTTTTCATTCGACGCAGTGTTCCCCTTAATATCCAAACCAGACCTGAAGGGCCTGGTAATTGAATTTGGGGGGACCCCCACGCATTTTTTTTTTTTAATCAATGACTTTTCTCCGACAATTCATTATAGCCGAGAGTGCTTTTAAATGACTTTTTTTCCTTCAGAAATCACACTTTGTGCAGGGACAGTCCTAAGCACGGGAAACGAGCGCTACTATACACACCCCCTATTTTTTGTTTCACTTTAAGCATTATTATTAAAATCACTGCTCCTGAAAAAACTGCAGTTTTTAAAACTTTTTTTTGCATTGATACATGTCCCCTGGGGCAGGACCTGGGTCCCCAAATACTTTTTATGACAATAACTGCCATATAAGCCTTTAAAATTAGCACTTAAGATCTTTCATGTTCGAGTCCCATAGACTTTAACGGTGTTCGGATGTTCATATAAATTTATTGCCTGTTCGCAAGTTCTGGTGCAAACCGAACTGGGGGGTGTTCGGCTCATCCCTACTGTCCACAAGGTTTAGAAGTGTGTCTATGTTTGACCATTCTTCTAGAAGTGCATTTGTGAGATCAGGCACTGATGTTGGATAAGAAGGCCTGGCTCACATTTACCACTTTAAAGCGGAGTTCCGGGCATAATTTTTATTTTTTTGCAAGCTAAAATTAATCACATTAAATAGTCCCTAAAACATATTAATAGCTCCCCAATCGTTCCAGAAATCATTGCAAACACTTGCCTTATATCCTCCAGCTCATGTTGTGGCCGTATCCATCATATGTGTGGGCATGTGAAGCCCAGTTCCCTTTTCTTCCTGGTTTTCAGGGAGAGGTGCATGCTGGGCGATTTTTAGGCACAGTAATGCCCAGAGACTCCTGGGAAATGAGTGTCATCATTTCCCAGGAGGCAATGGGGTCTTAGGACAGGAAGTTGAACCACCTAGGACCAGGAACTAGGCAGATTACGAAATCTGCCTAGTAACAGCCAAATAGAATTTTTAGTTTTTTTTACATTAAAGGCAAGCTGTTAATAGAAAGTAAATTTTTAGGGTGGAACTCCGCTTTAATTCATTCCAAAGGTGTTCTATCGGGTTGAGATCAGGACTCTGTGCAGGCCAGTCAAGTTCCTCTACCCCAAACTCGCTCATCCATGTTTTTTTTAATTTAATTTAGGTGTTACAAGGGGCCAAATGACACAGCACAAGCACTGTGCTGTATAACATGCTTTAACCACTTCCCTACTGTGCACGAAAACCCCCTTCCTGCCCAAGCCATTTTTCAGCTTTCAGCACTGTCACACTTTGAATGACAATTGCGCGGTCGTGCGACGTGGCTCCCAAACGAAATTTGCGTCCTTTTTTTCCCACAAATAGAGCTTTCTTTTGGTGGTATTTGATCACCTCTGCGGTTTTTATTTTTTGCGCTATAAACAAAAGAAGAGCGTCCAGTTTGGAAAAAAAACACTATTTTTTACTTTTTGCTATAATAAATACCCATTTTTTTTTTTTCAAATAAAATTTTCCTCAGTTTAGGCCGATACGTATTCTTCTACATATTTTTGGTAAAAAAAAAAAATCGCAATAAGCGCGTATTGATTGGTTTTCGCAAAAGTTATAGCGTCTACAAAATAGGGGATAGATTTATAGCATTTTTTTTATTTTATTTTTTTATTAGTAATGGCGGTGATCTGCGATTTTTATTGTGACTGCGATATTGTGGCGGACACATCGGACACTTTCGACACATTTTTGGGACCATGCACATTTATACAGCGATCCCTGCTATAAAAATGCATTGATTACTGTATAAATGTGAATGGCAGGGAAGGGGTTAACCACTAGGGGGCGGGAAGGGGTTAAATATGTTCCCTCAATGTGTTCTTACTGTGGGGGGAGAGGACTGACTGGGGGAGGTGACCGATGGTTGTAACTATGTACAAGGGACACACCATCGGTCCCCTCTCCCTCACAGGACGTGGATCTCTGTGTTTACACACAGAGATCCACTTTCCTGCTCATTTCCTGGGCAATCGCGGGTGCCCGGCGGCAATCGCGGCCACCGGGCATGCGCATTGGGGCCTTGGGAGCACGGCGCGTGCGCGCACGTGCCGCCGGTGGCGCGCGCGCCCTAGCTCGTTTTAAAGGGAGGACGTCATATGACGTCCTCCCAGAACGAGAGTGTCCTCCGCCCGCCGTCAATTGACAGTGGGCGGGGGACAAGTGGTTAAAGGAGCAGGATAATTTTTTTTTTTTTAAGGTAACAAACGCTTTTAAAGAGAAGTAAAGGAAGAAAAAAATCCTGATTAATACTTACCTAGGTGGATGCAGCATTAGTCCAATGCTACATCTGTCCACCGGCGCTTCTACACTGAGAACCAAGTGATTGAACAGCGCCTGATGGCTCGGTTTTCAGAGCTCCATGAGCAGAGAACTGCAGGCTGTCAGTCACGGCTCTCTCTTCTTCTCCCTCCTCTCTCATTGGAGCGTTTCAGGCTCTCAGTGGCTCACTGAGAGGCTGAGCCAGTCCAAGCACCTAGAGGATCCAGATGACACAGGATGACACGGTCCTGGACTGACATTGGTGACATCAGCAGAGAGCAGACTGAAAATGGATCACAAGAGTGCAAAACGAACTGTGATCCATAGGAGAAGTACAAGAACGATCTTGGCTATACTTCTCTTTTAACCACTTCAGCCCCAGAAGATTTTACCCCCTTCCTGACCGGAGCACTTTTTACAATTTGGCACTGTGTCATTTTACCTGACAATTGCTCGGTCATGCAATGCTGTACCGAAACGAAATTTGCGTCCTTTTTTTCCCACAAATAGAGCTAGATTTTGGTGGTATTTGATCACCTCTGCGGTTCTTATTTTTTGCGTTATAAACAAAAAAAGAGCGACAATTTAAAAAAAAAAACAATATTTTTTACTTTTTGCTATAATAAATATTCCCCAATTCAAAAAAAAAAACAAATTTCTTCCTCAGTTTAGGCCAATATGTATTCTTCTACATATTTTTGGTTTGCGCAAAAGTTATACAGTCTATTAACTATGGGAAAGATTTATGGCATTTTTATGGTGTTCTGCAAATTTTAGCAGTATTGCGACATTACGGCAGACAGATCTGACACTTTTGACACATTTTTGGGACCATGGACGTTTATAGAGCGATCAGTGCTATAAATATGCACTGATTACTGTATAAACGTAACTGGCAGGGAAGGGGTTAACACTCAAGGGCGATCAAGGGGTTAACTGTGTTCCCTCAGTGTGTTCTAACTGTGTGGAGATGGGACTAACTAGGACAGATGACAGATCGCTGTTCCTACTTTGTAGAAACACAAGATCTGTCTCCTCTCCTCTGACAGCACAGGGATTTGTGTGTTTACACACACAAATCCCCGTGCTGACTCTCGTGCACGCGATTGTGCGTGGCCGGCGGCAATCGCGCCTGCCGGCCACGCACATTGGGTCTCCTGCTGTGCAGGGGGCGCGCGCGCCCTCTGGTGGCTCTCCTGGGCAAAGCCGTATATGTACGGGATTTCGCCCAGGAGAGCCATTCTGCAGCAGTATATCTGCGTGAGCCGGTCGGGAACCGTTGATTTTGACATGTCATGTGACTTGTGCTCTCAATGTCGAAGCACATGTCGGACCAGTTTAAACTGGCCCTGCAAGGGGTGTGTCCTGTGCCTACATACTTTTGCTAATAGGTGTCCCTCTTTCCCATCTCAAAAAGTTGTAAGGTATGACTGAAGACTTCTGTTCAGTGAGCAGATTTAATGTTAACTGTCCTGTAAAATGACTGACTACAAGGGTTTTGCTGAAGTGAAGTTGTGCAAATGGATTGGAAATTAGTTTTTTTCCAGTGATTAGGCATTAGGCCTGGAATATGGAAAAGATGGGCCTCAGGCCCGGAAAAGTGTGACACAATATGGCGGAGTATCTCCAAACAACAGGTAGGTGGCTATCTCATCCAAGAAGAAGCAGGATGGGTCCAGAGTCAGGGGACCCCGTATAAGTGGGCACTTCTGATTAAATACATGTACCATCCCTTGTGCTGATGTAAGAAAAAAAATCCTAAATTTTTGCTGCATACACACGGTCGGAATTTCCGGCAAAAAAAGTGTGATGGGAGCTTTTGGTCGGATATTCCGACCGTGTGTATGCTCCATCCAACTTTTTCTGTCTGAATTTCCGCCAGCAAAAGATTGAGAACTGGTTCTCTATTTTTCCAACGGAAAAGATTCTTCTTGTCGGAAATTCTGATCGTCTGTATGCAATTCCGATGCGCAAAAAAACACGCATGCTCAGAATCAAGCAGAAGAGCCGAACTGCCTATTGAACTTCATTGATCTCGGCTCGTTGTACGTGTCTTATGTCACCGTGTTCGTGGCGGTCGAAAAGTTCAGAGAACTTTTGTGTGTCCGTGTGTATGCAAGCCAAGCTTGAGCGGAATTCCGTCGGAAAAACCATCCAAGTTTTTTCTGACGGAAATTCCGCTCGTGTGTACAAGGCATTAGGCTTTAATACTAACAGAGAAAGTCATGTCACCCTGGTGGGTGTGCTTTCTGACAGATGTGCATGTGTTTACACTGGAGAGAATTACAAATCCTTTGGCACATGAAAAAAGTTCACCAACTGTGTATTTAGGTGTTGTGAATAATGCCCTATTTATAAAGTGCTGAATAGATAGTAGTGATTTTGCATGATTCAGTTTCCTGTTTGTGTTATTTATCAAACCCATAATTGCGCTATGCCTACATGTGACCAAATCCCATGATAAACACCGAAGTGCAAATAGGAAAAGTCCTTTGCACAAAATAAAGTCCCTAAATTATAATTCATATGTTTGCCTTGTGAGAAAACTCTTTTTTTGTCCACCAAAGTGACACCATTCAGGGGCTTTAGTGAATCTCTTCCATCACCATAAAGAAGGAGCAATCACCAACTTAGACCTTAGATTCTAAAGTTCTATACACACTTGATTATATTCAGCTCAAAAAGGGCTCAGCTGCCACCTCTCAAGCATTTTGTCAATAACCACTCATCAATGGGCAGAGAAAGTGGGCAACATAAAGAGACTCTTATGCCCCGTACACACGATCGTTTTTCATGCCGTTAAAACTGCCATTTTAAAAAAATGGCCCTGAAAAATGATCGTGTGTATGCTCCAGAGCATTTTTAACGACGTGAAAAACGGCCATTAAAAATTCCGGACATGCTCTCTTTTTTCACGTCGTTTTTCATGTCGTTTTTTTTAACGACGTGAAAAACGATAGTGTGTATGCTTTCACGACGTGAAAAAAACGTGCATGCTCAGAAGCAACTATGAGACGGGAGCGCTCGTTTTGGTAAAGCTAATGTTGGAAATGGAGATGGCACATTCGTCACGGTGGAATTGATAGCATCGTTTTAATGCTGCGCATTCCGTTCTTCTTTTGATAATGCTTTAAAATTACCCTCTTTTGATAATGACATTGAGAGTTATGCCAAACTTGTTTCTAAAGTAATTCCAAATTGCTCTAATGATTGTAAAATATTATTTATAAGCCGCACCTCCCTCCTAAATAATACTAAAATAATGTAATTCTCCTTTTTCTTTAAATTTTATTTTACAATTTTTTTTTTTTTTGTGGCCTTTTTTTTATTATTTTGGCTTAAATTATTCTTGTGTACAGTTACCACAACAACCTTCCAAATGTGTCTCATTTGGCCTCAGGGAGGTTTGTGTCCCTTGATAATAACAATAATATAATTTGAGATGTCCCTGCCTGCTCCCTAGCAAGCTCTCTTTTGAAATACAAATCACATAGTCAAGTATTTTAAGGGCACTACATTTTTTTTTATTTCAGAACATTAACAAATTAAAGTGGAAGGCAGCACTGGAGAGCCTGCTTGCATTTGTGCATCCCTTTGACCCCACAACAACCATCCAAGATTTCCAAACCAAAATAGAGATTAGATCCCCAAAAAAAAGGAGCCCAATCTTGTCTTGAGCTCCCAGAAGTCAGGAGCCACAGCAGATAAGTCCTATATGTCCCCAGTCTGTGGTACTACAGCAGGCATTATTTTCTCCTCTTCCTTGTAGCCTTCTCTCCAGCCTTCTCTGCAGCCTTGGTTGGTTTCTTCCTTGGAGGCTGGGGATCAGGAGGAGAGGTTGTGGCAGGAGGAGTAGTAGGAGGAGGAGGAGGAGGTGGAGGAGTAGGGACAACCTCCGTTATGTCCGTGTACCTAGTGAGTTCACCCAGCACGCCCTTATTGATGACTTTCAATAGCAGGGTCTCACTGAATTTTTTTTGCTGCAACTCCATTTGCTCTAGTTTGTGGGCGAGGACTGCGGCAAATCCCTCATCAACAGAGGGTGCCTCTCTGAGGGCCGCTGTTGCCTCTCTGAGGAAGGCCCTGGTTTCCTCCTCCACCTGCCTACCTCTCCTTGGCCCTCGTGGTTTAACTACCAGGGGAGGCATCTGGGCTCTTGTGCTGGGCCAAGCCTCCTCCTGGGTGCCACTGGGCCAAGCCTCCTCCTGGGTGCCACTGGGCCCTGCCTCCTCCTGGGTGCCACTGGGCCCTGCCTCCTCCTGATCCCCAACATCACCCTCTTCCTGGCTCTGCTCTGGCTGTAAAAAAAAGAAAGGGACATTATTTATTTTGCCACATCATCATTCACAGACATTGTTCACCTCTAGACATTGTTGAAATCAATGACAAAAGTTATGTCATTTTCATTGATTCCGCATCCTGGTTTTGTTGTCTTGTGCACATAAAATTAGGCCACTACTGTATCTTGCTCTTCACAAACTTTATTGGTAGAAGTGTACATACCTTTAACAATACTAACATCTATTTAAATTCTACAATTTTGTAAGATATAAATATAGATATCAATACTTTACCTGGCTCCATATCTCCAAATCTGCCTCCTCAAGGCCCTGATCTTGATCCTCAGAGGAAGCCAGAGCAGGGTTGACAGGAAGGCTGGAGGACTGGCTGCAGGGAAGGCTGGAGGGTTGGGTACAAGGAAGGCTGGATTGACCTCTGGGGGGAAGGGTGGAGAGAGATTCCCGCACTTCCAGCTGGTCATCCAGAAAAGCAAGCTTACTGTAGTACCACAGACTGGGTTTATAAACCTTATCTGCTGGTGCACCTGACCTCTGGGACCTCAGGACCATAGTCCTCTGGGTCCTGTATGTCCCTCTGATGGTCGCAATTTTGTTTTTGACATCTTGGAGAGTTGTGGGTATCTTTGTTTGCACAAATGCAAGCAGGCTCTCCAGTGCTGCTTTCCTGGCGTCTTTATTTTTATTACCGCCACTTTTTGTTTGCCATATTATAGGGAGCTCTTGCCATTTGTCGATGAACTCCCCCATGAAGTCTGGGTTTTTAAAAGTATTCATGATATCTGTAAAAGCGAGAAACCAAAAAAAATATATATTTCAGGCAACATTCCTCAACTGTGCATTGTCTACATATTTTGAGCACACAAATCTCCTCGTCTGATGAACCTCAAAAAGTAAAATTGTTAGGTACCTTCGTCACGACGTTCGTTGCTAACTCCCTCTCCCGACAAATGAACGTATTTCCCAGACATGGATCTTCACTTGATATACACAGCGCATGCGTGAAACTCCGCACGCTTTCCCCGCCCCTGACGTTCGATATTGTACTTTCCCCGCCCCTTCTCGCTCGTAGTGCTGAACAAAACATGGCGGAGACACAGGTGGCTGAGATTACCTCTACAGAGGATGAAATTACAGAGGAGCCCAAATCAAGACCCAGGAGATATAAGGCATCCAACATGTCATTCGAGGAAATGGTGGAGATGGTCGCCATTTTAAAGAAGGAGGATTCTGATGCCAAGCATGGTCCGTATAAAAGGCCTAATCTTGTCAAGTCCAGAATTATGGGCAAAGTGGTCAAAAGTCTTCACAAAAAATTCGGGGTGTGCAGAACGAAGGAACAGCTCAGAAAACGATGGTCAGATCTGAAGTTGCGGGAGGCCGACCAATATAAAAGAATCAAGAAAGTTATATTAAAAAGTAAGTAATTTTTTTTGAGTTTCCATGGTACATATTATTTTCTTGTATTCTGTCGTGTATTTTTAACTTTCATATAGTACAGTGAAAGATACCATCTTTCAGGTTCGTCCGCACAGTAAACGGACGTATTAAACCTCTTTCTCCGTACAGTTCCTCAAACGATGTTTTAGGATCATCCAGTGTGAACACCCATGTATTTTGGTTTATTTGGGGGAGTAAATTTGGGCCTCACTTATTTTTTGTGTGCTAATCCAAAGGACATTTGTTCGTTTGAAAAAACGATATGCATGGTAATGTTAAAGGGAGTGAATGCTCAGCAGCTGATGAAACATCTGAACGCAGTAGTACAAGTGTGGGCCTAAAGCCAAAAAGCTTGAGGGTGTCACACACAGGTGATCCAGTGTAGATACTTTGGGGTGTTACAATGTTTCAAATTTGTGTTCAAAATGTATATGCTCTGGTTTGGGCTATGTATCCAATCATTTGTCCCGGTTGGCACAGGGGGTAAAATTTAAAATGGAGCATGCTTCAAAAGAATGATTACAAAGTTTTTTTTCATGTTTCTTATTTTAGCAAAATTGAGTCGCTACTAATGAAACTATTCCTTTTATTTCAATCTCCCTAGGGATTCGAAAAGCTACCTCAGATGAGACGAGAATTGCAATACCTACAACAATACCCCCAGAACCCCAGGATGGAGAGGAATGTGATGTTGTGGAAGTGGAAAGTGGCGCCACCACAGGTCAGAGAGAAACCAGACACATGCATGTTAAATAGATGTAGGCCTACATATTCTATCCTACATATTTCTTTTTACATTTAGGTGCAGTTCTGGCCGAAGACCCCAATAAGTTGACACATCACAGTGCCCAGATCCTGATCCAATACCTGATGGTCTGCTGTCGTGACCTCGAAAAAATTAAGGGAGACTTGCTAGAGATCAGGGCAAATACAAAGCGGGTGGAGGAAAGGCTCCAAAATATCATGGCTGTGCTTGGGCGTGTCTAATGTTTTTACACCAAATAACGTTTTACTTGCAGAGTTTTATAAGTTTTTTTGTTATTTTACCCTTTAATGACTAGCACATGTTTATCTTTTTCAAAATTTTGACAAATATAGTTTGTTTATGCATGGCTGGTCATGCGTTTTAATACACCCGAAATTAAGGGAACATCCACATTTCTAAGGAAGTTTCCCACCTAAAAAAATAAATAAAGGTATTTTTACATAACAAATCATTGTGGCTTCATTATGTAAATGTGGTGCTAAGTGAACTAATCAATGTTTGGTGTTTACACTGACAATGAAGGCTAATTAAAAGATTGTTTAATCCACATGGCAAAACAAGTGCACTAGGTAAACCTACCAGAAACATCAAACATTATACAATAAAAAATCCAAACCAATCTTTACTCAAGAAAAAGTTTTATTTTTTTGGTATAAAATTATTATAGATTGTCTGGCATTTCAATGGCCCCCCTACCCATAAAATAGTCCACATATTGGTTACAGACCTCACGTCCGGTTGGGGGGGCCAAGCCAGGACGGCCAGGTTCCAGGGCCACCAAAGTTTCTGCATTGATTAAAGAGGCCTCAGGCCCACTCAAAGATATATAACTCGTTGAATGCACCCTTAGGAAATTATGCAGCACACAGCACGTCATAACCACATGGTTCCATTTGTATGGGGCAAGGTGGATGGAGGTAAGGAAGAGGCGAAATCGGCTGGCCATGATCCCAAACGCATTTTCCACCATCCTTCTGGCTCTGGCCAGCCGATAATTGAACACCCTCCTCTCAGGGGTGAGGGTGCGTTGCGGGAATGGCCTCATCAAATGGGGTCCCAGGCCAAATGCCTCATCCGCCACAAACACAAAAGGTAGTCCCTCCACATTCTGCTCCGCTGGTGGCAAGGCCAGCAGATCCAAAAGGAGACGTTCTCCAAACTCCGTCTGGGCTCCATCAGACATGTTCTCCATCAGACATCCTGCCATTCTTGCCAACGTCCACATAGAGGAACTCGTAGGTGGCCGACACCACTGTCATCATCACGACGCTGTGGAACCCCTTATAATTATAATAAAAGGATCCCGAATGGGGTGGTGGGACGACCCGAACATGTTTGCCGTCGATGGCTCCTCCACAGTTCGGAAAGTTCCATCGCTGGGCAAACTCGGAAGCCACATTCTGCCATTCATGTGGCGAAGAAGGGAACTGTGGAATTAAAGAAATAACAAATTAATACTTGGAGCCAGAAACATTGAAAGCTGATTTCATACACACATTCATGGCCAACATTGGTAGAAACTGTTCAAAACATAAAAAATTGGAAGCAAGAAAAAAAAAAAAAATTATGGGGGGGGGGTTGAAGATGAGTTGGGAATATCACACATGAAGGCTGTAGCACTCTGTATTGAAGTTAACAAAAATGAAACATTCCTAGGCAAAATTTAGGGTGCGTTTAGGGTAAAGCACTACGATGGGACATAGAATAAAATACATGGAAATGACTAGGCAAGGTGGGTATGGCCCCAGGATAGCATGCTGGAGAGGTTAGGTAAGCCAAATTTACAGGTAGGCCTCCAACCCCAAACTTTAAATAATAAAACATGGGGAGAAAGGGGACATTCCCTGCAGCTAAGAATCATGTGAATTAGGGACTGCAAATAAAGCAAATTAAAAATATCCAAAAATAAAAACCATACAATGTGAATTTTTGAAGAAGAACACTTACCTTAATATAGTCCTCCTGCAAAACTTGAAGGATGGCAGAACAAGTCTCTGGTATAATGATCCCCAGAGCCTGGGGGGATATGCCTGTGGAGAACTTAAGGTCCTGCAGGCTTCTCCCAGTAGCCAGGTATCGCAACGTGGCGATGAGCCTCTGCTCAGCACTGATGGCTTCCCGCATAACGGTGTCCTGCCTGGTAATATGGGGGGACACCAAAGCCAACAGCTGCTGAAATACGGGGTCAGACATCCTGAGGAAATTCCTGAAATCATCAGGATTATTCTCCCTGATCTCCCGCAACAAAGGCATGTGACAGAATTGGTGCCGTTGGAGCAACCAATTCTTGGTCCATGAACTCCTCCTGACCCTGCTCATGGCATGGAGTCGGGATACAGCATGAACCCCTGCACCAACTACAGCACGAACTCTACGACGAGTACGTAGCCGCAACATGGCTAGATAACGGTCGGCTGAACAGAACGAACTAGAAGAACGCACGGAAGAACAGCAAGGCCTATGAAGAACAAGCTGAAAAACATGAACGTGCAGAGCAGGCCGCACTGAATAAACAGATACGAACTGACTACAAGCAGTGCTAAACAGATACGAACCCACAGGCGCAAACTGAACTCCCGAAAACGATCTTCAAAGCACGAAGACTGAAGAGCGCGAATCGTCTCTCACCAAACTTTTACTAACACGCGGTAACACGGAATTAGCAAAAGCGTCCCAAAGGGTGGCGTCATTCAAACGGAACTTTCCCTTTATAGTGCCGTCGTACGTGTTGAACGTCACTGCGCTTTGCTTGATCGTTTTTTTTAATGATGGTGTGTACGCAAGGCAGGCTTGAGAGGAAACATGAAAAAAAACGAGGAGAAAAACGTCGGTTTAAAAAATGACATTAAAAACGATCGTGTGTACGGGGCATTAGAAGTGCATCACCACTTTTATTTGTAAAATCAGCAAAATCACTCAAAGAGAATTCTCATATTTATAACCACTTTACACCCAGAACAATTCTGACATATCTCTCCTACGCATAGGTGTGCGCAGCCTGTTGCATTAGGGTGTGCCCCCCAAACCTCAAAGACACATGTGAGTGCAGAGTTCAGATGTACGCTGTGTATAGAGTGCCACTTTCTGGTGTACGCTGCATATAAAGTACAGAGTTTAGATGTGTGCTGCGAGAGTGCAGAGAGCAGGTGTGCGACGTGCATAGAGAGAAGAGTTCCTATAGGAGGGCAGAGTTCAGGTTTGCGCTGCCTATAGAGTGCAGAGTTCAGGTTTGCGCTGCCTATAGAGTGCAGAGTTCAGGTGTGCGCTGCCTATAGAATGGAGAATTCTGGTGTGCACTGCCTATAAAGAGCAGAGTTCAGGTGTGCGCTGCCTATAGAATGGAGAATTCTGGTGTGCACTGCCTATAAAGAGCAGAGTTCAGGTGTGCGCTGCCTATAGAGTGCAGAGTTCAGGTGTGCGCTGCCTATAGAATGGAGAATTCTGGTGTGCACTGCCTATAGAGAGCAGAGTTCAGGTGTGCGCTGCCTATAGAGAGCAGAGTTCGGGGAGGAGGGGGAGACAGATGGGGGAAGGGGGGGAAGATGGGGAAGACAGATGGGGAGAAAGGGGAGAGACAGATGGGGAGAAGGAGGGGGAAGACAGATGGGGGGAAAGAGGGGCGATGGGAGAGAAAGATTGGGGAGAAGGGGTAGCAGATTGGGGAGACAGATGGGGGAGAAACAGATGGGGAGAAGGAGGGGGGAGACATATGGGGGAAAGGGGGCGATGGGGGAGACAGATTGGGGAGAAGAAGGGGTAGATTGGGGAGACAGATGGGGGAGAAAAGTGAGAGACAGATGGAGAGAAGGGAGAGGGTGACAGATGGGAGAAAGGGGGCGATGGGGGAGACAGATTGGGGAGAAGGGGTAGCAGATTGGGGAGACAGATGGGGGAGAAACAGATGGGGAGAAGGAGGGGGGAGACAGATGGGGGAAAGGGGGCGATGGGAGAGACAGATTGGGGAGAAGGGGTAGCAGATTGGGGAGACAGATGGGGGAGAAACAGATGGGGAGAAGGAGGGGGGAGACAGATGGGGGAAAGGGGGCGATGGGGGAGACAGATTGGGGAGAAGAAGGGGTAGATTGGGGAGACAGATGGGGGAGAAAAGTGAGAGACAGATGGAGAGAAGGGAGAGGGTGACAGATGGGAGAAAGGGGGCGATGGGGGAGACAGATTGGGGAGAAGGGGGGCAGATTGGGGAGACAGATGGGGGAGGAGGGGGAGACAGATGGAGGAGAAGGGGAGGAGTGGGAGATCAGGGGGGATAGACAGATGTGGAGAATGGGGAGACAGATGGGGTAGAAGGGGGAGGCAGATAGGGGAGGAGGGGGGGAGACAGATGGGGGAGAAGGGGGAGATCAGGGGGGATAGACAGATGTGGAGAAGGGGGAGACAGATGGGGGAGAAGGGGGGCAGATAGGGGAGGTGGGGGAGACAGATGGGGGAGAAGGGGAGGAGACAGATGAGGGAGAAGGGGAGGATAGATAGGGGAGGAGGGGGGAGGAGGGGGAGGAGGGGGGGCAGATAGGGGAGGGGAGGAGAAGGGGAATAGATGGGGGATTAGTGGGGGAGACAGATGTGGAGAAGGGGGGACAGATAGGGGAGGAGGGGGGAGAGAGATGGGGGAGGGGGAGACAGATTGGGGAGAAGGAGGCGATGTAGAGAGTTCAGTCAAAAAACTCACTCATCATAGGCTGGTCTCTGCAGGCTCAGGCAACATTCATGCAGCCAAGATCTAGCTGAAGCTGCTGTAGTTCCAATCTCCCGCCCACACGTCCCTTTCTCAGGCACACAGCACTGGCTGCACACACGAGGATTTCGATGTGGGCGGGGCAGACAAAGAGATAGGAGCAGGAGGAGGCGGAGCAGACTGAACCCTCTCTTCTCTTCTGTTCATGGAGCGGAGGGGTGGCGGAAGGGGGAGTGTGCTGGCTGGAAGCTGATATTGACGATGTGCAACCCTGCCTGGGCACAGCATCCACAAGAGAGGGGAATTGCCTGAAATCTGGGGGTGCCTAGCCCACCCCAGCACCCCCTAGATCCAGCCATGTTCCATAGGAGAGTTCAGGCTGCAGGGAGGACACAAGCTTCACAAGGTGCTGCTGTCGGGCTAGCATGGCTGTGCACAACCCCAGCCCAATCTTCTGCTATCATTGGCATGGGACAGGAAACGTGGAGGGTTCAGTGCAGGCAGCCCCCGGGAGAGAAGCGCTGCCATTTGTTGACACAGAAACCTCACTTCTGTGTTTACAGATGACAGGAGAATGCGGGAAGCACAGGGCAGTACCCGAGGTACACACAGAGCGATATGCGTGTGTGGTGATTAGGGTGTGCCTGGGCACGCCTATGCTCCTACGTGTAAAAATCATAATTTTTTGACTAAAAAATTTTTTAGAACCCCAAACAATATATATTTTTGAAGCAGAGGCCCTATAGCAGGGGTCCTCAAACTACGGCCCGTGGGCCACATGCGGCCCACCAAGGACATTTATCCGGCCCACCCCACCCAGGGCCGGATTCCCGACAGGCCAGGCCTCGGGCGGGCCGGTTGTAACACAGCGGGAAACTGCTGTGTCACGGAGCTCACTGTTAAAAGTTTGGGCGTGCTGTGATAAAAGTCCCGCCCTCCTCCTAGACCAGCTCGTGTGATAGAGGCAGTGTTCTGTCTATCACACAAGCTGGTCTAGGAGGAGGGCGGGACTTTTATCACAGCGCGCCCAAACTTTTCACAGTGAGCCGTGACACAGCAGCAGGAGATCCCCCATGTGCACACACACTGACTGGTGAGACATTGTTTGGCACAGTAAGGCTGTGAGGGGGGCTTGCAATGATGGTGAGGGGGGGCTTGAAATGATGGTGAGGTGGGGCTTGAAATGATGGTGAGGTGGGGCTATAAATGATGGTGAGGTGGGGCTTGCAATGATGGTGAGGGGGGCTTGCAATGATGGTGAGGGGGGCTTGAAATGATGGTGAGGTGGGGCTTGAAATGATGGTGAGGTGGGGCTTGAAATGATGGTGAGGTGGGGCTTGAAATGATGGTGAGGTGGGGCTTGAAATGATGGTGAGGTGGGGCTTGCAATAATGGTGAGGGGGGGGGCTTGAAATGATGGTGAGGTGGGGCTTGAAATGATGGTGAGGTGGGGCTTGAAATGATGGTGAGGTGGGGCTTGAAATGATGGTGAGGTGGGGCTTGAAATGATGGTGAGGTGGGGCTTGCAATAATGGTGAGGGGGGGCTTGAAATGATGGTGAGGTGGGGCTTGAAATGATGGTGAGGTGGGGCTTGCAATGATGGTGAGGGGGGCTTGAAATGATGGTGAGGTGGGGCTTGAAATGATGGTGAGGTGGGGCTTGAAATGATGGTGAGGTGGGGCTTGAAATGATGGTGAGGTGGGGCTTGAAATGATGGTGAGGTGGGGCTTGAAATGATGGTGAGGTGGGGCTTGAAATGATGGTGAGGTGGGGCTTGCAATAATGGTGAGGGGGGGGATTGAAATGATGGTGAGGTGGGGCTTGAAATGATGGTGAGGTGGGGCTTGAAATGATGGTGAGGTGGGGCTTGCAATGATGGTGAGGTGGGGCTTGCAATGATGGTGAGGGGGGCTTGAAATGATGGTGAGGGGGGGCTTGAAATGATGGTGAGGGGGGGCTTGAAATGATGGTGAGGTGGGGCTTGAAATGATGGTGAGGTGGGGCTTGAAATTATGGTGAGGGGGGGCTTGCAATGATGGCAAGGTTTTTTTTTTTTTAAACTATAGTCCGGCCCTCTAACGGTTTGAGGGACAGTGAACTGGCCCCCTGTTTAAAAAGTTTGAGGACCCCTGACCTAGAGAATAAAATAGTGTGTGTTGCAACTTTTTATGTCACACGATATTTGTGCAGCGGTTTTTTAAATGCAAATTTACAAATATCTTTTTATTGGTATTTCGTATAAAAATGCAAAAGATAGAAAAAAAAATACAACATACAAACAGAACATGAACAGTGCAGTCTCATATCAGTGCATAACCCAGAGCATGTCCATTGGGCACAGCTGGTGGTTGGAGAAATGTGTGATGGCTGACTCTGCCCGTGATCTAGATAAGTCGTGGAAGGTTCCGCCAACCATTTCGACCAGACATCATTTTTTTTGGGCAACCCCTATGACGATAGGTATCTTTGTATAGTATTAGGACCCGTAAACACGATCGGATTTTCCAACGGGAATTGTGTGATGGCAGGCTGTTGTCGGAAAATCCGTCAGTTTTTATGCTCCATCGGACAATTGTCAGATTTTCCACCAACAAATGTGGGATAGCATGCTTTAAAGTTTTCCGACAACAAATGTGTGTTGTCTGATTTTCTGATCGGACAAAACTCCAAAGTACAAACACGCATGCTCGGAAGCAATGTTAACCATAACACAACATTTGAAGCTGCCCAAAGGGTGGCACTAAAGAGCTGAAAAACCACACAGTTTTGTGTTTGTTGGCCGACAATTCTTCGCCATTTGTATGCAACACAAGTTCACGGCCAACACCCTTTGGACAAAAGTCCTACGCGTTGTCCGTGGAAAATCCGATCGTGTGTACGAGGCTTTAGAGTAGCATTAACTTACTGTTTCCAGAAAGAAAGAGAGGTGGAGCATGTTTCTTCAAAGTTAACGTGATAGTATTTCTGGTGCAAAATAAAAGGAGGCCAATTATTGAGCTCTCTGTCACCATGGAAACTAAATCCTCCACCAATTCAAACAAGCATGGAAAAATGAAAATCATATCCACCCAGAGTGGTACTGGGGATACAATGTAATAAAAAATTGCCACGTCCCGAAATTGTAGATTAAATAAAAATAGGATAAAAAGATGGACTTTATGGGCACGACAAATTGATATAAAATTACTCAAGTTTTATTAAAAATTAACAAAAGAAAGGATAACAAAACATACAAATAAAATGAATATTATATAGAACTATTCATCAACCTAATGTTGACACACTTATACACATCACCCAATAGCCAAAATTCAATGAGAAATTAGAATTTATACTGGGTAGAATGACATCAAGGTCAATTCTTTCAGTATATTGGATACCAGTATTGGCTGGTGGCATTGATTGGTGGTGTGTCGTCAGAAATTCATTCCTAAACCCGACATGTTGCGCGACACAAGTCGCTTCTTCAGGAGTTTTTTTGAATGTATGGGTTAAAAGGTTTTTCAAGTAAAAACGGAGGTTTATAGATGGTCAGGATGGCAATAGTAGTAGTAGAATAATGCCTCTGAGTATCTTGAAAAAACTCTGCTTACCTGAGTAGCATAATATATAGCTACGATGTAGAGCCCAATATCCGTGTTTAAACCCCAATTATGGAGAAAAAAATGAAAAATTGATACACGGATATGGGTACTGGTAGTTTCAATTATGCTAGCAGGAATTCGATATTGTCCTAGCTTGCAGAGTTGCCCAGTCTGGACTTGTAATAGATGTTGGTGGGAGTGCCTCCGTTTAGTAGGTAGCAGCCCTCGGTAGTCAGGGATTATCTGCACGATTATTTTTATTTAATTCAAACAAGCAGATTAGGAAAAAAATATACCCATAATAATCTCCCTAGGCGACACTTTGAAAGCCTTGACAGGTTACCAGCTGAGAGTTACACAGGAGGTCTGGTGCTTATTGCTCTCGCTCTGATGTTTGCAGCGATACTTTACATGCGTGGTGTGATCACCTTTTACATATGCGTGCGGGACCTACATGAGTTTTTGCATTTGCATGTAAGCATGGGGTGTTGGGGGTGCTTTATTTTTTTTATTATTTACTGTATATATATCTCTCTATATATCTCTCTATATATATATCTCTCTCTATATATCTCTCTATATACTCGAGTATAAGCCGAGATTTTCAGCCCTTTTTTTCAAACTGAAAGTGCCCCCCTCGGCTTATACTCGAGTCAGTGTACCTGGAAAATATTGAGAGGCTGCGGGTGACCATCGTTTAAAACTCGCGGTCTTCTCCTGGTCCCTTCCGGAACTGTGTCTGCTGAGAATCGCCTATCACAAACGTTCTCTCATCCTCACCCATCCCAGCAGACACTGTGTTCAGTGTTCCGCCAATGACGGACGCCTTTTCATCCTCGGACAAGAGGACGTCCGTGATTGGCGGAACACTGAACACAGTGTCTGCTGGGAAACTGAGTCCGAGGATGGGAGAACGTTTCTTGATAGGCGGAACTGTGTCTGCTGAGAAACGCCTATCACGGAAGGGACCAGGAAGAGACCGTGAGTTTTAAACAATGAATGGACGCCCGCAGCCTCTAAATTTCAGGTACACTGACAACGGCACAGTGAGGATGGGCACAGTGAGGATGGGCACAGTGAGGATGGGCACAGTGAGGTGGTAATGGGCAGAGTGACAATTGGCTTAGTGAGGTTGCAATGGGCACAGTGAGGCGTGCAAATGGGCATTGCTGACCCTCTTCCACTTACAGTAGCTGCTGCATTCTCACCCTCGGCTTATACTCGAGTCAGTGAGTTTTCACAGTTTTTTGTGGTAAAATTAGGTACCTCGGCTTATACTCGAGGATATACTGTATATATATATGTAGCGGGTATGTACTTTCCTGGGTGTAATTCAAACTGGCAGAGACACCAGTGATGTGCAGTTCCTTGCGGTCCAGTGGGTGGCGCTGTCGCCTCGGGCTGGGGTTGAACCATCATTGTGTGCTGTGCCTCCTTTTTGTCCTCCCTCGGCAGCTGTATGGTGGGGCGGGGAATCCGCCGTGCTTGCTGGGAGAGGGTATAAAGGGGCCGGCCATCTTTGTCACGGGGTCGAGTCCCAGGCACCTTCAGCCTGAGGGCGTGTTGTTCGTGTCGGTCCTCTAGGCGCCCTAGGCCTGGAGGACGTCCAGAGATCGTGTTCCATCCTAGGCACCTTTGGCCTGTAGTGGCGTACTTGGATGGAGGTCTGGAGCTCAGTGCCCAACACTGAGTTCCGCGAGGGAAGGAGGTCCTAGGGAACCCAGGGATTGGATACCCGAATCCAGAAGGCGTAATGGACTGGGGGGAGCTCCTCACTTGAAGACCGGCTGCAGCAGATTGCCAGTGACAGGTGAGCCTCCCATTGGAGACCGCCTGGAAGGAAAATCCCCTCTCGCTAGGAGACCTTCGGGAGGAAAGTGGAGAGTTCATTGTGTCTGGGCCTACTCGCATCCACACCTCCTTGTTTGTTCTGTTCTCTAAGGGAGTCTAACTGATTGTGCTGTTCACTCGAGAAGAATAAAGGAGTGTTGAACTTTAATGGTGTGGGGCTCTTTTCTGGTGGACATTGTTCAAGGTAACTCCAGGTGCACAACACTGACCCGAAGGTAGAGAAAGAACTTTGTTTACACCGCACGGACGCATGTGGTGAAGGCTTGGCGTGGTGACCCCGCTCTCTCCCCTCTAAGGTACCCCTAGACAAGAGAAAGACGAGATGATGCAAAGAGGGGGGTGAGGAGGCCGCTACATATATATTTTTACCATACCTTTATTTTTTTTAATCAACTTTATTGCTATTACAAGGGATGAACAACATCCCTTGTGATAGCATTGGCCATGACAGTTCTTCTTTATGGAGGATTCTGGATTCTTTAAAACAGAGTTCCGCCAAAATTTTTAAAGTCAGCACCTACAAATACTGCAGCTGCTGACTTTTAAAATATGGACACTTACCTGTCCAGGGAGCCCGCGATTGGGGGACAGGGAGTTACCGCTCCAGGTGGATGTGCTTATGCAATCAATGTCTTCTCAGGGAATCACAGGTGCTGGCAATGCACAAGGCAAATAGTAGAAAAAAAACCCATAGATGGTTGTCTTTATTGTAAAAAAGGACAAAAAAAACACTACAAGTAACAGCAAAAAATGGGGATCTAAAGCCTACGCGTTTCACACTACTGGTCAGTGCTTAATCATGGAGCCCGCGATGTCGGCACCTGAAGCCGATCTGTCCCTCGGCTCTCGGGTGGAGGCGTCGCCGTCTTTGGTAAGGGAATCAGGAAGTGAAGCCTTGCGGCTTCATAGCCTGGGTCCCTACTGCGCATGCGCGAGTCACGCTGAGCGTCCTTACTGGTCCTGTGTGTCTCCCAGAAGACAGGAGGGGCCGGACGTGGTGTAGATATCTATGCCCGGAAGTGGGAGCAAATACCTGGCTTAGACAGGTATCTGCTCCCCCCCCCCTCCTGAAAGATGCCAAATGTGACACCGGGGGGAAGATTCCGAAAAGCGGAAGTTCAATTTTTGGGTGGAACTCCGCTTTAAGACCCCAGATCTTTACACTGGCTTTTAAGCATCTGAGGAAACTTAAATCAGTTTGATCAGATACTGTACAAGCAGGTAACAGGTTATCAACAGACAACCCATCATTACCGGTCTCCATGATCGCACGCAAGAGCCTGGTAAGGGTGGTGACGGCGGGAGGCGAGACCCCTGCAGCTGCAGGCATCATCCTGGTGTAACCACTGAAACTCTAGGATGTCATAATATGTCCTACAGGTATCAAGTGGAGAAAGTGCACAAAGAACTATGAATATATGTCACATTGTAATCCAAGTGCACAAACATATGTTATATCCATTTTTCACCTCTCAGATTCCACCTAGTGCGCCAGGAGTAGTATGCCAACGTGGTGACGTCACCTGCATGGTCCTGCTTGATGTGTTTTGTCACTAATGCCGCGTACACACATACGTTTTTAATGCCATTTTTTAAGCCAACGTTTTTCTCGTAGTTTTTTTTCTTGTTTCCTCTCAAGCCTGTCTTGCATCCACGCGATCATTAAAAAAAACGCTCGAGCAAAGCGCAGTGACGTACAACACGTACGACGGCACTATAAAGGGGAAGTTCAGTTCGAATGGCGCCACCCTTCATGTAGTAAAGTTTGTTGAACGGCGATTCGCGCTTTTTAGCCTCGTGCTTTTCAGTCCGTTACAGCGTGACAAATGTGCTATCTCCATTACGAACGCTAGTTTTACCAGAACGAGCGCTCCCGTCTCATACTTGATTCTGAGCATGCGCATTTTTTTCCACTCGTAAAAGCATACACTCTATCGTTTTTCACGTCGTTAAAAAAAACGACATGAAAAACGACGTGAAAAAATAGAGCATGTTCGAAATTTTTAATGCCCGTTTTTTCACGCCGTTAAAAATGCTCTGGAGCATACACACGATCGGTTTTAATGGCCATTTTTAAAAATGGCATTTTTAACGGCATGAAAAACGATCGTGTGTATGCGGCATAAGACTTCATTAGGAGCATACAACACCTTCACCATTTTAATATTGGTAATTACGAGTTACCAGTATTTGTAATACTGAACGTCTTCAAAAAAGGCTTCCTTTTCCATCTCTCAATTATCATGTGAACACTGACATACATTTGGCATCTACATGTGTGAAAATGCAAATGTGTTTTGGTGCACTTTTCAATCATAAGCAAAACAAATTTTATGTGAAATTTAAAATGCCTTTTATACAATTTGTATGAAATTTACAACAATCTGCTCTACTTAAGTGTCTATAGTTCTTAATACACCAGATGGCAGCAACGTCTTATTCTTACACAGACATCTCGACGGGATTATGATGAAAACCTCAATACACTCATCCATAATACAGTTCCTCAATCTTCAATGATGTTTGAGGGATTAAAGCGGTATCATCCCTCCCCAAAAAAATGTAATTGATCAAATTTGTTAACTATCATTTTTCACAAGGTGTGATATTTTCCCTGCTATTCACTTCCACTTGTTATGTGGTATGAAACACTACCACAAGCTACACCTTAGTTAGCAGAAAATATTATTAAATATTCACCTTTCTATAACAGGCAAATGTGATAATTTTCTGGAAATCTTTTGGAAAATCTGCAAAGTATGAATTTTTTTAAGTGGTTGTAAACCCACTTTTCAAAAAAAAAAAAGAAAAAATGACACCTGCAAGAAAAAGACATAATGAGCTAGTATGCTATGCATACTAGCTCATTATGTGGCACTTACCTTCGGATCGAAGCCTCCGCCACGCTCCTCGTCCCCCTCCGCCGCCATGTCCGCTCCGACCGTCTTCCTGTTATCGCCGCTCCGGCGCTGTAATTGGCCGGAGCGGCGATGACGTCACACGCATGCGCGGGGCCATCATTCTCCATTGAGAAAACCGGCAGTCTCCATTGAGAGAACCGGCAACGCTCAGTGCGCCTGCGCCATTGTCTACGCCGTAGACATCGGTGCAGGGTTTTCTGCAAATATCTCCTAACCGTGTAGGTTTAGGAGATATTTCTTGCACCTACAGGTAAGCCCTAATCTAGGCTTACCTGTAGGTGAAAGTTGTGTGGTTGGGTTTACAAACACTTTAACCACTTAACGACCGCCCACCGCCGATTTACGTCGGCAGAATGGCACGGACAGGCAGAATCACGTAGATCTACGTGACTGCCTTTGTACAGTTGGGGGGTCCATCCGGACCCCCCTTCTGTGCCGTGAGCGGTCGTTACTTCACCGGGAGCGATCCCAGATGAGGGGGCGGCCTTTCGATTCCGGCCCCCCCCTCGCGATCGCTCCCGGCGAATGGAAATGCCTCCTCTGTCTGTTTCAGACAGAGGAGGCAGGAGGAAGTGATGTCATCTCCTGTGCGGCGCTCACATATACCGAGCGCCGTACAAGAGAAGACATCAGGTCAGTGAGCACAACACTACACTGACACCAGGACACATAGGAACACTAATCGCCCCCCCAGGACCCCCAGACCCCCCCAGATCACCCCCCAGATCACCCCCCAGCCCCCAGTCACAGTGTCACTGATTGCAGTGACCATTTATTTAGTGATCACTGCAATCAGTGACATTTGTGACTGTGAAAGTGTCACTAAAGTTTAGTTTTAGGTCCAGTGTAGCCCCCTAACCCCCCCTAATAAAGGTTTAACCCCCTGATCACCCCCCAGATAACCCTTTCACCCCCTATCACCGCTGTCGCTATGCGATCATTTTTCTGATGGCTGTCTTAGCAGCAGTGATGGCGATCGGTAGCCAGTAATTTTTTTTAGGTTCGCCGCAGGTTTTTATAGTGTCGGGTACCCCAATATATTATCTAATAAAGGTTCAACCCCCTTGATCGCCCCCCAGGTAACCCTTTCACCCCCTATCACCGCTGTCGCTAATCGATCGTTTTTCTGATGCTGTCTTAGCATCAGTGATGGCGATCGGTAGCCAGTAATTTTTTTTAGGTTCGCCGCAGGTTTTTATAGCGTCAGGTACCCCAATATATTATCTAATAAAGGTTAAACCCCCTTGATCGCCCCCCAGGTAACCCTTTCACCCCCTATCACCGCTGTCGCTATGCGATCATTTTTCTGATGGCTGTCTTAGCATCAGTGATGGCGATCGGTAGCCAGTAATTTTTTTTAGGTTCGCCGCAGGTTTTTATGGCGTCGGGTACCCCAATATATTATCTAATAAAGGTTTAACCCCCTTGATCGCCCCCCAGGTAACCCTTTCACCCCCTATCACCGCTGTCGCTAATCGATCGTTTTTCTGATGCTGTCTTAGCATCAGTGATGGCGATCGGTAGCCAGTATTTTTTTTTAGGTTCGCCGCAGGTTTTTATAGCGTCAGGTACCCCAATATATTATCTAATAAAGGTTAAACCCCCTTGATCGCCCCCCAGGTAACCCTTTCACCCCCTATCACCGCTGTCGCTATGCGATCATTTTTCTGATGGCTGTCTTAGCATCAGTGATGGCGATCGGTAGCCAGTAATTTTTTTTAGGTTCGCCGCAGGTTTTTATAGCGTCGGGTACCCCAATATATTATCTAATAAAGGTTTAACCCCCTTGATCGCCCCCCAGGTAACCCTTTCACCCCCTATCACCGCTGTCGCTAATCGATCGTTTTTCTGATGCTGTCTTAGCATCAGTGATGGCGATCGGTAGCCAGTAATTTTTTTTAGGTTCGCCGCAGGTTTTTATAGCGTCAGGTACCCCAATATATTATCTAATAAAGGTTAAACCCCCTTGATCGCCCCCCAGGTAACCCTTTCACCCCCTATCACCGCTGTCGCTATGCGATCATTTTTCTGATGGCTGTCTTAGCATCAGTGATGGCGATCGGTAGCCAGTAATTTTTTTTAGGTTCGCCGCAGGTTTTTATAGCGTCGGGTACCCCAATATATTATCTAATAAAGGTTTAACCCCCTTGATCGCCCCCCAGGTAACCCTTTCACCCCCTATCACCACTGTCACTAAGCGATCGTTTTTCTGATCGCTGTCTTCGTGTCTGTGATGCCAATCGGTAGCCAGTCATTTTTTTTAGGTTCGCCGCAGGTTTTTATAGCGTCAGGTACCCCCAAATATGATCTAATAAAGGTTTTAACCCCCTAATTGCCCCTAGTTAACCCTTTCACCAGTGATCACCATATAAGTGTTACGGGTGACGCTGGTTAGTTAGTTTGCTTTTTATAGTGTCAGGGCACCCGCCGTATATAACCCAATAAAGGTTTAACCCCCTGATCGCCCGGTGGGTGATATCAATTAGGTTTTAGCGTCAGAGAGGGTCTGCGTCACACCCCAGGCAGCGTCAGGTTAGTGCCAGTAACGCTAACACCTACGCGTAAAGCATACACCCCCCTTAGTGGTATAGTATCTGAACAGATCAATATCTGATCTGATCAGATCTATACCAGCGGTTTAGGGTTCCCAAAAACGCAGTGTTAGCGGGATCAGCCCAGATACCTGCTAGCACCTGCGTTTTGCCCCTCCGTCCAGCCCAGGCCACCCAAGTGCAGTATCGATCGATCACTGTCACTTACAAAACACAACACACATAACTGCAGCGTTCGCAGAGACAGGCCTGATCCCTGCGACTCCAGTGCTGTAGGAGGTGATTTCACCACCACAGTTAAAAAAAAAAAAGCATATATGCCGAAGCATGGGGGCAGCAGGGGCAGCAGGGCGGAGGAGCAATTTTGCTCCTAATGCCGCATACATACGGTCGAAATTCCGACGGAGGCTTGCCCGTGGAAACGTTTGACCATGTGTGTGCGGCAAAACTTTTTTGCGGGAGGATGCCCCCATGCTTCGGCATATATAAATGGTGCATGTATGCCCATCATTAGAAGTGGGTGGATGAAGGGCGGTATTCTAATGGTGGGCATACCCACCGATCAATCTCTTTTTTCGTTCAGCCAACAGGCTGCATGAAAAAAAAAGATTACAATACATGTCCAACAAGGACCAGCAACGTACTGGTATGTTGCTGGACTTTGAATGGTTATACCAGATTGATGCCTGCGGGTTTAGGCATCATCTTGGTATCATTCTTTTCAGCCAGCGGCCGGCTTTCATGTAAAAGCAATCACAGCGGCTAATTAGCCTCTGGACTGCTTTTACAAGCAGTGGGAGGGAATGTCCCCCCCCCGGATATAAAAAGCGCCATTGGGAAATTGGGAAAGCATTTTATCACACCGATCTTGGTGTGGTTAGATGCTTTGAGGGCAGAGGAAAGATCTAGGGTCTAGAAGACCCCAGTTTTTTCAAAAAAAGAGTACCTGTCACTACCTATTGCTATCATAGGGGATATTTACATTCCCTGAGATAACAATAAAAATTATAAAAAAAAAAATATATGTAAGGAACAATTTAAAAATAAAATAAAAAAGCAAAATTAATAATAATAAAAAAAAAAAAAAAAAAAAAAGCACCCCTGTCCTGCCCTGCTCTTGCCCAATGGCGAACGCAAGCGTCGGTCTGGCGTCATATGTAAACAGCAATTGCACCATGCATGTGAGGTATCACCGCGAAGGTCAGATCGAGGGCAGTCATTTTAGCAGTAGACCTCCTCTGTAAATCTAACGGGGTAATCTGTAAAGGCTTTTAAAGGCTTTTAAAAATGTATGTAGTTTGTCGCCAATGCGCGTTTGTGCGAAATTTTAAAGCATGTCGTGTTTGGTATCTATGTACTCGGCCTAAGATCATCTTTATTATTTCATCAAACATTTGGGCAATATAGTGTGTTTTAGTGCATTAAAATTAAAAAAAGTGTATTTTTTCCCCAAAAAATGCGTTTGAAAAATCGCTGCGCAAATACTGTGTAGAAAAAAAAAATGCAACACCCACCATTTTAATCTGTAGGGCCTTTGCTTTAAAAATATATATAATGTTTGGGGGTTCAACATAATTTTCTTGCAAAAAAAAAATATGTTTTCATGTAAACAAAAAGTGTCAAAAAGGGCTTTGTCTTCAAGTGGTTAGAAGAGTGGATGTAAGCTTCCTAATGTTGTGTATAAAATGCCAGAACAGTTCAAAACCCCCCCAAATGACCCCATTTTGGAAAGTAGACACCCCAAGCTATATACTGAGAGGCATGTCGAGTCCATGGAATATTTTATATGTTGACACAAGTTGCGGAAAAAAGACAATTTTTTTTTTTTTTTGCACAAAGTTGTCACTAAATGATATATTGCTCAAACATGCCATGGGCATATGTGGAATTACACCCCAAAATAAATTCTGTTGCTTCTCCTGAGTACAGGGATACCACATGTGTGAGTCTTTTTGGGAGCCTAGCCGCGTACGGGACCCCAAAAACCAAGCACCGCCTTCAGGCTTTCTAAGGGTGTAAATTTTTGATTTTACTTCTCACTGCCTATCACAGTTTCGGAGGCCATGGAATGCCCAGATGGCACAAAACCCCCCCAAATGACCCCATTTTGGAAAGTAGACACCCCAAGCTATTTGCTGAGAGGTATTGTGAGTATTTTGCAGATCTCGCTTTTTGTCACAAAGCTTTGAAAATTGAAAAAAAAAAAAAATATTTTCTTTCTTCATTTTCAAAAACAAATGAGAGCTGTAAAATACTCACCATGCCTCCTCAGCAAATAGCTTGGGGTGTCTACTTTCCAAAATGGGGTCATTTGGGGGGGGGTTGTGCTATTTTGGCATTTTATGGCCTTAGAAACTGTGATAGGTAGTGAGGAGTGAAATCAAAAATTTGTGCCTAGAAATCCTGAAGGCGGTGCTTGGTTTTCGGGGTCCCGTACGCGGCTAGGCTCCTAAAAAGTCCCACACATGTGGTATCCCTGTACTCAGGAGAAGCAGCAAAATGTATTTTGGGGTGCAATTCCACATATAACCATGGCATGTGTGAGCAATATATCATTTAGTGACAACTTTTTGTAATTTATTTTTTATTTTATTTTTTTGTCATTATTCAATCACTTGGGACAAAAAAAAAAAATATTCAACGGGCTCAACAGGCCTCTCAGCAATTTCCTTGGGGTGTCTACTTTCTAAAATGGGGTCATTTGGGGGGGTTTTGTGCTATTTTGGCATTTTATGGCCTTCGAAACTGTGATAGGTAGTGAGGAATGAAATCAAAAATTTAAGCCCTTAGAAATCCTGAAGGCGGTGCTTGGTTTCCGGGGTCCCGTACGTGGCCAGGCTCCTAAAAAGTCCCACACATGTGGTATCCCCGTACTCAGGAGAAGCAGCAAAATGTATTTTGGGGTGCAATTCCACATATAACCATGGCATGTGTGAGCAATATATCATTTATTGACAACTTTTTGTAATTTTTTTTTTTTTTGTCATTATTCAATCACTTGGGACAAAAAAAAAAAATATTCAATGGGCTCAACATGCCTCTCAGCAATTTCCTTGGGGTGTCTACTTTCCAAAATGGGGTCATTTGGGGGGGTTTTGTACTGCCCTGCCATTTTAGCACCTCAAGAAATGAGATAGGCAGTCATAAATTTAAAGCTGTGTAAATTTCAGAAAATGTACCCTAGTTTGTAAACGCTATAACTTTTGCGCAAACCAATAAATATACGTTTATTGACATTTTTTTTACTAAAGACATGTGGCTGAATACATTTTGGCCTAAATGTCTGACTAAAATTGAGTTTATTCGATTTTTCTTATAACAAAAAGTAGAAAATATCATTTTTTTTCAAAATTTTCGGTCTTTTTCCGTTTATATCGCAAAAAATAAAAATCGCAGAGGCAATCAAATACCATTAAAAGAAAGCTCTATTTGTGGGAAGAAAAGGACGCAAATTTCATTTGGGTACAACATTGCATGTCCGCACAATTTACAGTTAAAGCAGCGCAGTGCCGAATCCCAAAAACAGGCCTGGTCCTAATGGCCCGAAATGGTCCGGGGCTTAAGTGGTTAATAATAATTAAAGATTAAATTAATGTTTTTGTGCCTGGATTTCAATATATTCAACAGACAGAATAGATATACATCCACTTTGTGGCCACCAAATGCCCTTGTAAACCCGGATATTAAAGTGACACTAAAGGTTAAATTTGTATTTTTTAAATGTAGCGGGTGGTTACATTTAGGGGAGGCATCTGAGTGGTACCAGGCTCAGATGCAGCAATTGTTAGGGTTCATGGACCAATTTATGCCAGTGGAGGATATCAGTGGTGTCTAGTTCCCTGTGGCCTATAGGTGGCGCTATCGCCATAGGCCGGGGTTGAACCACCATTGGAGGTCCGTGCCTTTTTTTTGTCCTCTCGCAGCTGTGGTACAGCGGGTGCAACTATGTGTCAAGAAAAAGATTGAGCGGGGTGGGACTTTGAGTGTGCCTCAGTGGAGTAAATAAATGTAGAGATACCAGAATATATAGAAAGATAAACAACTTTTATTTTCCTGCCTTGTGGCAGTGGTATAAAAAGTATTATCTTACAAAATATGAAGTAAAATCACATTACAGTTTAGACAATCGAATATCAGGGTGTGCAATTCCCATTCAAAAAGAAAATAAGGGCCTACGCGTTTCGCGGAGTTCCGCTTCGTCAGGGCCTTTAAACGTAGCACAATAAGGTAGTATAGAGATTCTAGAAGTAAACAGAAGGTTGATGAGGTAAACATATATACATATCACACCCTATGTATTTAAAAAGGAAAAAAAACATATAAAAAGCAACATTGTACAGGGGTTAAATTCGACTAGAAGGTGTTGGTGAACATGTGGGAGTGCATCTACTATGCCCCCCAGGTGTTCACACAAAATATATTCGCATTTGTCACTAAACATTAATACAAGTTAAAAGTCTATAGAGGAGAACATTTTCTATTGCATATGTGACTCTGTGCATGCGCAGCGATGTTCCACGTACTGGGAGGATATAAAAGGACTTTAACCACTTAACGACCGCCCACTGTATATATACGTCGGCAGAATGGCACAGACAGGCACAATCACGTACCTGTACGTGCCTGCCTTCGTATGGGTGTGGGGTCCGATCGGACCCCCCTCCAGTACAGTGAGCAGCCGGGATCGCTTCGGGAGCGATCCGTGATGAGGGGGCCGCCATTCGATTCTGGCCACCCCCTCGCGATCGCGTCCGGAGAATGAAAATCTTCCTCTGCCTGTGTAATGTTTACACAGGCAGGAGGAAGTGATGTCATCTCTCATGGGGCGCTCACATATACCAAGCGCCGCATGAGAGAAGACATCAGGTTAGTGCACCAAACAGCACACTGACACCAGCACACATAGGCACACGATCGCCCCCCCAGACACCCCCAGATCACCCCCCAGATCACCCCCCAGCCCCCAGTCACAGTGTCACTGTTTGCAGTGACCATTTATTTACTGATCACTGCAATCAGTGACATTTGTGACCGTAAAACTGTCAGGTTTAGGTCAAGTGTAGCCCCCTAACCCCCCCTAATAAAGGTTTAACCCCTTGATTGCCCCCCAGGTAACCCTTTCACCGCTGTCACTAAACAATCGTTTTTCTGATCGCTGTCTAGGTGTCGGTGATGCCGATAGGTAGCCAGTTATTTTTTTTAGGTTCGCTGCAGGTTTTTATAGCGTCGGGTACCCCCATATATTACCTAATAAAGGTTTAACCCCTTGATCGCCCCCCAGGTAACCCTTTCACCCCCTTTTGCCAGTGTCGCTAAGCGATCGTTTTTCTGATCGCTGTCTTAGTGTCGGTGATGCCGATAGGTAGCCAATTATTTTTTTTAGGTTCGCCGCAGGTTTTTATAGCGTCAGGTACCCCCATATATTACCTAATAAAGGTTTAACCCCTTGATCGCCCCCCCAGCTAACCCTTTCACCCCCTTTTGCCAGTGTCACCAAGCGACCGTTTTTCTGATCGCTGTCTTAGTGTCGGTGATGCCGATAGGTAGCCAGTTATTTTTTTTAGGTTCGCCGCAGGTTTTTATAGCGTCAGGTACCCCCATATATTATCTAATAAAGGTTTTAACCCCCTAATTGCCCCTAGTTAACCCTTTCACCAGTGATCACCGTATAAGTGTTACTGGTGACACTGGTTAGCCAGTTAGTTATTTTGTTATTAAGGTTCCCCGTCAGGTTTTTATAGCGTCAGGTACCCCCATATATTATCTAATAAAGGTTTTAACCCCCTAATTGCCCCTAGTTAACCCTTTCACCAGTGATCACCATATAAGTGTTACGGGTGACGCTGGTTAGTTAGTTTGCTTTTTATAGTGTCAGGGCACCCGCCGTATATAACCCAATAAAGGTTTAACCCCCTGATCGCCCGGCGGGTGATATCAATTAGGTTTTAGTGTCAGAGAGGGTCTGCGTCGCCCCAGGCAGCGTCAGGTTAGTGCCAGGAACGCTAACACCCACGCGTGAAGCATACACCTCCCTTAGTGGTATAGTATCTGAACAGATCAATATCTGATCTGATCAGATCTATACTAGCGTCCCCAGCAGTTTAGGGTTCCCAAAAGCACAGTGTTAGCGGGATCAGCCCAGATACCTGCTAGCACCTGCGTTTTGCCCCTCCGTCCAGCCCAGGCCACCCAAGTGCAGTATCGATCGATCACTGTCACTTAAAAAACACAACACATATAACTGCAGCGTTCGCAGAGACAGGCCTGATCCCTGCGACTCCAGTGCTGTAGGAGGTGATTTCACCACCACAGTTAAAAAAAAAAGAGCATATATGCCGAATCATGGGGGCAGCAGGGGCGGAGGAGCGATTTTGCTCCTAATGCCGCGTACATACGGTCAAAATTCCGACGGAGGCTTGCCCGTGGAAAAGTCTGACCGTGTGTACGCGGCATAACTTTTGCGGGAGGATGCCCCCATGCTTCGGCATATATAAATGGTGCATGTATGCTCATCATTAGAAGTGGCTGAATGAAGGGAGGTATTCTAATGGTGGGAATACCCACCGATCAATCTCTTTTTTTCATTCAGCCAACAGGCTGCATGAAAAAAAAATTACAATACATGTCCAACAAGTACCAGCAATGTACTGGTATGTTGCTGGACTTTGGTTATACCAGATTGATGCCTGCGGGTTTAGGTATCATCTTGGTATCATTCTTTTCAGCCAGCAGCCGACTTTCATGTAAAAGCAATCCTAGCAGCTGATTAGCCTCTGGACTGCTTTTACAAGCAGTGGGAGGGAATGTCCCCCCCCCCGGATATAAAAAGCGTCATTGGGAAATTGGGAAAGCATTTTATCACACCGATCTTGGTGTGGTCAGATGCTTTGAGGGCAGAGGAAAGATCTAGGGTCCAATAGACCACAGTTTTTTCAAAAAAAGAGTACCTGTCACTACCTATTGCTATCATAGGGGATATTTACATTCCCTGAGATAACAATAAAAATTATAAAAAAAAAAAAATATGGAAAGAACAGTTTTAAAAAAAAAAAAACACCCCTGTCCCGCCCTGCTCTTGCGCAATGGCGAACGCAAGCGTCGGTCTGGCGTCATATGTAAACAGCAATTGCATCATGCATGTGAGGTATCACCACGAAGGTCAGATTGAGGGCAGTCATTTTAGCAGTAGACCTCCTCTGTAAATCTAACGTGGTACCCTATAAAGGCTTTTAAAGGCTTTTAAAAATGTATGTAGTTTGTCGCCACTGCGCGTTTGTGCGAAATTTTAAAGCATGTTGTGTTTAGTATCTATGTACTCGGCCTAAGATCATCTTTTTTATTTCATCAAACATTTGGGCAATATAGTGTGTTTTAGTGCATTAAAAATAAAAAAAGTGTATTTTTTCCCCAAAAAATGCATTTGAAAAATCGCTGCGCAAATACTGTGTGGAAAAAAAAATGCAACACCCACCATTTTAATCTGTAGGGCCTTTGCTTTAAAAAAATATATAATGTTTGGGGGTTCAACATAATTTTCTTGCAAAAAAAAAAAATGTTTTCATGTAAACAAAAAGTGTCAGAAGAGGCTTTGTCTTAAAGTGGTTAGAAGAGTGGATGTAAGCTTCCTAATGTTGTGTATAAAATGCCAGGACAGTTCAAACCCCCCCCCCCCCCAAATGACCCTATTTTGGAAAGCAGACACCCCAAGCTATATACTGAGAGGCATGTCGAGTCCATGGAATATTCTATATGTTGACACAAGTTGCGGAAAAAAGACAATTTATTTTTTATTTATTTATTTTTTTGCACAAAGTTGTCACTAAATGATATATTGCTCAAACATGCCATGGGCATATGTGGAATTACACCCCAAAATACATTCTGTTGCTTCTCCTGAGTATAGGGATACCACATGAGTGAGACTTTTTGGGAGCCTAGCGTACGGGACCCCAAAAACCAAGCACTGCCTTCAGGCTTTCTAAGGGTATAAATTTTTTATTTCACTCCTCACTGCCTATCACAGTTTCGGAGGCCATGGAATGCCCAGATGGCACAAACCCCCCCCAAATGACCGCATTTTGGAAAGTAGACACCCCAAGCTATTTGCTGAGAGGCATTGTGAGTATTTTGCAGATTTTGCTTTTTGTCACAAAGTTTTGAAAAAAATAAATAAAAATAATAATTTTATTTCTTCATTTTCAAAAACAAATGAGAGCTGTAAAATACTCACCATGCCTCTCAGCAAATAGCTTGGGGTGTCTACTTTCCAAAATGGGGATATTTGGGGGGGTTTGTGCTATTTTGGCATTTTATGGCCTTCGAAACTGTGATAGGTAGTGAGGAGTGAAATCAAAAATTTGTGCCCTTAGAAATCCTTAAGGCGGTGCTTGGTTTTCGGGGTCCCGTACGCGGCTAGGCTCCTAAAAAGTCCCACACATATGGTATCCCCGTACTCAGGAGAAGCAGAAAAATGTATTTTGGAGTGCAATTCCACATTTAACCATGGCATGTGTGAGCAATATATCATTTAGTGACAACTTTTTGTAATTTTTTATTTATTTTTTGTCATTATTCAATCACTTGGGACAAAAAAAAATATTCAATGGGCTCAACATGCCTTTCAGCAATTTCCTTGGGGTGTCTACTTTCCAAAATGGGGTCATTTGGGTGGGTTTTGTACTGCCCTGCCATTTTAGCACCTCAAGAAATGAGATAGGCAGTCATAAATTAAAAGCTGTGTAAATTCCAGAAAATGTACCCTAGTTTGTAGACGCTATAACTTTTGCGCAAACCAATAAATATACGCTTATTGACATTTTTTTTACTAAAGACATGTGGCTGAATATATTTTGGCCTAAATGTATGACTAAAATTTAGTTTATTTTATTTTTCTTATAACTAAAAGTAGAAAATATCATTTGTTTTCAAAATGTTCAGTCTTTTTCCGTTTATATCGCAAAAAAAAACAATCGCAGAGGCAATCAAATACCATTAAAAGAAAGCTCTATTTGTGGGAAGAAAAGGACGCAAATTTCGTTTGGGTACAACATTGCATGTCTGCACAATTTCCAGTTAAAGCAGCGCAGTGCCAAATTGTGAAATCACCTCTGGTCATTAAGCTGCGTAATGGTCCGGGGCTTAGGTGGTTAACCATACACATGATTGAAATGTATTAACATCATTATATGTGCATAGTGTGTATCAGAGATCTATAGAAGGAAACACTTACCAATAGGGATGAGCTCGGTGTTCGAGTCGAACATAAGTTCGACTCGAACATCGGCTGTTCGACCGTTCGGCGAACATCGAACGATTTGGGCCGTTCGCGCCAAATTCGAGTGACGCGAACGGTCCACAATACACTGCGCCATCGCAGTGCAATCCCGGCGCTGTGATTGGCAAAGCATGCACTGTGACCCCGCATGCTTGGCCAATCACAGCGCCGGCAGCTAGGAGAGCCATAATTGGCCACAGGCAGGTTGCCTGTGGCCAATTATAGCTCAGGGGGTTTAGCACACGCCCCACACTATAAAAGGCCGCCAGCGTGGTAGCCTTGTGTAGTGTGTTCCGGCGCAGGGAAAGAGAAGGATAGGCAGGGACAGTGTGATATTCTTTGTGCTATTCTTGTGTGCAGGGAGAGAGAAGGATAGGAAGGGAGAGTGTCAGTGTCATATTCTTTGCTAAACCTTGTGTGCAGGGAGAGAGAAGGATAGGCAGGGGACAGTGTCAGTGTCACATTCTTTGCTAAACCTTGTGTGCAGGGAGAGAGAAGGATAGGCAGGGAGAGTGTCAGTGTCATATTCTTTGCTAAACCTTTTGTGCAGGGAGAGAGAAGGATAGGCAGGGAGAGTGTCAGTGTCATATTGTTTGATAAACCTTGTGTGCAGGGAGAGAGAGGGATAGGCAGGGAACAGTGTCAGTGTCATATTCCTTGCTAAACCTTGTGTGCAGGGAGAGAGAAGGATAGGCAGGGAGAGTGTCAGTGTCATATTCTTTGATAAACCTTGTGTGCAGGAAGAGAGAAGGATAGGCAGGGGACAGTGTCAGTGTTGCTAAGCCTCCTGCACATTATACACCTGAAGTTAGCCCGTATTGCTGTGTTTTCCTGAGGTGTTACACCAACAGGCATTTGCAGCACTTACAGCGGGCGGAGTGTGCCTCCTGCACATTATACACCTGAAGTTAGCCCGTATTGCTGTGTTTTCCTGGTGTGTTACACCAACAGGCATTTGCAGCACTTACAGCGGGCGGAGTGTGCCTCCTGATCATATTACACCTGAAGTTAGCCCGTATTGCTGTGTTTTCCTGGTGTGTTACACCAACAGGCATTTGCAGCACTTACAGCGGGCGGAGTGTGCCTCCTGCACATTATACACCTGAAGTTAGCCCGTATTGCTGTGTTTTCCTAGTATGTTACACCAACAGGCATTTGCAGCACTTACAGCGGGCGGAGTGTGCCTCCTGCACATTATACACCTGAAGTTAGCCCGTATTGCTGTGTTTTCCTGGTGTGTTACACCAACAGGCATTTGCAGCACTTACAGCGGGCGGGAATGTGCCTCCTGATCATATTACACCTGAAGTTAGCCCGTATTGCTGTGTTTTCCTGGTGTGTTACAACAACAGGCATTTGCAGCACTTACAGCGGGCGGAGTGTGCCTCCTGATCATATTACACCTGAAGTTAGCCCGTATTGCTGTGTTTTCCTGGTGTGTTACACCAACAGGCATTTGCAGCACTTACAGTGGGCGGAGTGTGCCTCCTGCACATTATACACCTGAAGTTAGCCTGTATTGCTGTGTTTTCCTGGTGTGTTACACCAACAGGCATTTGCAGCACTTACAGCGGGCGGAGTGTGCCTCCTGATCATATTACACCTGAAGTTAGCCCGTATTGCTGTGTTTTCCTGGTGTGTTACACCAACAGGCATTTGCAGCACTTACAGCGGGCGGAGTGTGCCTCCTGCACATTATACACCTGAAGTTAGCCCGTATTGCTGTGTTTTCCTGGTGTGTTACACCAACAGGCATTTGCAGCACTTACAGCAGGCGTAGTGTGATTCCTGCAAAATATACTCCTGAAGCTAGGCCTTATTGCTGGTTTTCCCATCTCCCTGCAGGCCATTAGAATGTCTGGAAGGCAAACAAGGAGAGGCAGACAGTCAGGAGCCAATAAAAGAGGGCAAGCAGGCTCTGTGTCTAGAGACAACAGTGCTGGTCGTGGACGCGGTGCATCGCCATCAGCACGTGGCCATGAGACACGCTTGTCCATCTTTTCGGCAGCTGGACGTGTTGAGCCGCATCATGCCGAAGACTTGGTAGAGTGGATGACCAAGCCCTCCTCATCCTCCTCATCCTCTCTCACCCAGGCTCAGGGTACTGGCAAAGCAGCTGCCAAAGCATCCTCTTCCCTGGTATCAATGTCATCATTAGTCACTCCTTCCCTAGACCAACCATGTCCTCCTGAGGAGTCCCCCGAACTGTTTGAGCACAGTGTTGGGTACATGCTCCAGGAGGAGGCCCAGCGTTTCAAAGGGTCTGATGATGATACCCAGCTAGAGGAAGGCAGTAGCATGAGAGCAGAGAGAGGGGATGCTCAAGTAGGACACCAATCTGGCAGTTATGTTCCAGCAGCTGCAGCATACTGCCAAATTGGCTCCAGTGATGAGGAGGGAGGGGATGATGAGGTCACTGACTCCACGTGGGTGCCTAATAGGAGAGAGGAGGAGGAGGAGAAGGATGAGGAGGAGGCACATCTCCAATGAGGCAGGATGCCCTCAGGGGGCCAGCGTAGGGGCAGCACACCAACGGAATCACACCGCAGAGCTCCGCCTGTGCAGGGCGCTGCCTCTGCCCGTTATTCAAAAAGTTCTTTGGTGTGGGCCTTTTTTGAGTCGAGTGCATCAGATCGCACAGCTGCTGTTTGCAACATATGTCTCAAGCGTATATCGCGTGGCCAAAACATCACCCGCTTGGGCACCACATGCTTGACCAGACATATGTTGACCTGCCATGCAGCTCGTTGGCAAGCCTACCTTAAAGACCCACACCAAAGAACAAAGCGGACCTCTCCTTGCACCGCATCAGCTGGGATCTCCAAACCCACTATACCTTCAGTCCTCTCTGAAACCTGCACTGAGAGGAATGAAGGTGTAGAATTAGGTGTGTCACAGCCAAGTACTTGCGGGCACTCTGCTAGCAGTACACCGACGTCCGATTCTAGCAGGCAAATTTCCCTGCCCCAGCTGCTGGACCGTCGAAAGAAGTTCACTCCCAGCCATCCACATGCCCAGCGGTTGAATGCTAGCTTGGCTAAATTGCTAGCACTTCAACTGCTGCCTTTTCAGTTGGTAGACTCGGCCCCCTTCCGTGAGTTTGTGCAATGTGCGGTTCCTCAGTGGCAGGTTCCCAAACGCCACAGGGCGGTCAGCGGTAAGGTGCATATTACCGCTGACTCATGGTCCAGCAGGCATGGACAGGGATGTTACCTTTCTTTCACGGCCCATGGGCTCACTCTTTTGGCAGCTGGGAAGGATGCAGGACAAGGTGCAGTAGTGTTGGAGGTTGTTCCACCGCCACGCCTCCAAAATGCTACTACTGGTTGTGACACACCTCTCTCCTCCACCCCCTCCTCTTCTTCTTCCTCCAAGGCCTCTTCCTGTGCTTTGTCCTCGGAACCAGCGGTGCTCCGTAGGCGTTCAGAGGGCTATGCAAGTACGCAGGCAAAAAGATGCCATGCCGTGCTTGCGCTGGTGTGTTTGGGGGACAGGAGCCACACTGGGGCAGAGGTTCTGTCTGCTCTGCAGGGGCAGGCCGAGAGGTGGTTGACGCCACGCCAGCTTTAGCCAGGAATGGTGGTTTGTGACAATGGCACCAACCTCCTCTCCGCCCTCCAACAGGGACAACTGACCCATGTGCCCTGTGTGGCTCACGTCCTTAACCTGGTGGTGCAGCGGTTCTTGGGCAGGTACCCGGGCTTACAGGATGTCCTGAGGCAGGCCAGGAAAGTCTGTGTGCATTTCCGCAGATCTTATAATGCCAGTGCTCGCCTGGCTGAGCTGCAAAAGGAGTTGAACCTGCCCAAGAACCGCCTTATATGTGACATGCCCACCAGGTGGAACTCAACGTTGGCCATGCTGCAGCGGCTGCACACGCAGCAGAGGGCCATCAATGAGTACCTGTGCGACTACGGCACCAGGACAGGGTCAGGGGAGCTCGGTTTTTTTCCACCTCGCCAGTGGGGCATGATCAGGGATGCATGCACTGTCCTGGCACCATTTGAGGAGGCCACGAGGATGGTGAGCAGTGACAGTGCATGCATCAGTGACACTGTACCTCTTGTCCACCTGTTGGAACATACGCTGCGTGGAATAATGGACAGGGCACTTGAGGCAGAACAGAGGCAGGAAGAGGAGGACTTCCTTGCCTCTCAAGGCCCCCTTTACCCAGACAGTGTTCCTTCTGTCCCACCCATCGCACAGGAAGAGGAGGAGGAGGAGGAGGATATTAGGAGGAAGTGGAGGATTGTGTCAGCATGGAGGTGGAGCCTGGCACTCAGCATCATCAGCAGCAGCCTTTTAGGGATGATTTACAGTCCCAAGAAACCAGTGGACTTGTACGTGGCTGGGAGGAGGTGGCTGCGGATCATGTCGTCCTTAGTGACCTAGAGGACTCCGGACCGAATACCTACGCTGCATGGCCTCCCTGATCCTGCAAAGTCTGCGGAAGGATCCTCGTATTCTTCGGATCAAGGAGAGGGACCATTACTGGCTGGCCACTCTCCTTGATCCACGGTACAAGGGTAAGGTTGCGGACCTTATCTTACCGTCGCAGAGGGAGCAGAGGATGAGACAACTCCGGGAGGCCTTGCAGAAAGGTCTGTGCAACGCGTTCCCAGAGACTGGGAGGTTACAAACTCCTGGTTCTGGACAACGAGTTGCTGAGGCTTCGGTCAGTCAAAGAATGAGCGGTGGGGAAGGTGGCCGTCTGACCGATGCGTTCAGACAATTCTTTAGTCCGCAGCCCCAAGGTATGATCGGTTCCAGCAACCATCGCCAGCGTCTGATATACATGGTGCAGGAATACCTAGGGGCAAGGTCAGACTTGGACACCTTCCCCACCGAAAATCCTCTGGCTTACTGGGTCTTGAGGATGGATCACTGGCCAGAGCTTGCACAGTATGCAATTGAGCTACTGGCCTGTCCTGCATCCAGCGTTCTTTCAGAACGCACATTCAGTGCTGCTGGAGGATTTGTCACGGATCACAGGGTGCGCCTGTCCACCGACTCGGTTGATCGACTGACCTTCATAAAGATGAACCAGTCTTGGATCACCACCAGCTACCAAACACCTGAAGCTGATATAACAGACTAATTTATTTTCAAATGTCACATCCCTTCAAGACTGATGCTGATGCTGAGAGACTGTCCTGTTATGTTGACTGACTATCCTCCTCCTCCTCAATGATCCGATTGATGATGATAGCTTGGAAGAACATTTTTGTTTCTGGGTGCCGCCACCAGTGGCTAAGGCCCAATTTTTCAGCCCCTGTTTAACAGGGGCATGTAATTAAAAAAAATTATGCAATGCTTTGCAGCAGGGCTCATTCCTGCACTCCAACTAGAGTATCTGGGAGAGGTTGCAGTGTCGTGGCACCAGCACCAGTGGCTAAGGCCCAATTTTTCAGCCCCTGTTTAACAGGGGCGTGTTATTACAATTTTTTATGCAATGCTTTGCAGCAGGGCTCATTCCTGCACTCCAACTAGAGTATCTGGGAGAGGTTGCAGTGTCGTGGCACCAGCACCAGTGGCTAAGGCCCAATTTTTCAGCCAATGTTTAACAGGGGCGTGTAATTACAATTTTTGATGCAATACTTTGCAACAGGGCTCATTGCTGTGCTCCAAGTACAGTATCTGTGAGGGGTTGCAGTGTTGTGGCACCAGTGCCTAAGGCCCAATTTTTCTGCCCCTGTTTAACAGGGGCATGTAGATACAATTCTTGATCTAATAATTTACAGCAGGGCCCATTCCTGCGCCCACCAAGAGTAACTGTGAGGCCTTACAGTGTTGTGTCAACACCACCACCACCACCACCAAAGGCCCAATTTTTCAGCCCCTGTTCAACAGGGGCATGCAATTACAATTCTTGATCTAATAATTCACAGCAGGGCCCATTCGTGCGCCCACCAAGAGTAACTGTGAGGGCTCACAGTGTTGTGGCAACACCAACATGTAAGGGGCAAATTTCAGCTGAGTATATACGGCAGGCCCCTACTTTCAAACATCCAACTTACAAACGACTCCTCCTTGCAAACGGAAGTGTAGCGGGGTCCTCAAATTGATGGGATACACCTGGGCAATAGTGTAACCCAGGTGTATAATTGTGTTAGGATTTAGACCCCTTTCTGTTTCGTGGAGGATTGGAGGATGTAATATTCTCCTTTGCCTGTGGGTGGCGAGGTACCCACGGGCTTCAGGTAGAATCATCCCCTGCAGTGCTCCCTGTTTGGTCTCTTCCCGGAGATGGTGTGGCTGGGGCGGGGAACCCGCCGGACCGTTGAAGGGAGGAGATAAAAGGGGGAGACGCCCTTGCCACGAGGTCTTGGCGGAGAAGGAGGTCCTCGGAGGAGGAGGGCTGCGGCCCGCACCCAGGCACCTTAGGCCTGGGTGCATGGAGATCCAGGAGTCTGGTCCAGGTGCCCATGGCCTGGTCCGGAGTCACGTTGGCGTCCATCCCAGGCACCTTTAGCCTGGGGTGAGGTACTATCGAGGAGGCCTGGGGCCCAGTACCTTCGACTGGGTCCCGCTAGGGTGGACTGTCCGAGGGTCCCTGAGCGGAGGGACTCGAACCTGAGGTGAGGAGACCGGGGAGGTTACCCACTGAAGACCCGGAGCAGCACCAACCCGGTGACGGTGGGCCCCTGGGAACTCTCTTGGGGGGGCACATCCTCCCTGATAGGGGCCACAGCGTATCGAAGAGGGTTCCATTGTTGTACGTAGGGGTTGCTGGAAGAGACCCCATCTTTAGAATTGAGTCTTAGGAAGTGCCTTGATCTGCTCGTCCCACCGTTGAAAAGTTTATAGGTCCTAACCTGTACTGCAAGAGAACTGTTATTGTGCTTTGCTATCAGAGTGCCAAATAAACAAGTGTTGGACCTTTCTCCGGTGTGTGAACTCCAGTTACGGGAACCAAAGGGGAGGCGGGTGAGCTTGTGGTTACAGACTCGGTGCATCCGCAGAACACATTGGCCCGAGGAAACATCAGGAAATGGCCTTCACCTCCCTAATGAAATGGGGAGGACATGGGCCGTGGCGCATCTCACTCTCACAACTCAGGAACCCCTAGACAAGAGTTGGTGTGTGACAGAAGAAGAAGTTGGAGAGAGGGTGAGGCCGCTACACGTGGGGGCTCGTGAGTCCGGGATACAGTGTGTTCTAAAGATGGACTTGAGAATGTCTACATTTGAACTTTGCTGCCCAGAGGAGTTCCGAGCAGATCGGCCATATTACTGGCCAAAGTGCGTCCCTGCTCGGAGTTGTGGAAATGACCCTAACACGGGAAAGGCCCATGCGGAGGAGCGGAAAAAGGGAGAGGTCCAGCCGTGTGACGTACTGCACGTGGGGACTGTTAACGCACTGCGCCACGAGGCACCCCATGGCGACATCGTTCGTGGGCGGAGTCAAGAGGAAGCCCGCGAAAATGTACAGCTCATGGGAGGAGTCTGGCCAAGTGTGGGGATACACGTGGAGACTCCGGCGCGGGGTCAGTGCATGATGGAGCAGCAGACAGTCGGGATGACCTCAAGTGCCCCGTGGATTATGGTTCCTCACCCCACGAGAATGACTTCCTTTGCTGCCCCCATCACAGACGCGGGGATAAGACTTAGGCCCCGAGGGCGGTTGGCTCTGTACACCTGCAGAGACACGGAGGCCCTCGGTGTGATCTGTCCCGGCTGCTCGGGACTGGTGGTCACCCTGAAGCCATTCGGGCGATGTGAGGAGTGCAGAGAATTCCTTTTTGAGGTCGAGTCGTCTACAGCAAGGCCCCGGGCCCTTCGCCTCAATCACCTCACGGGTACTGCTACTCCGGAAGGGGAGATCAAGGCCTTTGTCGAGTTTCCTGTGCGCGCTGACCAGGGCGATGGACTGCCCAACAGAGAAAAATCCGAGGATGCTGCTTCGGTCGCCACAAGTTCCCTGCTTCCACCACCGAAGAGGAAAGTTGGCCTAGTACAGGCATCCTATGGACGTGGTCGAGCTTCACCCCGCTGCTTGCCTGGCCTGGATGGCGCCGGTCGAGATGGAAGTCCCGGACATCCCAGTCCTCTACAAGGGTCAGGTGAGCCAGGGGCTGGGACTGTGGTGGTGGTTGGAGGTGTCGGGGGCCCATTGGAGGTGGAACCCCCCAGGGAAGATGATTCTGTGTCCACCGGTAGATATCTGCCTGCGGAGATGTATGACACCTCCGACCTAGAGTCGCTGTCTGACTGCGGAGACGATGGCGAGATAGACGAACTGTTCAGCCGCAAGGGCTGGGATAGAGTGCCACTTCTTGCTTCCCGTGCGGTACGGGACTCGCCTATGTACACAGGAGATAGCACGCCTCGGGTGGAAGACCCGCAGCTTACGAGGGAACCTACCCCTCCACCTGTGTCCTCATCTACTGTCACCCCACCTGCTTTGGTTGTGGGGATACCCCGCGCTTCTCTGAGAGCGCCGAAAGTCAATTCCAGAGAGCTGGTAAAGGCACCGCGGCATCCGGAAGCTATCGTGCTGCCTGGAACCGGAGAGAAAGCCACTATGCCACCTTTGGCCCGCTTGCAGAGACTGTTTTGCCACAAAATAGCTCGGGAATATGGGTGGGAGTACCCGTATCTGCCCCGGGACCTGCTATATGAGGTAGAAGTCTGGAGAGCAAGATGGTATGACGAGTTTGTGTGGGACAAGTTGAAGGTGCCCCATGCTCGCAGGTATCTGGAATGTGTGCCGTCAGTGTCCAAGAGGTTTGAGGACTGCAAAGCTGAATGGAAATTGGGGCGCCATATCCATGCTGACAAGATAGTCATTTGCAGAAGAGATGGAGAAGATGTCGAGTATTCGATAGAGGCATTTGACAAACACCTGAAACCCCTGTACCTGCCAGATCCAAAGTTTTACTTGTAGGAGAAAAGAACTCCTGTTGTTTCCTTTGTGTATTTGAACTCTCTGGAGAAGTTATCCCCAGACACCAAGGACTGTGCCCTGTTTTTGTTTTTATTTGGCCTTTTCTTTTCTCGTTGAAGACTTGGGGACTGTTGTGTTTTTGTGTTTCCCCTTTTCTTCATGTGCCAAAGGCAAGGACATTTGGGAAATAGTGTCAGAGTAGAAAAAAAAAAAAACTGGAAGAACGAAGATTCGTTGAGTGTCGTGACCGCAGTGTTGTCACCAGGTGGCAGTGTTGCGCAACAAATGTTTGAAGATGTTTCACACACACATCACTTTGCTTATTGGAGTGAGTGGGTCTCTCGGCTGACGGGCCCACTCATCCCAAATGACACGAAATTATGTTAGGATGTTTTTTTTCTTTCCCCTGCAGGAGAGTCGTCAATCAAGATTATTGAAAGTGGGTGGCTCTTAGACAGTGTGGGAGAGGGGTTGTGACCATGCAAATGTGTAAAGTGTTTTATGACATAAGTTGTTTTATATGTTCCCCATTCCCTGAGCAGGTCTTGGCACTTGGGAAAAATTTAGAGGAATTGCCTCAGGGGTTTCACTCCATGCCACCACTTTATGGGAGGCATGGGTGTGCACCTGACGCTGGGGACCAGCGTCAAATTACAGGGGGGAGTGTGTAGCGGGGTCCTCAAATTGATGGGATACACCTGGGCAATAGTGTAACCCAGGTGTATAATTGTGTTAGGATTTAGACCCCTTTCTGTTTCGTGGAGGATTGGAGGATGTAATATTCTCCTTTGCCTGTGGGTGGCGAGGTACCCACGGGCTTCAGGTAGAATCATCCCCTGCAGTGCTCCCTGTTTGGTCTCTTCCCGGAGATGGTGTGGCTGGGGCGGGGAACCCGCCGGACCGTTGAAGGGAGGAGATAAAAGGGGGAGACGCCCTTGCCACGAGGTCTTGGCGGAGAAGGAGGTCCTCGGAGGAGGAGGGCTGCGGCCCGCACCCAGGCACCTTAGGCCTGGGTGCATGGAGATCCAGGAGTCTGGTCCAGGTGCCCATGGCCTGGTCCGGAGTCACGTTGGCGTCCATCCCAGGCACCTTTAGCCTGGGGTGAGGTACTATCGAGGAGGCCTGGGGCCCAGTGCCTTCGACTGGGTCCCGCTAGGGTGGACTGTCCGAGGGTCCCTGAGCGGAGGGACTCGAACCTGAGGTGAGGAGACCGGGGAGGTTACCCACTGAAGACCCGGAGCAGCACCAACCCGGTGACGGTGGGCCCCTGGGAACTCTCTTGGGGGGGCACATCCTCCCTGATAGGGGCCACAGCGTATCGAAGAGGGTTCCATTGTTGTACGTAGGGGTTGCTGGAAGAGACCCCATCTTTAGAATTGAGTCTTAGGAAGTGCCTTGATCTGCTCGTCCCACCGTTGAAAAGTTTATAGGTCCTAACCTGTACTGCAAGAGAACTGTTATTGTGCTTTGCTATCAGAGTGCCAAATAAACAAGTGTTGGACCTTTCTCCGGTGTGTGAACTCCAGTTACGGGAACCAAAGGGGAGGCGGGTGAGCTTGTGGTTACAGACTCGGTGCATCCGCAGAACACATTGGCCCGAGGAAACATCAGGAAATGGCCTTCACCTCCCTAATGAAATGGGGAGGACATGGGCCGTGGCGCATCTCACTCTCACAACTCAGGAACCCCTAGACAAGAGTTGGTGTGTGACAGAAGAAGAAGTTGGAGAGAGGGTGAGGCCGCTACAGAAGGATACAACAGGAAGTGAGAGGAAATCTACCCCTAGGAATGGAAATTCTCTCCTGTAAGAGTTAATATGGGAAAAAAAGTGTCTCTTCTCCACTGATGCTTTATCACCAATTCTTGTTTCAATAAAAACACCAAATTTTCAAAAAACATTTGTCATTAGGACGGAAAGTGAGATAAACTGTTCTGAACAGGTGCACACTGCACAGACAGCAAAACAAATGCTACAGGGGTGATAACCCTTCCCTATGTTTTCCAAAAAGCTTAAAAATAGATTTTTTGGCTGGAGCTACACCTAAACAATGTACCTGTTCAAAATTACAAACAGGTTCTACATAAGAACAAACCTACAGTCCCTGTCTTGTATGCACCGCCTGTATACGGCTGTTCAGAGTATATAGGGCCTTTTTTATTTTGTGTGCGGGGTTCCCCTTAATATCCATACAAGACCCAAAGGGGCTGGTAATGGGCTGGGGTGGGGGGGGGGGTGTGATGGGGTAGCTATGCCATTTTTCTTAAAGATTTTCATCCATATTACCGGGACCAGACATTACATTAAAGCCGCAAGCAGTTTTAAATGGCTTTTTTTCCTTTAGAAATGTAATTTTGTGCAGGGACAGTTCTAAACACGGGAAACACGTGGCACTTCACAGGCATACTTTAGACACCCCCCAGGTACGATATTTAAAGGAATATTTGACTCTTTTTTTTTTTCACTTTATGCATCATTAAAATGACTGCTCCCAAAAAACGGCCGTTTTTAAAACTTCTTTTTGCATTGATACATGTCCCCTGGTGCAGAACCCGGGTTCCCAAACCCTTTTTAGGACAATAACATGCATAATAGTCGTTATAATTAGCACTTTAGATTTCGAACGTTCGCATCCATTGTATTTAATAGGGTTCTAAAGTTCGTGCAAACTTTCGGTCCGTTTGCGGGTTCTGGTGTGAACCGAACCCGGGGGTGTTCGGCTCATCACTACTTACCACAGAACTGTAAAAATGCATAGATACAGTGCAGCGGACGGTTGAGGCTTACGAGCCTGTGAGGATATCACCCCCCCCCCCCCTTACCAAGGTCTGTGTGGATGGGCAAAGGCGGATCCCTACATATATTAAAATAGTAACACTATAAGAAAAAATGTATTAAAAACAAAAACAAAAAATGGGAGTGGAAATATTGGGGGGGAGATCCGTGAGGGAAAGGAAACAGGGGGGGGGGGGGGGAAGAAAAGGGAAAGAGAGGAGGAGAAAAAAAAGGGGGAGGGAAAGGTGGGAAGAAAGGGAAAGGCCAAGAAAGGGTATGAAAAAGGGGAGGGGGGGAATGAATGGAAAGGGGAAGGGGGAAAGGAGGGGAAGAAAAGAGGAAGGGACCAATCCAATGGAGGACGGGGGAGTGAGGAAAAGTGGGAGAGGGATGGGGGGGGGAAGAAGGAAGAGATGGGAAAGGGAAGGAAGGGGATGGTAGGGGGGGAAAGGAGGGTTGTGAAAGGGAGGGAAGGGGAAAAGGAAGTGGAGGGAAAAGGGAAGGAGAGATAAAGGGAAGGAAAGGGGAGAGGGAAGGGAGGGAAAGGGAAAGGGAAAAGGGAGGAAAGCGTGGGGGGAAGGAGGGTTGTGAAAGGGAGGGAAGGGGAAAAGGAAGTGGAGGGAAAAGGGAAGGATAGATAAGGGGAAGGAAAGGGGAGAGGGAAGGAAGGGAAGGGGAAACGGGGGGGGAAGGGTGGGGGGAGAGAAGAGAAGGGGAGAAAAAGAAAAGGAAGAAAAGGGAAAACCAGGGGATGGGGAGAGAGAAAGGAAGGGGAGGGGGAAAGAAAGGAAAAGGGGGGAAAAAGGGAGGGGGGAGATAAAAGGAAAATTGAACGAATAGGGTATGAGGGGGAAGGGGAGAAAAATTGGGGGGGGGGGGGCGCGAAAAAGAAAACGCGCATTAGGGAGGGGACAGGGAATGAGGTGATGGGAGGGGATGTTTTAGGGGGGTGTGTGGGGAAAATAGGTGTAGTGAAAAGGAATGGATGCTAGTGAAAGACACTAGCATGTCTTTCACTAGTATCCATTCCTTTTCACTACACCTATTTTCCCCACACACCCCTCACACACCCCCCCTAAAACATCCCCTCCCATCACCTCATTCCCTGTCCCCTCCCTAAAGCGCGTTTTCTCCCCCCCCCTGTTTCTTCTCCCCCTCCCCCCTCCCCTTAATACCCTATTCGTTCAATTATCCTTTCATCTCTCCCCTCCCTTTTTTCCCCCCTTTTCCTTTCTTTCCCCCTCCCCTTCCTTTCTCTCTCCCCATCCCCTGGCTATCCCTTTTCTTCCTTTTCTTTTTCTCCCCTCCTCTACTCTCCCCCCACCCTTCCCCCCCCTTTCCCCTTCCCTTCATTCCCTCTCCCCTTTCCTTCCCCTTATCTATCCTTCCCTTTTCCCTCCACTTCCTTTTCCCCTTCCCTCCCTTTGACAACCCCCCCCTTTCCTCCCTTTTCCCTTTCCCCTTCCCTCCCTTCCCTCTCCCCTTTCCTTCCCTTTTATCTCTCCTTCCCTATTCCCTCCACTTCCTTTTCCCCTTCCCTCCCTTTCACAACCCTCCTTCCCCCCCCTCCCATCCCCTTCCTTCCCTTTCCCATCTCTTCCTTCTTCCCCACCCCTCTCCCACGTTTCCTCACTCCCCCGTCCTCCATTGGATTGGTCCCTTCCTCTTTTCTTCCCCTCCTTTCCCCCTTCCCCTTTCCATTCATTCCGCCCCCCCTCCCCTTTTTCATACCCTCCCTTGGCCTTTCCCTTTCTTCCCACCTTTACCTCCCCCTTTTTTTTTCTCCTCCCCTCTTTCCCTTTTCTCCCCCCCCCCCCGTTTCCTTTCCCTCACGGATCTTCCCCCCAATATTTCCACTCCCATTTTTTTTTTTTGTTTTTGATTAATTTTTTCTTATAGTGTTAATATTTTAACATATGTAGGGATCCGCCTTTGCCCATCCACGCAGACCTTGGTAAGGGGGGGGAGAATATCCTCACAGGCACGTAAGCCTCAACCGTCTGCTGCACTGTATCTGCATTTTTACAGTTCTCTGGTAAGTGTTTCCTTCTATAGATCTCTGACACACACTATGCACATATAATGATGTTAATACATTTCAATCATGTGTATGTTTAAAGTCCTTTTATATCCTCCCAGTACGTGGGACATCGCTGCGCATGCACAGAGTCACAGAGTCACATATGCAATAGAAAATGTTCTCCTCTATAGACTTTTAACTTGTATTAATGTTTAGTGACAAATGCGAATATATTTTGTGTGAACACCTGGGGGGCATAGTAGATTCACTACCACATGTTCACCCACACCTTCTAGTCGGATTTAACCCCTGTACAATGTTGATTTTTATATGTTTTTTTCCTTTTTAAATACATAGGGTGTGATATGTATATATGTATACCTCATCAACCTTCTGTTTACTTGTAGAATCTCTATACTACCTTATTGTGCTACGTTCAAAGGCCCTGACGAAGCGGAACTCCGCGAAACGCGTAGGCCCTTATTTTCTTCTTGATTCGGAATTGCACACCCTGATATTCGATTGTCTGAACTGTAATGTGATTTTACTTCATATTTTGTAAGATAATACTTTTTATACCACTGCCACAAGGCAGGAAAATAAAAGTTGTTTATTTTTCTATATATTCTGGTATTTCTACATTTATTTACTCCACTGAGGCACACTCAAAGTCCCACCCGCTCAACCTTTTTCTTGACACATAGTTGCATTTTCTCTAGGGATGGTGCCTCGGTAGGAGCTTCATGGTATCTCGCACATACCCCAACCCCTACACATGTGGAGCAGCGGGGCGGGGGAACCTGCTGTGCATGCTGGGAGAGGGGATAAAAGGGGCGGATATCTTCCGCTCGGGGTCCACGCCCAGGCACCATCAGCCTGGGGGTGAGTGCTGGTGGTCTCCGGGCGCCCTTGGCCCGGAGACGGAGCTGCGATTCCACCCCAGACACCTTTGGTCTGGGGTGAGGTACTCTCCAGAGGCCTGGGGCCCAGTACCTTCGACTGGGTCCCGCATGGGATGGAGGATTCCTAGGGTGTCCTCCGGTGTTGGACACCCGAATCCAGGGCGAGGGGGACCAGGGAGGTGACCTTCCCGAAGACCCAGCGCAGCATTAGCTGGTGACGGTGGAGGCCTCTGGTGACCGTCCGGATGGATGTCTCTCCCTGACGGGGGCCGCATCTCAAGAAGGTAGTCCAAGTTCTCATGGTCGGTGGCAGCGACCCAACTGAAACCCAGGTCGGTGGCAGAGACCTCGAGTCTAATTCACCCGGTCGGTGGCAGCGACCACCCTCGCGGTCGGTGGCAGCGACCGTGCGCCAAGCCTGTTAGCGCACACCGAAACAGGAGAGTAATAAGTTCATGTTTGTGCCTGGACCTTCCCCTTCACCTTGTCTGTTCGTTGTCTAACCAGTCTGCTCTAAAAGGACTTTTTATTGCTCTGAAGAATAAATAAGTGTTGGACTTTCAATGGTGTGGAACTTGGCTTTCTGGGAGTTAAAAGGTAATTCTTAAGGTAAGTTTTGGCTCTGAACATGGGCACAGGCCCGAAGGTAAATGGTTATAGCTCACACCTCTACACACAGGAGGATACGAGCTGGTGGTACGTCACACTCTCCTCCCTGGTCCCCTAGACGAGAGCCATTGACACATTGACAGAGAAGGAGGGAGTGAGAGGTGAGGTCGCTACATAAAAATAACAAACATGTCATACTTACCTCCACTGTGCAGTTCGTTTTGCACAGTGTGGCCCCGATCGTCCTCTTCTGGGGTCCCTCGGTGGCTCTCGCGGCTCCTCCCTGCATTAGATAACCCCCTAGGAGAAGTGCTCTCCCAAGGGGGTTACCTTGCGGGCGCACTCCTCAATTCCAGCATTCGGTGTCCATAGCCACCGATTGCAGGACTCGGCCCCGCCCCCCGTAGGCCGTGTCATTGGATTTGATTGACAGCAGCGGGAGCCAATGGCTGCGCTGTTATCAATCTATCCAATGAAGAGCCAAGAACCCCGGGCAGAGAGGCTGCCCGTCCTCAGCGTGGGACATTCCAGGGCTCAGGTGAGTAAAACTGGGGGGCTGGGGGGCCACTGACTGACAGAAGTTTTTTCACCTTAATGCATAGGATGGTATAAAACCTATTTAAAGTAGAACTATAGGCAAAACCTTTTCATTGGTTTTGGATAGAGTAAGGGAGGGTTATAACCCCTGTAAGGTTTATTTTTGCCATCTTTGTCCCATTGGGGATATTCACTTTCACTTCTTGTTCCATAACCATGCAGGAAGTTAGTGGAAACCCCTGCAAATTAAGGCATTGTCTTGAGGACCCACAGGTCACCAGAACTAGTGTCACCATTGGAATAATTTCCCCTCTATTACTTTTCTGGGGAAAACCTAAAATTTGGGATTTTCTTTTGTTTTCACTTTGAATGATAATGGTAAACAGGACAAATAGAGAGGGTGAGGCCTCGTACACACGACCGATTTTCTCGGCAAGAACCAGCAAGAAACTTGCTGGCAGAGATGTCTTGCCGAGTAAATCGGTCGTGTGTACGCGGCTATAGGGTTTCTCGTCGAGAAAACCGACAAGTAACCTCGACGAGAAAATAGAGAACCTGCTCTCTATTTTCTCGTCGAGATTCTCGTCAGCCTGTTTCTTGACGAGAAAAGTGAGTGTGTGTACACTTACCTGTCCGCCGGGAAGCCCGCGCATGTTCGAAATGAATTCAACGCATGCGCGGTAGCTTCCTAGGCATACGTAGGGTATACCAAGATGGCGGCGACGGCATCGAATGTGACGAGCGCATGCTCGTCGTAGTCGATGACGTCACCGCGTACGCTCCATTCAAAGAACCGCGGGTTCTTTGAATCGAGCGTGTGTACACTCGGCCGGGACAATTTTCTTGTCCAAGAATCTCGTCGAAAAAAACAACATGTTTTTTTCGACGAGAATCTCAGCCGTGTGTACGAGGCCTGAGTCTCCCTAATGGGGACAGACAGCAATAAAAACTAACAGATGTTTTAATCCCTCTCCACTCCAAAACTAAAACTTGCCTTTAGTTATACTTTAATTAGTAAGGACATCATTGTAGTGCTGTACATAGTCTGTTCAGAGAGCAGAGCTGTGGGAGTGACCTATAAGCCCCACCCACTATGGGCTGATGGCAGAAAACTATAGGAGGGGGCAGAGACAAGACCAGTCACTCTGCCCCAGGAGAGAGAGTAGAAGTGAGCAGTAGTGATGAGCCGAACACCCCCGGGTTCGGTTCGCACCAGAACCCGCGAACGGACCGAAAGTTCGCACAAACTTTAGAACCCTATTAAATACAATGGATGTGAACGTTCGAAATCTAAAGTGCTATTTATAACGACAAATATGCATGTTATTGTCCTAAAAAGGGTTTGGGAACCCGGGTTCTGCACCAGGGGACATGTATCAATCCAAAAAAAGTTTTAAAAACGGCCGTTTTTCGGGAGCAGTCATTTTAATGATGCATAAAGTGAAAAAAAAAGTCAAATATTCATTTAAATATCGTACCTGGGGGGTTTCTAAAGTATGCCTGTGAGGTGCCACATGTTTAGAACTGTCCCTGCACAAGATTACATTTCTAAAGGAAAAAAAGCCATTTAAAACTGCTTGCGGCTTTAATGTAATGTCTGGTCTCGGTAATATGGATGAAAATCTTTAAGAAAAATGGCATAGCTACCCCATCACAGCCCCCCCCCCTACCCCAGCCCATTACCAGCCCCTTTGGGTCTTGTATGGATATTCAGGGGAACCCCGCACACAAAATAAAAAAGGCCCTATATACTCTGAACAGCCGTATACAGGCGGTGCATACAAGACAGGGACTGTAGGTTTGTTCTTATGTAGAATCTGTTTGTAATTTTGAACAGGTACAATGTTTAAGTGTAGCTCCAGCCAAAAAATCTATTTTTAAGCTTTTTGGAAAACATAGGGAAGGGTTATCACCCCTGCAACATTTGTTTTGCTGTCTGTGCAGTGTGCACCTGTTCAGAACAGTTCACCTCACTTTCCGTCCTAATGACAAATGTGTTTTGAAAATTTGGGGTTTTTATTGAAACAAGATTTGGTGATAAAGCATCAGTGGAGAGGAGACACTTTTTTTCCCATATTAACTCTTACAGGAGAGAATTTCCCTTCCTAGGGGTAGATTTCCTCTCACTTCCTGTTGTATCCTTCCGTTTGCAAGGAGGAGTCGTTTGTAAGTTGGATGTTTGAAAGTAGGGGCCTGCCGTATATACTCAGCTGAAATTTGCCCCTTACATGTTGGTGTTGCCACAACACTGTGAGCCCTCACAGTTACTCTTGGTGGGCGCATGAATAGGCCCTGCTGTGAATTATTAGATCAAGAATTGTAATTGCATGCCCCTGTTGAACAGGGGCTGAAAAATTGGGTCTTTGGTGGTGGTGCTGGTGGCGGTGTTGACACAACACTGTAAGGCCTCACAGTTAGTCTTGGTGGGTGCAGGAATGGGTCCTGCTGTGAATTATTAGATCAAGAATTGTAATTACATGCCCCTGTTAAACAAATTGGGCCTTAGGCACTGGTGCCACAACACTGCAACCCCTCACAGATACTGTACTTGGAGCACAGCAATGAGCCCTGTTGCAAAGTATTGCATCAAAAATTTTAATTACACGCCCCTGTTAAACAGGGGCTGAAAAATTGGGCCTTAGCCACTGGTGCTGGTGCCACAACACTGCAACCTCTCCCAGATACAATTTTTTATGCAATGCTTTGCAGCAGGGCTCATTCCTGCACTCCAACTAGAGTAATTACATGTCCCTGTTAAACAGGGGCATACAAATTTGGCCTTAGGCACTGGTGCCACAACACTGCAACCCCTCACAGATACTGTACTTGGAGCACAGCAATGACCCCTGTTGCAAAGTATTGCATTAAAAATTGTAATTACACGCCCCAGTTAAACAGGGGCTGAAAAATTGGGCCTTAGCCACTGGTGCTGGTGCCACGACACTGCAACCTCTCCCAGATACTCTAGTTGGAGTGCAGGAATGAGCCCTGCTGCAAAGCATTGCATAAAAAATTGTAATAACACGCCCCTGTTAAACAGGGGCTGAAAAATTGGGCCTTAGCCACTGGTGGCGGCACCCAGAAACAAAAATGTTCTTCCAAGCTATCATCATCAATCGGATCATTGAGGAGGAGGAGGATAGTCAGTCAACATAACAGGACAGTCTCTCAGCATCAGCATCAGTCTTGAAGGGATGTGACATTTGAAAATAAATTAGTCTGTTATATCAGCTTCAGGTGTTTGGTAGCTGGTGGTGATCCAAGACTGGTTCATCTTTATGAAGGTCAGTCGATCAACAGAGTCGGTGGACAGGCGCACCCTGTGATCCGTGACAAATCCTCCAGCAGCACTGAATGTGCGTTCTGAAAGAACGCTAGATGCAGGACAGGCCAGTAGCTCAATTGCATACTGTGCAAGCTCTGGCCAGTGATCCATCCTCAAGACCCAGTAAGCCAGAGGATTTTCGGTGGGGAAGGTGTCCAAGTCTGACCTTGCCCCTAGGTATTCCTGCACCATGTATATCAGACGCTGGCGATGGTTGCTGGAACCGATCATACCTTGGGGCTGCGGACTAAAGAATTGTCTGAACGCATCGGTCAGACGGCCACCTTCCCCACTGCTCCTACTTTGACTGACCGAAGCCTCAGCAACTCGTTGTCCAGGACCAGGAGTTTGTAACCTCCCAGTCTCTGGGAACGCGTTGCACAGACCTTTCTGCAAGGCCTCCCGGAGTTGTCTCATCCTCTGCTCCCTCTGCGACGGTAAGATAAGGTCCGCAACCTTACCCTTGTACCGTGGATCAAGGAGAGTGGCCAGCCAGTAATGGTCCCTCTCCTTGATCCGAAGAATACGAGGATCCTTCCGCAGACTTTGCAGGATCAGGGAGGCCATGCAGCGTAGGTTAGCTGAGGCATTCTGTCCGGAGTCCTCTGGGTCACTAAGGACGACATGATCCGCAGCCACCTCCTCCCAGCCACGTACAAGTCCACTGGTTTCTTGGGACTGTAAATCATCCCTAAAAGACTGCTGCTGATGATGCTGAGTGCCAGGCTCCACCTCCATGCTGACACAATCCTCCTCCTCCTCCTCCTCTTCTTCCTGTGCGATGGGTGGGACAGAAGGAACACTGTCTGGGTAAAGGGGGCCTTGAGAGGCAAGGAAGTCCTCCTCTTCCTGCCTCTGTTCTGCCTCAAGTGCCCTGTCCATTATTCCACGCAGCGTATGTTCCAACAGGTGGACAAGAGGTACAGTGTCACTGATGCATGCACTGTCACTGCTCACCATCCTCGTGGCCTCCTCAAATGGTGCCAGGACAGTGCATGCATCCCTGATCATGCCCCACTGGCGTGGTGAAAAAAACCCGAGCTCCCCTGACCCTGTCCTGGTGCCGTAGTCGCACAGGTACTCATTGATGGCCCTCTGCTGCGTGTGCAGCCGCTGCAGCATGGCCAACGTTGAGTTCCACCTGGTGGGCATGTCACATATAAGGCGGTTCTTGGGCAGGTTCAACTCCTTTTGCAGCTCAGCCAGGCGAGCACTGGCATTATAAGATCTGCGGAAATGCACACAGACTTTCCTGGCCTGCCTCAGGACATCCTGTAAGCCCGGGTACCTGCCCAAGAACCGCTGCACCACCAGGTTAAGGACGTGAGCCACACAGGGCACATGGGTCAGTTGTCCCTGTCGGAGAGCGGAGAGGAGGTTGGTGCCATTGTCGCAAACTACCATTCCTGGCTTAAGCTGGCATGGCGTCAACCACCTCTCGGCCTGCCCCTGCAGAGCAGACAGAACCTCTGCCCCAGTGTGGCTCCTGTCCCCCAAACACACCAGCGCAACACGGCATGGCATCTTTTTGCCTGCGTACTTGCGTAGCCCCTTGAACGCCTACGGAGCACCGCTGGTTCTGAGGACAAAGCACAGAAAGAGGCCATGGAGGAAGAAGAAGAGGAGGGGGTGGAGGACAGAGGTGTGTCACAACCAGTAGTAGCATTTTGGAGGCGTGGCGGTGGAACAACCTCCAACACTACTGCACCTTGTCCTGCATCCTTCCCAGCTGCCAAAAGAGTGACCCAATGGGCCGTGAAAGAATGGTAACGTCCCTCTCCATGCCTGCTGGACCATGAGTCAGCGGTAATATGCACCTTACCGCTGACCGCCCTGTCCAGCGAGGCCAAGACATTGCCTTCCACATGCCGGTAGAGAGCCGGAATCGCCTTCCGTGAGAAAAAGTGGCGTTTGGGAACCTGCCACTGAGGAACCGCACATTGCACAAACTCACGGAAGGGGGCCGAGTCTACCAACTGAAAAGGCAGCAGTTGAAGCGCTAGCAATTTAGCCAAGCTAGCATTCAACCGCTGGGCATGTGGATGGCTGGGAGTGAACTTCTTTCGACGGTCCAGCAGCTGGGGCAGGGAAATTTGCCTGCTAGAATCGGACGTCGGTGTACTGCTAGCAGAGTGCCCGCAAGTATTAGGCTGTGACACACCTAATTCTACACCTTCATTCCTCTCAGAGCAGGTTTCAGAGAGGACTGAAGGTATAGTGGGGTTGGAGATCCCAGCTGATGCGGTGCAAGAAGAGGTCAGCTTTGTTCTTTGGTGTGGGTCTTTAAGGTAGGCTTGCCAACGAGCTGCATGGCAGGTCAACATATGTCTGGTCAAGCATGTGGTGCCCAAGCGGGTGATGTTTTGGCCATGCGATATACGCTTGAGACATATGTTGCAAACAGCAGCTGTGCGATCTGATGCACTCGACTCAAAAAAGGCCCACACCAAAGAACTTTTTGAATAACGGGCAGAGGCAGCGCCCTGCACAGGCGGAGCTCTGCGGTGTGATTCCGTCGGTGTGCTGCCCTTACGCTGGCCCCCCGAGGGCATCCTGCCTCGTTGGAGATGTGCCTCCTCCTCATCCTCCTCCTCCTCCTCCTCCTCTCTCCTATTAGGCACCCACGTGGAGTCAGTGACCTCATCATCCCCTCCCTCCTCATCACTGGAGCCAATCTGGCAGTATGCTGCAGCTGCTGGAACATGACTGCCAGATTGGTGTCCTTCTTGAGCATCCCCTCTCTCTGCTCTCACGCTACTGCCTTCCTCTAGCTGGGTATCATCATCAGACCCTTCGAAACGCTGGGCATCCTCCTGGAGCATGTACCCAACACTGTGCTCAAACAGTTCGAGGGACTCCTCAGGAGGACATGGTTGGTCTAGGGAAGGAGTGACTGATGATGACATTGATACCAGGGAAGAGGACGCTTTGGCAGCTGCTTTGCCAGTACCCTGAGCCTGGGTGAGAGAGGATGAGGAGGATGAGGAGGGCTTGGTCAGCCACTCTACCAAGTCTTCGGCATGATGCGGCTCAACACGTCCAGCTGCCGAAAAGAAGGACAAGCGTGTCCCATGGCCACGTGCTGATGGCAATGCACCGCGTCCACAACCAGCACTGTTGTCTCTAGACACAGAGCCTGCTTGACCTCTTTTATTGGCTCCTGACTGTCTACCTCTCCTTGTTTGCCTTCCAGACATTCTAATGGCCTGCAGGGAAATGGGAAAACCAGCAATAAGGCCTAGCTTCAGGGCTATATTTTGCAGGAATCACACTACGCCTGCTGTGGGTGCTGCAAATGCCTGTTGGTGTAACACACCAGGAAAAAGCAGCAATACAGGCTAAGTTCAGGTGTAATATGATCAGGAGGCACACTCTGCCCGCTGTAAGTGCCGCAAAATCCTGTTGGTGTAACACACCAGGAAAAAGCAGCAATACAGGCTAAGTTCAGGTGTAATATGGTCAGGAGGCACACTACGCCCGCTGTAAGTGCCGCAAAATCCTGTTGGTGTAACACACCAGGAAAAAGCAGCAATACAGGCTAAGTTCAGGTGTAATATGGTCAGGAGGCACACTCCGCCCGCTGTAAGTGCCGCAAAATCCTGTTGGTGTAACACACCAGGAAAAAGCAGCAATACAGGCTAAGTTCAGGTGTAATATGGTCAGGAGGCACACTACGCCCGCTGTAAGTGCCGCAAAATCCTGTTGCTGTAACACACCAGGAAAAAGCAGCAATACAGGCCTAGTTCAGGTGTAATATGATCAGGAGGCACACTCCGCCCGCTGTAAGTGCCGCAAAATCCTGTTGGTGTAACACACCAGGAAAAAGCAGCAATACAGGCTAAGTTCAGGTGTAATATGATCAGGAGGCACACTCCGCCTGCTGTAAGTGCCGCAAAATCCTGTTGGTGTAACACACCAGGAAAAAGCAGCAATACAGGCTAAGTTCAGGTGTAATATGATCAGGAGGCACACTCCGCCCGCTGTAAGTGCCGCAAAATCCTGTTGGTGTAACACACCAGGAAAAAGCAGCAATACAGGCTAAGTTCAGGTGTAATATGATCAGGAGGCACACTCCGCCCGCTGTAAGTGCCGCAAAATCCTGTTGGTGTAACACACCAGGAAAAAGCAGCAATACAGGCTAAGTTCAGGTGTAATATGATCAGGAGGCACACTCCGCCCGCTGTAAGTGCCGCAAAATCCCGTTGGTGTAACACACCAGGAAAAAGCAGCAATACAGGCTAACTTCAGGTGTAATATGATCAGGAGGCAACTCCGCCCGCTGTAAGTGCCGCAAAATCCTGTTGGTGTAACACACCAGGAAAAAGCAGCAATACGGGCTAACTTCAGGTGTATAATGTGCAGGAGGCTTAGCAACAATGACACTGACACTGTCCCCTGCCTATCCTTCTCTCTCCCTGCACACAAGGTTTATCAAAGTATATGACACTGACACTGTCCCCTGCCTATCCTTCTCTCTCCCTGCACACAAGGTTTATCAAAGTATATGACACTGACACTCTCCCTGCCTATCCTTCTCTCTCCCTACACACAAGGTTTAGCAAAGAATATGACACTGACACTCTCCCTGCCTATCCTTCTCTGTCCCTACACACAAGGTTTAGCAAAGAATAGATTTGACACTGTCCCTGCCTATCCTTCACTTTCCCTGCTCCGGAACACACTACACGAGGCCGCCGCGCTGGCGGCCTTTTATAATGTGGGGCGTGTACTAAACCCCCTCAGCTATAATTGGCCACAGGCATCTTGCCTGTGGCCAATCATTGCTCTCCTCGCTGCCGGCGCTGTGATTGGCCAAGCATGCAGGGTCACAGTGCATGCTTGGCCAATTACAGCGCCAGGATTACACTGCGATGGCGCAGTGTATTGTGGGCCGTTCGCGTCACTCGAATTTGGCGCGAACGGCCCAAATCATTCGTTGTTCGCCGAACGCGCGAACAGCCGATGTTCGAGTCGAACCTATGTTCGACTCGAACACCGAGCTCATCCCTAGTGAGCAGTCTTTGCTACAGGAAGTTCGAGAAAAATATATTATGGTGTATTTAAATCTTAAAGCCTAACTCCCTAAATCCACTGTCTTCCTCCCTTCCAGTTACTTTTATGGCAACTATTCTTTCCCTTTTCACTGTCTTCTGGTAACCATTTTGCTGACTCTCCCCACTTATAATACAGGACCAATCTTTTATATCTCATTGAAATTGTAGTGCTTACGCACAAAGGAGTCGCTGCTTTCGGATAACAAAGACCCTTCTGCCAATGCCACACCCTCTGACACACCAAGGCTAAAGAAAGAGGATTTATTTTGTGAAATATTCCCCACAAAGTAACATACAGAAAGGCAAAAGCAATAAAACAATGACAGATAACAATTTTGTACAATACCACAAACAGAGAGGATCTTTTTAAGGCAGGCCATTGATTATGCAATTTTTTTTCCTTCAGCCACGGGTTGCAAGAAAGAAAATCGCTCGATTCCCCCATCAACACAGCCAGTGTTGATGGGGGGATCCCTCCAATGGAGCTATTGTGTTCTCCCGGTGGAAGAACTACTGCTAGCAGCTATCACCTCTATGATTATTGCCAGAGGCAATAGTTGCTAGCAATAATTGCATGCTAAAAATCCAACATGCTGGTTGTACCCAAGTCGATCGATGAATCAACTTGGGTACAATCAGCCTGCCCATAGATGGACTGATCTTACTGAATTGGCAGAGATTCAATCCATCTATGGCCAGCTTAATTGTCTGAACCCTGAACCTCGAGTGGTCCTAAATAAAGGTGCATTATTGGAAGATAAAAGGTGTTTTAGTCTCTCAAGTCCCTCCCACTGCCCAGTGTACCATTAAATGTTATGGCCCAGAGTTCCTGTGTTGGAGGTCTCATGTTTAGAACGATCCCACATTACAGGGCGTAAACACCCAAATTGTATCCCAATGCGAGCTGACACTGGGGGTGATTTACTATAAACAGTGCGCTGCGCCAGGTCATACCTTAATAGGTGCGCCAGATAAATGCTTAATTGAGCGCAGGAACCGGCGGCGCACTGCTATAGTAAATAAAAATTTGAGCATCGCTCTATTGAAAATGAATGGGTCCCTATGGGAGCCCATTCATTTGAATAGAGGTCGCCCGGGAAGTCGGATGAAGACAATCCGACTCACGGGGCGACTCGTGTGCCAGCTGACACAGGGACAGCATGACTTTGCAAGGCAACTTGAGCGTGAAACAGCCGCTCAAGTCGTGTCCTAGAGGTGACTACCTGGCCGAGAATGTCTTCAGCGCGATGCCATCGCGCTGGTTCTCGGCAACCTCGCGCTCGCTGTCCCGTGTTTGGTATGAATCATGAAGGTGAACTCCACGCCAATTTTTAATTAAAAAACCGGCATGGGTTCCCCTTCAGGATCCTACCAGGCCCTTAGATCTGGATTTTAAGGGAACCCCCTACGCCAAAAAACGGCGTGGGGGTCCCCCAAAATTCAAACCAGACCCTTATCCGAGCACGCAGCCCAGCAGGTCAGGAAAGGGGGGGGCAAGCGAGCGTGTCCCCCCCCTGAACCGTACCAGGCCGCATGCCCTCAACATGGGGGGGTGGGTGCTTTGGGGCAGGGGGCGCCTTGCGCTCCCCCACCCCAAAGCACCTTGTCCCCATGTTGATGGGGACAAGGGCCTCTTCCCAACAACACTGCCCGTTGGTTGTCGGGGTCTGCGGGCGGGGGGCTTTTCGGAATCCGGGAGCCCCCTTTAATAAGGGGGCCCCCAGATACCGCCCCCCCCACCCTATGTGAATGAGTATGGGGTACATCGTACCCCTACCCACTCACCTGGTGGAAAAAAAAGTCAATAAAAAACACAACACAGGTTTTAAAGTAATTTATTAGGCAGCTCCGGGGGTCTTCTTCCGACTTCGGGGGTCTTTCTGCCAGGCACCCCGCTATCTTCTTCCAGCTCTTTTGCTAGCGGGGTCCCGGTCTTCATCGTCGTCTTCTTCCGACTTCGGGGGTCTTTCTGCCGGGCGCCCCGCTATCTTCTTCCAGCTCTTTTGCTAGCGGGGTCCCGGTCTTCATCGCCGTCTTCTTCCGACTTCGTGGGTCTTTCTGCCGGGCGCCCCGCTATCTTCTTCCAGCTCTTTTGGTATCGGGGTCCCGGTCTTCATCGTCGTCTTCTTCTGACTTTGGGGGTCTCTTGTTCTGTTCTCCGGTGTCGTCTCCGTGCTCTCCAGTTTTTCTCCCGCTCTCCGGTGCCTTCTCCACGATCTCTGGTTCTTTCTGCCTTCTGCCGGGCGTCCCGCTATCTTCTTCCAGCTCTTTTGCTAGCGGGGTCCCGGTCTTCATCGTCGTCTTCTTCCCTCTTCTCTCTGCCCGATGTTGCCTCGTCGCTGTCTGCCGCTACAATGCTCTGTCCGCGGAGCGCACCCAATTATATTGGCATGGGGCATGGTCACCGGGTGATGCCACCCGCTGACCCGCCCCCGTATTACTTCACAGTCCCAGGGAATAATGGGACTGTGACGTGATACGGGGGCGGGGTTAGCGGGTGGCATTACCCGGTGACCACGCCCCATGCTAATATAAGTGGGTGCGCTACGCGGACAGAGCATTGTAGCGGCAGACAGCGACGAGGCAACATCGGGCGGAGAGAAGAGGGAAGAAGACGACGATGAAGACCGGGACCCCACTAGCAAAAGAGCTGGAAGAAGATAGCAGGACGCCCGGCAGAAGGCAGAAAGAACCGGAGATTGTGGAGAAGGCACCGGAGAGGGGGAGAAGAACCGGAGAGCGCGGAGACGACACCGCAGAACAGAACAAGAGACCCCCGAAGTCAGAAGAAGACGACGATGAAGACCGGAACCCCCGCTAGCAAAAGAGCTGGAAGAAGATAGCGGGGCGCCCGGCAGAAAGACCCCCGAAGTCGGAAGAAGACGGCGATGAAGACCGGGACCCCGCTAGCAAAAGAGCTGGAGGAAGATAGCGGGGCGCCCGGCAGAAAGACCCCCGAAGTCGGAAGAAGACGGCGATGAAGACCGGGACCCCGCTAGCAAAAGAGCTGGAAGAAGATAGCAGGGCGCCCGGCAGAAAGACCCCCGAAGTCGGAAGAAGACCCCCGGAGCTGCCTAATAAATTACTTTAAAAACCTGTGTTGTGTTTTTTATTGACTTGTTTTGCCACCAGGTGAATGGTTAGGGGTACGATGTACCCATACTCATTCACATAGGGTGGGGGGCCGGTATCTGGGGGCGCCTTTATTAAAGGGGGCTCCCGGATTCCGATAAGCCCCCCGCCCACAGACCCCGACAACCAACGGCCAGGGTTGTCGGGAAGAGGCCCTTGTCCCCGTCAACATGGGGACATCCTCCCCATGTTGAGGGCATGTGGCCTGGTACGGTTCAGGAGGGAGGGGGGGGGCGCTCTCTCGTTCCCCCCTCTTTTCCTGTGGCCTGCCGGGTTGCGTGCTCGGATAAAGGGTCTGGTGTGAATTTTTAGGGGAACCCCCACGCTATTTATTTTTTAAAGTTTGGCGCGGGGTTCCCCTTAAAATTCATACCAGACCTGAAGGGCCTGGTATGGATTTTGGGGGGACCCCCACACCATTTTTTTTCATTTTGGTGGGGGGGTCCCCTTTGAATCCATACTAGACCCAAGGGCCTGGTATGGACCTGGGGGGGGGACCCCACGCTGTTTTTTTTATAGATTTTTTTTTTTGAGCCGTCAATGTTTATTTTTTTTACATTTCCTTTAACAACCAGCTATAAACAGGTAAAAAAAAATAAAAAATTGCCGCAAAATCGTGGTACTTGCGTTTTGGATGCGGGTCCATTGAATTCTATTACATCCAAAACACTGTTTTTGGCCTGGAAAAAAAAAAAATCTGCAGTTGCGTTTAACCTCGTTTTTCACAAAGCCAAAAAATGCCTTCAGACGCCAAAGATTTTCATGTTTCAGACGCGGGTAGCGGCGTTTAGCCGCATTTTAGTTTAGAAGCGTTTTAAAGGTGACCTATTTTTTTACATTGATAAACTCAAAAATTATGGCAAATGAGAAAAAACCATTAAACATATATATATTTCCCCAAAAAAATGAAATTGCTTCCACAACTTGGGGCAACTGACGTGGCAAGTGGACAATCCACAACTTGTGGCAAGTGATGTGGCAAGTGACACGCTAAATACAAGTACACTGCTGCTCTCTCAGCTGCTGATACTCACTCTGGTCTCACAAAATAGCTGAAATCGTTAATAATACTGTTTTTGGAGCTTAGGGCGGCTCCTGATGATGTTTCCTAACTAAACGCATATAGACGCAAATGTGGTAAAACGCGGCATGCAAACGCCACAAAGCGCGAATTTCTAAACGCCGCTTTCAACCTTAGTTCTGAACACTTTGCACCAGCGTCCCGTGTACATGGGGCCTAAAAACGCCTATGCCATTTACAACACAAAAACGCCATGGGTGGGCATGGAGAGCCATTTTTAAGCTGCAAAAAACGCTCAAAAAAGCGGCTGGAAAAACGTCCGTGTGCATGTAGCCTTATATTAACCACTTGCTCACTGGCCACTTAAACCCCTTTCCTGCCCAGACCAATTTTCAAATTTCAGCACTGATGCATTTTGAATGACAATTGCGCGCTCATACAACACTGTAACCCAATGAAAATGTATTTTTTTTTGCACACAAATAGAGCTTTCTTGTGGTGCTATTTGATCACCTCTGCGTTTTTTTTTCTATAAATACAAAAGACCGACTAAAAAAAAAAAAATTAGGATATTTTACCCACTTCAGCACCGGACCTATTCTGGCACTTCTCTCCTTCATGTAAAAATCCTAAATTTATGGCTATAAAATTACTTCAAAACCCCAAACATTATATATGTTTTTTTAGCAGACACCCTAGGGAATAAAATGGCGGTCATTGCAAATTTTTATCTCGCTCGGTATTTGCGCAAAAAATGTTCAAACGCCTTTTTTGGGGGAAAGAAATGGTTTCATGAATTTAAAAAAAATGACAAAACAGTAAAGTTAGCCAAATTTTTTTATATAATGTGAAAGATGTTGTTAGGCTGAGTAAATAGATACCTAACATGTCACACTTTAAAATTGCGCACACTCATGGAATGACACCAAACTTCAATACTTAAAAATCTCCCTAGGCGATGCTTTAAATTATTACCATAAATTGTTACCTTTTTCGCATTACAGAGGAGGTCTAGTGCTAGAATTGTTGCACTCGTTCTAACGCACGCAGCAATACCTCACATGTGTGGTTTGAACGCCGTTTACATATCTGAGCGGGACTTACGTGTGTGTTCGCTTCTGAGCGCGAGCTACCGGGGACATGGGTGGTGTTTTTTTTTTTTTTTCTTATTCTTTTTTTTGATTTTTACTTTTTTTTTTTTTTTTTTTTTACTCTTTTGTTAACTTTTTTGTTTTTTTTATCACTTTTATTCCCATTACAAGGAATGTAATAGGAATCTATTGTGACAGGTCCTCTTTATGTAGAGATGCAGGGTCAATAAGACCCCACATCTCTCCTCCAGGCTGGAAAGCATGAGTTCGGTCAAAAAAATTCACCGATCTCATGCTGACAGCCGAGATCTCGGCTTTGTTTACATATGGGAACCCGGCGTGATGTCATAACGTCGCGCCCGGGCCTCCGACGGTCATAGAGATGACTGGTAACCATCTCTATGCTTCCCATCCGGCGCCGGCCAATTCGTTCTCCGAGCCCCAGATGGCACGGGAGAGCCCGGAGAAGCACCGGATGGCGGCGGGAGGGGGAGAACGTCCCCTCCCGCCGCCTATAAGAACGATCAAGCGGCGGAACGTTTTTATCGTGCACAGAATCGCCGGCTGAAAAGAATGATATCTGAATGATGCCTGCAACTGCAGGCATCATTCAGATGTCACCGCACAAAGCCAAGGACGTCATTTGACGGTGGGCGGTAGGGAAGTGGTTAATATTTAGAAATGACAGCTGATGACATGGTAAGGGGCAGGGATCGGCCCCTTACTCGGATCTGTCATCACCCGAGTCTCAGTGACTCGGTGACCACAGCGCACGCGCGAAGGGGAGGACGTCTATTGACGGACTCCCGGCAATTGAGGACCGTGCTGTGGCCGTCGATCAGTTATAGCGCTGATCTGGAGCGATTAAAGAGGGTCTAAATGGGCCATTGACATGCATCATAATTCAACTTAGGAATGTGTCTTTGCAAAGTTAAACTAAATGAAATCCTTTCTTATTTTTGCTTGGGGATAGAGTGCAGTTTTTGGGGATGTCTGCACCCCTGATAGGGTGAAGACAACTCCCAAATTTGGCCACTTTATCCTTCCAAATAATTCACTTCCTGTCACATAGCCACACAGGAAGTGAGGGTAAATCCCTACCAATGTCTTTCCTTGGGGACACACAGGTCAATCTAAATACTTTCCCCATTATGTACATTGCACTCCAGCATTTTGCGGGGTACACCCCAAATTATTAGGTATTTTGGACTTTGGGGTTTATTTACTAAAGGCAAATCTACTTTGCACTACAAGTGCACTTGCTGGATATCTGAGGGGGACATGCAAGAAAACAAAAAAAAACACCATCTTTGCTTTTACATGATTGGATGTTACAATCACCAATGTTTCCCCTCAGATTTTAAGCAGCTACACTTTTACCGCAGAGTGGATTTGTCTTTACTAAACCCCAAACTAACCAATGATTTGGGGTGTACACAACAAAGTGCTAGAGTGCTTAATGGGGACACTAGTTAGATTGATCTGTGTGTCCCCAAGAAAAGACATTGGTAGGGTTTTACCTTCATATCCTGTTTAGCTGTGTGACAGGAAGTGAAGCCATTTTTACTAAAAGGGACACAAAGCCCAACCTAAAAAAAACAAAAACAAGCAGGGGTTCTAACACTTACTTGGTTTCCCTCAAAATGCCCACAATTAGAATCGTATTGCCTTGAGCTAGTTTTAAGTGCAGTGCTCTAAATCAGTGCTTCTCAAGTACCCCCAACAGGCCATGTTTGCAGGTTTTCCTTCATCTTGCACATGTGCTTTAAATCACAGTCAATGGTTTTGTATTTTGGACAGCAATTCTCGATAAGATAAATTCACAAAACATGTCCTGTTGGGGGGTACCTGAGGACTGAGGCTGAGAACCACTGCAGTAAAAAAGAAAAATGAATACTTACCGCTCTGTATTTTTCATTTCCTGGTGATTATCCATGGCAGCACACAATACATGCATATGCTAGCATGAAGGCACCAGGGTAGACAAATCACACCTGTTTTGTTTTGACATGCCAATCAGCTGTCACATTTGTTGCAAAGAAAACACAAAACAAACATCAAAACTTTGCATCAAATTTTATTGGTCAACAAAACAAAGGGAAGCCAAAATAAAAAACATGGTCAATTTGAAACATTAGTCACAGACTCACAACATCTTGAGAAAGTTTTCGCAAAATAATGCAGCACAGACAATTAAATCAAAGTGAACAAACAACACACATAAAAAACATCAAAATTATTTCAGGGGAACATTTCCCCCACACAAAAAAATACAATCAACAAAAGTAAAACAAACACCTGTTTTGCAAAGACATAAACAAAATACATGGGTTACAAACTCGATAAGGACACCAAAATGTACTTTTTGCCGGACACACGCACACACACACTTGCCTCTTTTCAGGGCAAGGGAGAGAATGCTATCTGCGAGCTTTATATAACATAGGTTTGTGAGCTAATGAGGCAATTGAAAACACATGCACAGTCCATGAAACACCCAAAATGCAAGTTCACCCAATGTAGAGACTGAACTTCAAAGTGGGTACACCTGTTAAGGAAGTCCTTTAATTACTAACCCATAAAAACACTCTCTGAGCATGCCCAGAAATATCCAGGTGCTGTTCACACACAAAAAGCACCAAAAACACAAATGCAGCTAGCAGAAAATAACCCCCCCCTGTCCAAAATTAAGCACATTATCCAGCATGCTACAAAGTTAGAGATGGGACAAACACCCCCGCCCCCCTACCAACAAATACCATTGCAGTCTATGGGAACTGACTTGTTAATTTTGCTAGTCCCCACTTGGCTGGCTTATCTTCTAGGTATTGGCCTTAAAATGGGGGCCCAGGTCCCACCCTAAGGGACATATATCAATGTCACCAATTTGGACAACACCAAAAACAAAACAAGGAGAAGTGCCTTTAAATATGCCAAATTGCTTAAGGGCCATTTCACACCACATGCAGTCCATTGCATTTTTTTATGCATCAAAAATGCATGGAAAGTTGGTTATATGGTTCTAAATGGCAGTGTTTGTTCCAGTGCGTTCCAGTTCCACCAAAAAAGTAGAACATGCTGCATTTTACCTGCACTGGACTGTACTGGAACGCAGCAAAACGCATCATAAATGCACTGGAACGCACCTAAATGCACCAAAAACGCACTGGAACACACTTGTCCTTATCTATGGTTAATAAAAAAGAGGGGTGAAAAAAAAAGCACTGGACTGCATCAAAAACGTACCAAAAATGCACTGGAACGCATCAAAAACGCGCATGCAAAAAAGCACCTGGAACGTATCCGGATTGCGTTTCTATGGTGTGAACTGGCCCTAGTTCATACCATAGAAACGCAGTCTGGATGCGTTCCAGGTGCTTTTCTGCATGCGCGTTTTTGACACATTCCAGTGCATTTTTGATGCATTTTTGATGCAGTCCAGTGTTTTTTTTCCCCTCTTTTCACTTAGGACAAGTGTGTTGCAGTGCGTCTTTGGTGCATTTAGGTGCATTCCAGTGCATTCCAGTGCGTTTTTGGTACGTTCCGTAGCGTTTTTGATGTGTTTTACTGTGATCCAGTACAGTTCTGTACCTAAAAAATGCAGCATGACCAATTTTTTTTCCTTTCTGAAACGCACTGGAACGGACTGCAGTGGTGTGAACTATGCCATTGGCATTAATGTGATCAACTTTCTTTGCGTTTTTCATGCATCAAAAAAACGCACTCCACTGCATCCGGTGTAAACTGGCCCTAAATATCATACCTGGGGGGTGACTATAGTATGCCTGTAAAGTAGCGCATGTTTTCCATGTTTATAACAGTTAGAGAGCAAAATGACATTTCTGAAGTAAAATAATAGTCATTTAAAAGTACTTGCGGCTGTAATGAATTGCTGGTTCCCGTCAATACAGATAAAAGTCATTGAAAGACTTTGAAAAAAAAAATGCGTGGGGGTCCCCCAAATTCCATTATCAGGCCCTTCAGGTCTGGTATGGATATTAAGGGGAACTCCGCACCAAATTAAAAAAAAAATGGCGTGGGGGTTCCCCACAAAATCCATACCAGGCCCTTCAGGTCTGGTATGGATTTTAAGGGGACCCCCGCGCCAAACGTAAAAAAAAAATAGCGTGGGGGTCCCCCTAAAAATCCACACCAGACCCTTTTCCGAGCACGCAACCTGGCAGGCCGCAGGAAAAGAGGGGGGGGCGAGAGAGCACCCCCCCTCCCTCCTGAACCGTACCAGGCCACATGCCCTCAACATGGGGAGGATGTCCCCATGTTGATGGGGACAAGGGCCTCATCCCCACAACCCTTGCCGGTGGTTGTGGGGGTCTGCGGGCAGGGGGGCTTGTCGGAATCTGGAAGACCACTTTAACAAAGGGGACCCCCAGATCCCGGCCCCCCCCTGTGTGAAATGGTAATGGGGTACCAATGTACCCCTACCATTTCACAAAAAAAGCGTCAAAAATTTTAAAAATGACAATAGCCGGTTTTTGACAATTCCTTTATTAATGTCTTCTATTTTCTTCCATCTTCTTCCATCTTCTTTTTCCACCTTCTTCTTCCAGCTGCTTCTTTTCTCCATTCGGGTTTCTTCCTCCATCTTCTTCTTTATCTTCCTCTTCCTCTTCATCTTCCTCTTCATCTTCCTTTTTCCTTCGATGTTCTCGTCCGCATCTTGCTCCGGCTTCTTGTCCCTTCTTCTTTCTCTGGCCGCTCCGTCTGAATTTGAGGTTCCCGCTGTGTGACGCTTCAGTTCTTCAGTTCTCCTCTGGGTCCGCTGCCACCCGGTGGCCCCGCCCCCGTCTGACGCACATGGATTTCACAGGGACTTTCCCTTGGTGTCAGAGGGGGGCGGAGCCACCGGGTGGCAGCGGACCCAGAGGAGAACTGAAGAACTGAAGCGTCACACAGCGGGAACCTTGAATTCAAGCGGAGCGGCCGAAGAAAGAAGAAGGGGAACAAGAAGCCGGAGCAAGATGCGGACGAGAACACCGAAGGAAGAAGGAAGATGAAGATGAAGAGGAAGATGAAGAACAAGATGGAGGAAGAAACCCGAATGGAGAAAAGAAGAAGATGGAAGAAGATGGAAGAAAAGAGAAGACATTAATAAAGGAATTGTCAAAAACCGGCTATTGTAATTTTTTACATTTTTGACATTTTTCTTTAAGGGTATAATGTACTCCATTACCATTTCACACGGGGGGCGGGATCTGGGGGTCCCCTTTGTTAAAGTGGTCTTCCAGATTCCGATAAGCCCCCCGCCCGCAGACCCCCACAACCACCGGGCAAGGGTTGTGGGGATGAGGCCCTTGTCCCCATCAACATTGGGACATCCTCCCCATGTTGAGGGCATGTGGCCTGGTACGGTTCAGGAGGGAGGGGGGCCTCTCTCTCGTCCCCCCCTCTTTTCCTGCGGCCTGCCAGGTTGCGTGCTCGGATAAAAGGTCTGGTGTGGATTTTTAGGGGGACCCCCACGCTATTTTTTTTAAGTTTGGCGCGGGGGTTCCCCTTAAAATCCATGCCAGACCTGAAGGGCCCGGTACGGATTTTGAGGGGGACCCGCACGTCATTTTTTTTTTTTAAATTGGCGCGGAGTTCCCCTTAATATCCATACCAGACCTGAAGGGCCTGGTAATGGAATTTGAGGGGGCCCCACGCATTTTTTTTTTTTTTTATCAAAGACTTTCAATGACTTTTCTCTATGTTGCTGGGAGCCGACAATTTATTATAGCCGCGGGTGCTGTTAAATGCCTTTTTTTTCCTTTAGAAATGTCATTTTGCTGGCGCACTGTTATATAACGGCAAGTTCAGAGATGCGCCTGTTCAACTTATGCAAATTGATTTACGTGACTTTTGCTGGCGCGTTTGAACGAGTGAAATTCCCACGCTGAGCACAAAAAAACCTCTCGCAGTTCTAAACGTAATTGCCAGCGCAGCGGGCTGGTTCTGAAAAAGTTACTTTCTCACTCTATTTTTGGCATATTTGTTACTTGGGCATGTGTCACTACACTTCCTCACATCACCCCATGTCACCCCCATTATATTGGCACTTCCAGCTTCTTTATATTTCGATTTTAAGATGCCGTGCGCCAGGTCCATAGTGGCGCACTGAGCGCCTCCTCCCGTCCGCTGAGAACACTATAGTAAATGGGAAATAGCGCTGCGCTACCGGCGCTAATGTTTTGTAAATACCAAAACAGCCGTTGCGCATGCAGATGCGCCGATACTCATGGCACAAACGTTTCGTAAATCAGCCCCACTGTCTCTTTAAGAAGATGTTAACCAAATTGGGCCCCTGGCCTCCCACCACTTTGCAGTCTTCAATTTACAGTGCTTTTCCTTTCAGTGATACGACTGATACAGGGACATTTTCCCCTTCCATTTATTTCCTTTCAGTGACACCACTGATGCAACTACATTTTTTCATTCCAGTCACACCTCCAACTCAAGGACATTTTTTTCTTCCAGTGACACCGTCGCCTCAGGGAAATTTTTTCTTCTCCAGTGACATCACTGACTCTGCAATGTGTTTTCCTTTCAGTGACACCACTGCCTCTGGGATATTTATTATTCCAGCCACACCGCCACCCTAGGAACATTTTTTCATTTTAGTGACACCACCAACTCAGGGGCATTTTTTCCATTGCCACTGTTAGCCCCATATTTGTGCATCAATTTAAAACTTTTCAGTTTGCTATAGTGCAACACAAACATTGGTATTACATTACAAATATTTTGGCGCACACTAATACTGTCCCTGCCCCATTCTCCACCAAATGGGGAGATGCTTGGGGTGGGTAAAAGAAAGGGCAGGGGGTGTTGTAGGATGGTTTGGTGCCAAGAGGGGAAACAGTTACTCATGTTCACTCTGGGCACTGGATGACCTTGTCCCAGCACTGGGTGCTTTATATAGTCAACCAGTGTGCTCTCATGATTATCACTTATGTTGTAAGGGTTGCACTATGCTCACGTAGATATTGGTGTTTGGACAGACATCAGAGTATATACAGCCAGCTAATGGCCCCACCAACCCTGCAGAGTTTGACAGGGTAGTATGTATGTTGGGAATTGTTAGTAATTATTAGCACCTTAGGTGCCTCTGACTTGGTTGTAAATTTGTACCTGTATTTGTGAAAGGTGAGGCCTCCCTCCCTACCTCTAAAACTAGTGTCTATTTTAGGACTTTCCTAAAGACTTTACATAACCTCAGCAGATGAGAGGAATTTTTGATCAGCACATAGGAGGAGTGTTTAGTGTCTAATATTGGCAATCAAAGATGACTCAAGGAAATTCACCAGTCTCTTTATAGTATAAAGTGGTTGTACACCCTGTACAACCACTTTCACCTACAGGCAAGCCTAGATTAAGGCTTACCTGTAGGTGCTGGAAATATTTCCTAAACCTACACGGTTTAGGAAATATTTACAATTCCCCCGTACGAAGATTTTTTCAGCGCATGTGCCAATGTATTCGGCGCATGCGCACTTTAGAAAGGGCACGCTGTGCCGTTTCTAGATGGGGTCATGCCATGACTGGCGAGAGTGGCGTCACACAACTCCGGCCAGTCACCGAGCCGGAGTCCGCGGCCCCGGAAGGAAGAGGGCTGAAGATGGACGCTTCCAGCCAGCGGGGACATCGCAGGCTTCGGTTTCAGGCAAGTGACACATAATGGGCTACTATGTGATGCATAGTAGCCCATTATGCTTTACCCTTGCATGGAAATAAAGAGGAAGTAAAACCCATCAGATCATGTAGCATAGACTCAGAAAATGGTGTTGGTTTTGTACAAAGTCTCTAGCAATCAACATTTCACATGTACTAGTCTCAATTGGTGTGCAAATTGAGGACATAAAAACTTTAAAGAAAGACTAAGAAATATAATTGTCTTATAAATAGATACATAGATAACCTTGAGATGGACTTTAGATATCGACCTAGGCTAGGCTGCAATGATGAGCATCTCTACATGGCAACACACATAAGACTGTAAGTTCAACAATACCTTCAGTCTAACTGATGGTTTTCTATTTATTCATTTATATGTAAAGTCCTGATAGTGGTACCCCGTGTCCACCAAACACGTTGGCTGCATATGGCTCTTCCATTTGTTTGGAATGAGCAGTGCACGTTAGTTACGGTCAAGTGCACTGGTACAAGTCCCATAGTCCATGGAGCACCTCAGGAGTGAGCAAGAGAGGGTGGCTATGTTCCTACATACAGTGGAACCATGGAGAATGAATGTAGGCACCCTAGTAGACACTCTAACTTTGAACAAGATCACCAAATAACCATTGATGGTTTTCCATGAAGAAATAACAGTCACAGTATTGTTCATTACCTGTCATTTATTATCATTGTATTAAGGTAAATGCATGCAGCAGGAAGGGGAAGGGAACAGGAGGGGTGCAGAAAGGTAAGGTGGGTCAAAACATGGTGAGAGGATTGAAGGTTGTATGAAGGCTTATAGTCTGCATATAAAAGGTAGACTGGGTCCAACTGAGGTGAGGTGTATGAAGGTTTATAGTCTGCATATATAAGGCAGTTTTCTCAAGCAACTGACAGAAATCCATTGTCCATCTGAGTGAGGAAAGAAAACAAGAGAGATATTAAACAGGCACTCATATGAAAAAGATCTTACTATAGAGAATTGTTTAGGAAGGGGTGTCTGTAAATCTAAATTCCTCACACAAGGCTCTTTTATACCTGCGTTGCATACACACAACACATTGATATAAAGTCCTAACACAGTGTTACATAGTCTTACCACACTCCCTGTCTTGGGGTGACAACTCTGCTTAGTACGGTTGTCACCTTAGCACAGGAAGTGAGTTGATTGCAGGAATACCAGAAATTCCGTTCGTCTGTGTGGAACTCCGACGAAGAAAAAAACACGCATGCTCAGAAACAAGTCGACGCATGCTCGGAAGCATTGAACTTAATTTTTATCGGCACGTCGTAGTGTTGTACGTCACCGCGTTCTTGAAAATCGGAATTTGGTGTGACAGTGTGTATGCAAGACAGCTTGAACGGAATTCCGTCGTAAAATTACGTCAGAGTTTATCCCGGCGGAAAATCCGATCGTGTGTACAAGGCATAAGTTGCAATATTTTTGTTCTTTATGTATTTTGTTCTTGTTCTTCGCCAGTCTTCGGGCCATGCTGACTGTGAAAAGCTTGGTGTGGCCAGGCAATCCCAATGGAAGTCAAAACTAGGTACCCTCAACCCCCCCAATTTTTTTTTTCAAAATTAGTGGAGGAGGAGGAGTGGGGAGAAGTAGGAATAGTAATAGTGGAACTTCCAATTTTAAGTGAAGCTCCACTTTAAGAAGAACCCGAGCATTGCCCATACAGGGCAAAGCAACACGTTCAGGGAAATCTTCCCTCCCCAGCAACAAATACTCATCCTTCCTTTACGTGTCCATTTGCGTAACGGTAGGTAAGAGAGGAGATTTTGTGTAAGTTCCAGGTTCCTTAAGTCAGAGCTTCCAAGAAACTATGGAACCTACCCGTATCCATGTGACAGCGCTGGGCCAATCCCCAAGCTATGTCACAATGAGTGATTCACACGTTCTACAATTCTGGAAGGTCTGGGGATTTTCTTTGCTCCCAGAGCTGAACAGAGTGGCGGGGGAAAAGGGTAGGTGAGCGTGTGCTGCTGAAGAGGGGAAACATTAAAGAAAACTTGTTGCTGATATCTAGTTAAGTTGGAGACCAGTTGTTAATTTCTATAGTAGTTGATTTGGGGGTACTTACTTGCTACATTTAGGGCAACGCACCATCTTCCTGTATTTTTGCGCTGTCCGCTGCCAAAGTTGGTAAATTTTAATTTCTTTCCGTCAATATTGCGGTATCCACGGCACTGCAAGAAGGATATAAAGAAAACCGTTTGTCAGTCTCCACAAACATAATTTATAATTTAATAATGCCTTCCTACAGAATGATCACAACCTCTTTTATTGAAACTTCTTACAGTTCCATAGATACTAAGCAGACAAGGAGGGTAATGAGCGGAGGGGGAGGCTAAGTCACGTAGCTGTGTGTGTAAATGTCAGCCTTAGCTATTGGACTCTGTAAACAACAGATTTTTTTTCAACAGAACAGCTAAGAGTAAACAGGTAAAACACATGTTAAGGAGCTCACCTAAGGGCTAGAAAGAAAAATAAAATCATATTCACAAACAATGTTTCATAATTATCCAACTATATTTGTTCCGGTCCAGGCCATAGGAAAATTATAGTAAACATACACTATATTGTCAAAAGTATCGGGGCGCCTGCCTTTACACGCACATGAACTTTAATGGCATTGCAGTCTTAGTTCATCGGGTAAATATTGAGTTGGCCCACCTTTTGCAGCAATACCAGCTTCAGCTCTTCTGGGAAGGCTGTCCAAAGCAAGGTCCATAAGGACATGGATGAGTGAATTTGGGGTGGAGGAACTTGACTGGCCTGCACAGAGTCCTGACAACCCGATAGAACACCTTTGAGGTGAATTACAGCGGAGACTGCGAGCCAGACCTTCTTGTTCAAAATCAGTACCTGACCTTACAATTGTGCTTCTGGAAGAATGGTCAAACATGTTCTTGACGAGAAAAAAGACCGTGTGTAGGCTCCGCGGCAGTGTTTCCCTATGGGAAAACTGCCGTGGAAAAAAATTACAGGAATCACGACGAGAAAAATTAGAGCATGTTCTAATTTTTCTCGTCGTGATTAATGCAGTTTTTCCCGTCAGGAAAAACGGCAAAAAGCCCACAGACGATCGTTTTTCTCGTCCAAAGGGAAAAATGTAATTTTTCCCGATGGGAAAAATGTCATTACTCTTTCGTCCATGGACCGACACAGCTTCTCTATTGACAAAGTGGGTATTATCCGTTAATTAGGAGTGACTAGGCAGAAAAACTTGTAAAAAGTGTTGCATCACACCTTCTACAGTACCGCCCAGGGGGCGGACCCTCTGGGTATACCCTCTCAGTCTGCACATCGCAGATCAGTTTTTTTTCTGTCTAGCAAGGAGTAGGACATGGCTCCCTTCGGGCTCATTGGTCCGGGGAAAAAAGATATATATATTTTTTTATTTTTTTGCTACATTTGTTGTTTCCTGCGATCTTCGATCAACTGCCGACTGGGTGACAGGCTGGATCCTCGATCCTTGTAGTCTCCCCAGTTTCGGCCATCGAGCGTGTGCCGACCCTAGCTACGCGCTGGGTTTTCCACGACATGCCCGTCGCTCCACGGGTGGCCGGTGAGCCTACGCTCCAGGGCCTGCATCGGACCGCTCAGCTTCGGCTGACCTTACGGCCGAGTCGCAGCAGCCTGGCCGGTGAGCTTACGCTCCAAGGCTTGCATCGGACCGCTCAGCTTCGGCTGACCTTACGGCCGAGTCGCAGCAGCCTGTCCGGTGAGCGTCATGCTCCAGGGCATACATATGATCGTCCCTTCTGGGTCCAATCACAGCATGCCTGGCCAACAGTCACCTTCCGTGCGCGGACGATGATCTGTTTGGAATGTCTTCCAGCAGAATACATGCAGGATAGGTAAGTAAAACTCCCCTGCCTCGGCTGGGTGATTTAGCTGGACATTCCTGGAGAGATCAAGTAAGTGGGTGTGGCCCCTTTCTTCCCTCTCTCCCTGCCTTTCCCTCCTCCCTGGGCTTCTAGCTAAAGGTTGCTGGGGGTCACCTAGGGGGTCCCACTGGAGCGGGGCTGGCTGTAACTAACATTTAAAAGAAATGTCATTTTTGCTTACCTGTGTTTCTGTGTCTCCATGCTGTCGGCGGCCATTTTGAGGTGGTCCATGCCAAGTTTGGCCTCTTGTAACTGCCTGGCGGCCATCTTCCTGTAGTTCGGCCACACCCACTGGCCCCTATCAGGTGATCGGCGGCCATGTTTGTCCACCCTGTATGCAGATATTGCCGTTCGGCGGCCATCTTTTTTGTGGGCTATGGCTGCCTGACCTCTATCTTCTGTCGGCGGCCATTTTCTTAGAGCCCACATTATCTTCCATACAGACGGTTTTGGCAACCATTTTGCGAGAGCCTCCGGCCTCTAGGGTGCATTACACTGGCGCGAAAATTCACACAGGAAGTGCTGATAAAAGAAGCAGACTGACACAGCAGCAAGGGGACAGCATCATAGGCGCAGCATAGCAGTACCTATCCAGGGTGGTGAGTCCTCTGGGTAACCCAGCATCTCTGCAGCGCAGGAGGGTGGCCTATTGATATCTTGCCTGGAGCCCTGTGAGTGTCAGCGTGTGGTCAGCATGGCATCTGAGCCAGATGTCTTTTCCCCTGAAACACCAGATTTAGCAGCTGGTGTCCCTGAGGTGTCTATGGACGCTATGTCGGCAATCCTAGAGGCGTTTGCTGCCAGAAAAGGAAGCAGCACACGGGAATACAGGGGGTAATAAACGCCCCCGTCCCCTGCAATCTTCTGGGGATATTTCTGATGCAGAACCAGGTCCAGCTACGGCTCATGGCCCAGATTCTGATGCATCAGAGACTGCAGACCGTGACCGATCGGACAGTGAGGAGGACTCCAAGTCCAGGTCAGTACGCGAGACGGCTTTGGTATCTGACCTTATTACTGCAGTGCGGGATACGCTAAAGTTGGAAAGGACTGAAGAAGTAGCAGATACTCCAGTCCCCTTTGGGTTTCGTAAACCTGCCCGCACTGCTAAGGTGTTCCCTTGTGTGTCTTATTTTGACAAACTCTTATACAAGGAATGGGAGAACCCACTGAGGGTCTTTACAGCCCCAAAGAGGTTTGCAGTACGGTACCCCTTTGAGGAGAGTTTTCTGAAGATATGGACCTCTCCCCCTATAGTGGACCCTTCGGTGTCCAGACTTAATAGAGCCACCACTATTCCAGTAGAAGGGGCTCCTGTTTTCAAGGACCCTGTGGATAAGAAGGCTGAAGCACTCGCTCGCTACCTATACTCAGTGGTAGGCTCAGCAGTACGCCCGGCATTGGCGGGGGCCCTAGTGTCTCAGACACTTACTGAATGGGCAAAATTGCTACTCCAGGGGTTAAAGGAGCGAGATGCTCCTCCTAATGAGATAACTTTGGCCGACCAGTTGGTCCAGGGCCTTAAGTTTGTCTGCGAGTCAGACATGGATACTATTCCCCTGCTGTCAAGAGCTTCGGTTTATGCAGTAGCAATACGCCGCCTGATCTGGCTAAAGGGCTGGTCTGCGGACCAGACTTCCAAGAAAGCCCTATTGGATCTGCCTTTTAAGGGCGACAGACTTTTTGGGGCTTCTCTGGATGACATCATCAAGGATGCTACAGGAGGTAAAAGCACTTTGCTTCCCCAAACTAGCAAGGGTAGGGGACCACGCCAAGGGCAAGGGCCCTCCTTTACTGCACGTAAGCGGTTTTTTCGCCCTCTTAAGGCGACAGGGAAAAGACCCCAGGCCGATAAAGCGCCTGCCCAAGGACAAAAGCGTCCTTGGTCCCGCAGACCCAACAAGCCTGTGGACAAATCTGCGTCCACATGAAGGTCCGCCCCCACCCAGCTCTCGGGTGGGGGGACGTCTTCGCAAATTCGCGACTCAGTGGACTGCTCTAGTCTCCGACAGGTGGGTTTGCGAAGTAATCTCCTCAGGCTACAAGATAGAATTTCTCTCTTGTCCACCAGACAGATTCATCACCTCCAATCTCCAGCTACTACCGACCCGTCGGGAGGCCCTGTATGGGGCGGTCCAGGGTCTACTGGAACGCGGGGTAGTTATTCCAGTTCCAGAACAGGAACGGGGTCAGGGTTTTTACTCAAATCTGTTCATTGTGCCAAAGAAGGAGGGGGTTCGTCCAATCTTGGATCTCAGAGCCCTCAATTGCTTTGTGAAGGTACAAAGATTTCGGATGGAGTCGGTTCGATCCGTAGTCACGGCTCTCCATCCGGGGGACTTTCTGGCCTCCTTGGACATCAAGGACGCATACCTGCATGTCCCCATATACTCCAGACACCAGAGGTTTCTGCGATTTGCTATCGGGAAGAACCACTACCAGTTTGTGGCCCTCCCGTTTGGCCTTGCCTCAGCACCCAGGACATTCACCAAGGTGCTCGCTCCGATTCTGGCACTTCTAAGACAGCGGGGTATCGCTATCACAGGTTACTTGGACGACCTTCTGCTGAAGGGCCCTTCAAGCTCAGAATTAGAGGTAAGCGTGTCCATTACCTGTCAGACTCTTCGAGACTGTGGTTGGATACTAAACACGCAAAAGTCAGTATTGGTGCCCACTCAACGCCTAGTGTACCTGGGGTTGATTCTGGATTCCTCAGAGGCAAAGGTATTCCTCCCTGTGGAGAAGTTGCAGACCCTCCGGGCTGCAGTACGGCAGCTGACTTCCAGGAATTGGTCGTCACTCCGTTTTTGCATGCGAGTGTTGGGCCTCATGGTAGCCTCCTTCGAGGCGGTCCCATATGCTCAATACCACACTCGAGTGTTACAGAGGGAAGTTCTGTCCAGATGGAACAGATGCCCTTCATCTCTGGATTATCAAATCCGAGTGAGCCACCTAGTCAGGAGATCCCTGGTATGGTGGCTGACAGCACCGGCTCTAATGGCCGGGAAGTCATTTCTTCCGGTTTACTGGATAGTGATCACGACGGACGCCAGCCTTACAGGTTGGGGGGGAGTCTGGGGTGTCCAGTCGGCGCAAGGTCGCTGGACCCCAGAGGAAGCCCTCCTGCCGATCAATGTCCTGGAGATCCGGGCGATCAAGCTGTGCCTCTTCAAATGGTCTCAGAGACTGCAAGGGCGTCCAGTCAGGATCCAGTCAGACAACGCCACAGCAGTGGCATATGTCAATCATCAAGGAGGAACAAGAAGCTCAGCTGCAGCATCGGAGATCGCTCGCATCCTGAAGTGGGCAGAGAGGAGCGTACCGGCACTGTCGGCCGTGTACATTCCGGGTGTGGAAAACTGGCAGGCGGACTACCTGAGCCGCCAGATGCTGGACCAGGGAGAATGGTCCTTACACCCGGAGGTGTTCCAACTCCTCTGCCAAAGATGGGGCACACCAGACGTAGATCTTCTGGCTTCCCGACTCAATCGGAAGGTATTGAGGTTTGTGGCCCGGTCAAGAGACCCATGGGCAGACGCAACGGACGCGTTGGTAGCATCGTGGGGCCAGTATCGGCTAATCTATGCCTTCCCTCCCTTAAGGCTTCTTCCTCTTCTGCTCCGCAGAGTGGAGGCAGAGGGAATTCCAATGATCCTAATCGCTCCAGATTGGCCTCAGCGTCCTTGGTACGCCGATCTAGTACGTCTGGTAGCAGACGTCCCCTGGCGCCTACCACTACGGAAGGACCTGCTGTCGCAAGGTCCCATATTCCATCCTGCTTTACAGTCATTGGCTTTAACGGCATGGCTGTTGAGAACCAGGTACTGAGAGACCGGGGCCTGTCAGACTCAGTAATTTCTACTATGAGAAGTGCTCGGAAACCGTCCTCTAGGAAGGTCTATCACCGCACTTGGAGGGCCTACATCTCCATGTGTGAGGAAATGAAATGGCATCCGCGTACCTATTTGGTTTCCAGAATCCTGCTGTTTTTACAGCATGGGGTAGACCAAAGGCTTGCCCTAAGTACGATTAAGGGACAGATATCTGCCCTGGCTGTCTTTTTTCAGCGACCCCTGGCGACTCACTCTCTCGTGAGTACATTTGTGCAGGGGGTTCGACATGTGGCCCCTCCGGTCCGCCCCCCGTTACCTCCGTGGGACTTGAACCTGGTCCTCTCGGTGCTTCAGAAGGCACCGTTTGAGAATATTAGAGATATTCCCCTGTTGACACTTTCTCAGAAGGTGGTCTTTTTGGTGGCTGTTACGTCAGTTAGACGAGTCTCTGAGCTGGCAGCCTTGTCCTGCAAGGCTCCCTATTTGGTTTTCCACAAGGATAAGGTGGTGCTGCGGCCGCAGCCTTCCTTTCTTCCGAAGGTCATTTCGGCTTTTCATCTCAACGAAGACATTGTACTTCCATCCTTGTGTCCTCAGCCGTCGAATCCTAAGGAGTCGGCGTTGCATTCCTTGGACGTTGTCCGAGCTTTGAGAGTATACATATCTGCTACTTCCCTGTTCCGGAAGTCAGACTCACTGTTTGTTTCGGTGGCTGGTCCCAAGAAGGGCCAAGCAGTCTCATCGGCCACCATCTCTAGGTGGATCCGACAGATAGTAATCCAGGCTTACGCCTTAAAGGGTCAGGCGCCCCCCTTTCCTGTCATGGCGCATTCGACCAGGGCAATAGGTGCCTCTTGGGCTTTCCGACATCAAGCGTCTGTTTCCCAACTATGTAAAGCGGCGACTTGGTCGTCCGCTCACACTTTCACAAAATTCTACAAAGTTGATGTAGGTGCATCTTCGGATGCCTCTTTCGGCCGCAAGGTTTTGCAGGCGGCTGTTTAGAGTTGCAACTCCTCCGTTGGAGGAGTGCTGTTTTGTGTTTTGGGGTGAAGTTTGTTTTTATGCTGTTACCACCCCTCGTTTTTTCTCTGACACTGCTTTGGGACGTCCCACTTTGTCAATAGAGAAGCTGTGTCGGTCCATGGACGAAAGAGTAAATAGGATTTTTTACTCACCGTAAAATCCTTTTCTCTGAGTCCATGGACCGACACAGCACCCATCCCTCCTTTTAAGTTTGTACTGCTTTTTGAGGAACTGATCTGCGATGTGCAGACTGAGAGGGTATACCCAGAGGGTCCGCCCCCTGGGCGGTACTGTAGAAGGTGTGATGCAACACTTTTTACAAGTTTTTCTGCCTAGTCACTCCTAATTAACGGATAATACCCACTTTGTCAATAGAGAAGCTGTGTCGGTCCATGGACTCAGAGAAAAGGATTTTACGGTGAGTAAAAAATCCTATTTTTTCCAGACGGGAAAAATGATCGTGTGTACACGGCATAAGACTGGGATGCCATTAAAATTCATGTGCGTGTAAAGGCAGGCGTCCCAACACTTTTGACAATATAGTGTATATAAAGCCACTATACATTTCATTTAGGTTCAATGGACAGGTGTCTTTTGAAAGCTATTTAACTATCTATGCCATTGTCCACAACAAGTGATTTGTGGGGACTCGTTGGCTAGATATGGCCTTCACTGCTCTTCGTAGATGCTTGTTATCTGGATCTCAGTCATTCTGAGACTGTATAATTCATATACATGAGTTTATTGGAATTATATTTTTTTTTTAGAAAAGGTCATTTAATTTTTCTTCATGCCTATAGCACTTCATCACACTGCTAAATGTGACACACAACACAAGTTCTGAACCTTTTAATTCTAGGTTGGAAGCATTGTTCTCTGGACAAGTGACAAGAGACTGACAAGAGACTGAAGTCCTGTTCTAAAGCACTCTAAAAAGGCCTGCTGTTTGCAGTCGATTACATGAAACTCTGGTAGAAGGTAAATGGAGAGCACTTTCGATCAACCGCAATTTTTCTTGCATAAGTTGTTCAGCGAATGAAAATAAAACAATCAGTACACTGATACGTACAAGTGGTTTCCAGACACCGATCCATGCAAGCTTCTGGTTATAGCGCCGGGCAAAAGCTCTCAGTCGGCTGTTGATGGAGGCATTTCGTATAGAACACAGGTTTCCTTCGTGACGTTTGCACACAAGCTGTGGTGAAAACAAAAATATATTTATTTATTTATCGTACATCACAGGACACAGAGCCACCATATTATTTCCTGCTCGTAGGGCTATGCACCATCTACATGACAAAATGACAGCTGTGATCTGATTGGCTATTTTCTGCCCATGCCTCCCCTAGTCCCTCCTGCTTGGGGTATGTCTGCATTCCTAAACACAGCACATGCCATCATGTTTACGCACCTGAGCTTTTCTGAAATTCTTTCCACGGGTATAGAGCCTGTAATGGCAGGTGGCTTCAGAGTCACATTCCAGTGAGGTATTGTGGCTCATCTTTAACTCTAGGTCATTAAGATCGGCTTCCTCTGGGTCATCGGGCAAGTCACCAGCTTCCTCTAGATCCTCGGGCATGTCATCAGCTTCCTCTATGTCCTCGGGCATGTCATTTTCATTCTCCTGGCTGCTTGGATCGACTAGTTCATCAACCTCATTTTCAAAACAATCTTCTGAAAAATATGTGTTTAAAAATTCGAAATTCAACTGGTGCCAAACCATACCAAGAGCTCACTGTGCCAATTAATCTCTGAGTGGGAAGTACAGAGACAGATTCATCCGACATTCTAATAGGATTGGCAGTCTCTCCACCTAAAATTGATTTCATATTTCTGGGGGGAATTGGACAGTACTTAAAGTGTTACTAAACCCAGGACCCTGCATTCACTATATCTGGTCTCCCACAGTACACAGAACATGGAAATGCAATAGTTTTTGTAAATGTAGCTACCTGCCCCGGTCTCCACACACCCGCAGACCCCTATTTGTTACAACAAGCTCTCCACTTTTCTTCCTCTTTAAGAGTAGACATCCCCTTTTAAGCGGGGCAAAGTCACTTGAATCCAGGGCACAGTTTGTCCATGCAAAGGCAGGATAATAAAAAAAACAAGCACAAGTTCCTGTCTCAAAGTGTCTCAAAGATAATAGGTAAGTCCTTGCACTACATGGTTTTAGTAAGTCTGAAGACAAAAATCTGCAGAAAATCTAAAGCCTGGTACACACGATCGGATTTTCCATGGACAAAGCATAGGACTTTTGCCCGAGGGGCGTTGGCCACAAACTTGTCTTGCATACAAACGTCAAAGAATTGTCGGCCAACAAAAACACGGAACTACGTGGTTTTTCAGCTCTTTAGCACCACCCTTTGGGCAACTTCTGCTAATTTGGTATGGTTAGCATTGCTTTTGAGCATGCGTGTTTGTACTTTGGATTTTTTTCACACATTTGTTGTCGGAAAATTTTAAAGCATGCTATCCCACATTTGTCGTCGGAAAATCCGACAACAATTGTCCGATGGAGCATACAAACGGACGGATTATCCGACAAAACCCTGCCATCACACATTTGTTGTCGGAAAATCCGATCGTGTGTACGGGCCTTAAGGGAGGGTTCTAAGACCCAGGTCCCATAGCCAAAACGGGAAGTGAGAGGAAATTCTTGCAAATAAAGGGAATCACCTCGGGCCCCACAGGTCACCGGAACTAGTGTCCCCATTGGAAGATTTTCCCTCTATTACTTTTTTGGGGACAACCCAACATTTGAGATTTTATTTTATTTTCAATGATAAGGTAAACAGGACAAATAGAGAGGGTGACTCTCCCTAAGGGGGGCACAGACAGCAATAAATCCTAAAAGGTATTTTAATCCATCTCCACGCTACCCAAAACTAAAAACTAAAATGTTACACTTTAAGAATTGTTAGGCTGCAATATATTACATTTTTGTTTTTGGGTTTAATGCCACTTGGGCTTTAGATAAACCAAAACTCCAGCCAGCAGAGTTGATGCTCTAATTAATTTACTGATAGCTATTGGACATTCTAATGCTGGCCATACACTATACGAAAAATCGTCCGAACGAACTTTTGAAAAACGAAAGTTCATTCGTGAGCGCAAACGATAGTGCCATCATGTAATGACCGATAAATCGTTCAGTGGACATAAATAAAATAAACATTTTTTTTTTTTTTTTACATATACCTAGTGCAGAAAGTTCGGACGGGAAACACATTAACCTTCCTATTTATCGTTCGGTCGGCAGAAAATTTCCAAACTTGTCCTTCGTTTTTTTGGCTCAAAAACGTCCCAAAGATTATCGATTTTGTGCCCATTAACTGTCCGAAAAATGAAAGAACTGTCTGAACGACCGATTTTCGCCCGATTTTTCGTATAGTGTATGGCCAGCATTACATATGGATATCTGCTGATGGTCCATCTGATTTATGGATGACCACTGGAGGATGCACTCACAACGTTTTTTTTAAACATGATTATAAAAAGATAATACAGAATACAGGGGCAACAAAAAAACAATAGATCATATGGGTTGTCAGCTCACCGGGTTCCTGAGCATAGGCTGTTCCCAGCAAAAGCAGCAGCAGTAGATGGAGCATGTCTGTGGAGACAACGGGAGAACAATGAAATCAGTCTTCTCGTATGGTTGTATCAGGCATATTCAAAAAGATAGCATTAAGCAAAGTAACCTAGCAACCAATCACATTTCATCCGTCATTGACCTGAAATACGACTATTTGCTGGTTTTTATGTACCAATTGCTTGCTCATCAGATTTCAGAAGGACCCACATCTGTGTATTCTACAAAACCCCAGAGCAAGTTACTTTCCTATACATTTGCAAATCAGCCTAGATTATTAATACTATAGCAGTCGTAGCATTTTTTTTTTAAATGTCAAATCGCACCAATGTGAACCAGGGCATAAAAATGAACATGTCAAATTGCATGTCAATTCGGCAGCAATTGACGGAAATGGCACCGTCCTAATCGGTGCAACGCTTCATTTGCAGCGCCACACCGATTTCAAAAACTAGTTTCTCTACTACTTTTTGCGATATCGGGGTGCGATTTACATAGACATCCATGCAGAAACCCGCACAGATGTCTGTGAAATCGCGGCCGAAATTGGGACTGACATGTGGGAGTAAAATTGTGCGAGTTCAGCTGAATTTGCATGGCTTCATTCCGGCAGCTCAGTGTGAACCTGGACCCAACCTGACTGCAATAATGAAAAACAAAGTTTCAACTGGACTTTGAAAGATCAATGGATGGTCAGATCTTCCAGAGTCTAGGCCAAGGTGGAAATCATACAGCTATGTATGAGATAGCTATGGAGAGTGGGGTCACTTTATGGACACTCAAAACTACTGTATTTATTGGCGTATACAGCCCCATACACACTATCAGTTTTCCTGCAGGTTTTTGTCTTCAGGTTTACCAAAACCATCTAATATGAGATCAAACCTTAAGAGTTTCAATTTGTATGCAATCAGGCAGGCCCCTGTACTACATGGTTTTGGGAAACCTGAAGACAAAAACCTGCAGGAAAACTGATAGTGTGTATGGGGCTTAACACTCACTTTTTTACCCTAAAAATAGAGGGTAAACTGTGCCTGTGTGTTATACGCAGGGGGCTGTGGAAAGCTTTTTTCCTGAAACTTCCCTCTTAAAGTTAGAGTGCGTGTTATACGCCTGTGCGTGTTATATGCCGATAAATACGTAATTTCTATAAAATATAATATATCATAATATAATTCTAAATTAAATAACCCAGCTGATTCACTCTCTACTCAAGAATTTCAAGCCCAGTGGTGCCTAACATCTTAAAAGGACCTTGGAGGCAATGTCCATATAAAGCCAACCCCCAGATGACTTAATGCTCATCTCTCTAGCACTACCCCACCACCCCTTTCTCAATAGTAGCCACCATCAAAGTGCCAAAGCCTAGATGGAGTGGTGATGTCACCCTATCTTTACAGTACTCTGACTCTATAGATTGGCCCAAGCGTTGCATCATGGGAGGAGGTCTCATTCACCCCCATACTGAAAAGCACTGGGTGTTTTGCAGTCATGACCACAGTAGAAGGGATATAAAGTGGTCCTTAGACAGACAGTGTCTTTTTAAGCAAAGTTGTGTTAAACCCCCCCCCCCCCCCCCCCTCCGACGAATGGCCAGCACCTTCAGGTGACCAAACATACTTTCCTTCTTCCCATCTGCAGCCAACTTGAAAATTGTTCCCCCATATCCAAATGCTCTGCACTCAATGCAGTGCCTGGTACATGAGCAGCCAATCATCAAGCATGGTGCTTTTTCATGGGGACATGACTTGCAAAGTGCAGGTGCTCAACATTTTTCATGGGGACATGACTTGGAAAGTGCAGGTGCTCATCATTAGGGGATAGTTAGTACTTGTCTAGAATCTTTATGGAGGCTGCAGTGGAAATCAACAATAAAAAAATTTACAAAAAAATATTCACTTCACTGACATGACAGTGAGCTGGAAAAAAAAGGTCCAAAGGACTACAGATGCATTTGGTATTAGAGTAAGGAGAATACCCCTCTAAAGCCTCATACACACGATTGGACTTCCATCGGACTTTTCCGTGGATTTTTGTCCAAAGGGGCGTTGGCCGTGAACTTGTTCTGCATACACACGGCAGAACATTTTCAGCCAACATTTACCAAACCATGTGGTTTTTCAGCTCTTTACATCCACCCTTTGGGCAACTTCTCCTATTGTTGTCTGATGTTTAGCATTGGTTCTGAGCATGCGTGTTTGTACTTTGGATTTTAGTCCAATGGATTTGTGTATACATGATCAGATAATCCGACCGAGCACATCTTTTGTCGGGCAATTTGAGAGCATGCACAGCCAACATTTGTTGTCGGAAATTCCGACAACATTTGTCCGATGTCTGACACAACACGTCCTTCGGACAGTTGTTGTCACAAAATCCGATCGTGTGTACGGGCCTTTAGACAGTTGTCATCTGAACATTGGAAGACTATCCGAACCTCTTCTTCTAGTCATATATGCCAAATTTTGGATTTCTCATAATTTTCTGTAGAGTGAATCTCCCCAATAGGGACACAGACAGCAGTAAGCTGCACTGTTCTCACGTAGATCGTTTACACCTGTTCAGTAATACCAACTTTATGTTCTTTTCTTGATTTTTCACATCTAGTTTAGATAATAAAGTAAAAAAAAAAAAAAAAAAACCCCAAAGCATTCACATAAACAGCAACAACACTAAAAGCAAAGAAAAAAACAAAACAAAAAACGCATATTGAAGAAATGAAGGTTCTCCAAGAGCTATAACTCCAGGGAGTAAAGTGCTGTAGTCATTTTACCTTTAGCGTCTGGAAGCTCTTGTGTCTTCAGCTATCTGTGAGTTCTTCTCTAAGATTTTTCTTTTCTTCTCAGAGACCTCCGATCACTCCTTTATACCTTGGTTTTCGTAGCTGTGGTTTGTCTTGGAATCATGCCATAAATAAGGCAATCTGTTTTGCAAAGATGACGACTGATAATCTCTAAACACCTTGCTGTTGGTTAGTATTACCCAAGTACAGCTGTCCAAATTGCCTGGTTGATTTCTCATTTTTGGCTGATTCCAATCAAACATATTTATTTCTACATAGATAAACCACTTGTGTGCTAGCCTGAGATACCTTATCATTACCAGGCCATTTTTCAGTGATGTGATAGTTTAACTGACAATTACTTCATTATGCCACACTGTACCCTAATGGGTTTTAAAAATATATATATATTTTGAGACAGGTAGAACTTTTGTTTAGTTGTATTAAAAAAACACTGTTAAAAAAAAAAAAAAAAGAAAAAAAAGACCAAAACTGTATTAATGTATCCTTTTCTTTCTGTTAAAATAAACATAGAATAGTAATGACACCCCAAGGTGATCAAATTTTTTGCCACAATATTTTGTAAATGAAGAAAAATGCTGGTATTGAGGGGTCACATATGTTGGCAGGAAGGAGAGGAAAGGATTACTGTTCATATGTGCAGGATAAGGGAGATGAAAGGGATAATATACAGGTGAGGTCACATGGAGACAGAATAGACATAGTATGTGTTGAAGAGGATAGGCTCATGAGAAGGTAAAAAAGTATGATCCCTGTGTCAGTGAAACAAATTGAATGAATCTGCAGCTGCCGATCCATTCATTCTGTCCTCATTCACAAACAATCAATCTCTCTCCTTCCTTTGTTGTAAGGGGAAGGGGAAGGATCAATACTGTAAACGGTACCATGTGAACACTGTGATGACCAATCACAGTGATCACATGGTATCCAGGCTCTTGGATCGGCTTGGTAAAGTGTCTCTGTGTACCAAGCCATCTAGTGACAGTTAGGTACACAGCGCTTACTGTAAGGTTGCCACCTTTTCTTCGAGCCAAACCCGAACAGCTTGCCACGGCGAGCAGTGGGTGTGGCTAATTGTGTTAACAGTGATAGGGGCTTAAAGGGGCATGGTTAAATAAAACAAATGCATTCTTGCATAAAATATGCTTAGATTGCTTTGCCACAAGTAAGAGTCTCACAAACATGTATAAATCTCAGCACAATCATTTGTGTACACTGAAAATGGTCTTAGAACTAACATTTTATCTGAACCAACCTTAACCACTTCCCTACCGGGCCTATTTTTGCACTTCTCTCCTTCATGTAAAAAACATAATTTTTTTGCTAGAAAATTACTCATAACCCCCAAACATTACATATGTTTTTTTTAGCAGACACCCTAGGGAATAAAGTGGCGGTCATTGCAACTTTTTATCTTGCACGGTATTTGCGCAATAATTTTTCAAACGCCTTTTTTGGGGGAAAAAAAACTGTTTCATGAATTAAAAAATAACAAAACAGTAAAGTTAGCCCAATTTTTTTGTATAATGTGAAAGATGATGTTATGCCGAGTAAATAGATACCTAACATGTCACGCTTTAAAATTGCGCACACTCATGGAATGGCGCCAAACTGCGGTACTTAAAAATCTCCATAGGCGACACTTTTTTTTTTTTTTACAGGTTACCAGTTTAGAGTTACAGAGGAGGTCTAGTGCTAGAATTGTTGCACACGCTCTAATGCATGCGGTGATTCCTCACATGTGTTGTTGGAACGGCGTTTACATATGTGGGCGGGACTTACGTGTGTGTTCGCTTCTGAGCGCGAGCTACCGGGGACAGGGGCGTTTTAAATTTTTTATTTTTTTATTTTATTGTACTTATTTTTTTTTTATTTTTACACTTTTTTTTATTTTTATTTTTTTAGATCACTTTTATTCCTATTACAAGGAATGTAAACATCCCTTGTAATAGGAATCTATTGTGACAGGTCCTCTTTATGGAGAGATGCGGGGTCAATAAGACCCCACATCTCTTCTCCAGGCTGGAAAGCATGTGATCGGGAAAAAAAATTCAACAATCTCATGCTGACAGCCGCGATCGTGGCTTTGTTTACTTCCGGGTACCCGGGCGTGACGTCATAACGTCACGCCCGGGCCTCCGACGGTCACAGAGATGACTGGAATGTTGAGGGGGAAATCTCTATCGTCGTCATCCGGCGCCGGCTGCTTCGTTCTCCGTGACCCTGATGGCACGGGAGAGCCAGGAGAAGCACCAGATGGCGGCGGGAGGGGGGACGTCCCCTCCCATCGCCTATAAGAACGATCAAGCGGCGGAACTGCCGCTATGATCGTTCTTATGGTGCACAGAATCGCCGGCTGCAAAGAATGATATCTGAATGATGCCTGTAGCTGCAGGCATCATTCAGATATCCCCCCACCTGAAAGTCCAGGACGTCATATGACGTCCAGCGGTAGGGAAGTGGTTAAAGAAGACCTTCACTAAATTAGTCAGGGACTGCATAGCAACCAGCAACTATTAAGACAATAAACACTTTGGTGAGAGAAGTACGGTATGTATTGTACCATATAGTGTATATAGTGCAGGAGTGTGTAATGTACAATATAGAGTATATCGTGCAGGAAAATGTAATGTTAAATATAGTGTATATAGTACAGACGTATGTAATGTACAATATAGTGTATATAGTGCAGGAGTATGTAATGTACAAATCTAGTATATATAGTGCAGGAGTATGTAATGTGCAAAATAGTGTATGATGTTAGGGGGGACCTTCCAGTGTATTTTTTTTGGGGGGGTCTCTTGGTGCAGTACGGGGGGACAGGGGAGTCCTCTAGTGTGTACAGTGTGGGGGAAGGGGATACCGGTATGTACTGTATTCTGCTGATGGGGGGAGGGGATCTCCCAGTAAGTACACCGCTCAGTAGGCCACACAGGTTTCGGTATGTTCTCTTGGTCCCAGCGGGCTGTACAGTGTTTGGTCCCTTGCCAGTCCCCGGCTTGGTGGGTACATGTCTCTCCAGAATGCCGTGCCGCCTGCTCACCCAGAAATTATTGTGGCACATCCCTTGGGTGTGTGGTAGAAAGGCGTGGGCTCTCTCTGTGAGGTCTGATGTGACCAGTAATGACTTGTCCTGTGCCAAGTATCTTTCCCAGCACAGCAGGATCCTCAAGGAACTCCAGCGTGCAGAGACAATGAACATTACAGCAAAGTCAGATCTGCAACCCAGCCTGCTGGATGTATGTGGAGCTGAGGATCACCTTTATGAGGCTATGGCTGTATGACCAGACCATGTAATCCAGTAAGGCGTCGGCTGAGGATAGACAACCTGTGCATGATGCATGAGCCCAAGTTCAGTATAGGAACAATGCTGCTTTCAAAGTTTGACAGCTCCATTCAGGACACTCACTTCACATGACAGAGCCCCCATCAGCAGCACATCTCCCTTCTTCCTCCAAAATCTTCCAGCAAAGTCCACAGCAAGGAAATTCCATCACTTTCCCTCTTTCTGCTCCAGTACACTCCGGGGAATCGGTCCTCAAGGTTGCAGACAGGATGTCTCACATTACGAGCATGGCGCTTACGGTAAACAACTTAACAATTGCAGACACAGCCGCATCAGTACTGAATGTCCTTTTGGGGTGGGAGGGAGAGAGCGCTCAGCAGTGAGCCGCAGCCGGAAGCATTCATTAGCGGCGCTGCATTAAAAAATACAGGCGGTTTGGCGTGGACTGGAGGTGTTAACCCCCCCCACTGAGTTCCAACACTGACTGGAGGTATGCTGATGTGTCTGGGTTTCAGGAGGGCAGAAACCCGGGCACAAGTGTCAAAACCCGGACTGTCCGGATCATTCCCGTACAGGTGCCATCCCTAGCTTACTGGTTGGTTCAACTGCCCAATGGCTTTTTTTTCAGTGCTATTTATGAATGGCACTAGGTAAATAAAGGGCTTCCAATCCACCAATAAAAAAAATGTGTAGCACTACCCCCATAGGAGTTGCAGATGAAAGGGATCCCCCACTCCTGCACAGCCAGGCGCACAAAAATATCGCAAGCAACCAGAGTCAGAGAACAGTCCGTGACTTTGTTTTTGTTATTTATTAGAGGGTTTATGACTTGGATAGGGATGTGAGGTTATGGGATGCCCACTTGACTTCAACAATTTTAGGGACAACTTCCTATATACATCTATATATAGTCTCTTCTCCTTCACAAACACTTGCTAGCTCCATCTGAATCACTCTTGAGATGATCTGACAGGCTCCCAGTCAGATTTAGAAATAGCCCATTACAGGCAGGAACTCGCAGCCCCTTTAAGCGTAGCTCAGATACAGTGAAACAGCATGTAACTTCTTCTCTGTGGCACTGGCTACTGATTTCAGCACCACCTCTTCAGGCGCTGCCAACCCACCTGGCTGCGGCTTCCCCTTTCACCAGCCCTCCAGGCTAACTTGTCCACACCAGACCTCCTGACTGACTTTTCACCAGCCCACCCAGCTGACTCTTATGTCCCATACACACGATCGTTTTTCATGCCGTTAAAAATGCCATTTTTAAAAATGGGCATTAAAACCGATCGTGTGTATGCTCCAGACCATTTTTAACGACGTCGAACATGCTCTATTTTTTCACGTCGTTTTTCATGTCGTTTTTTTTTAACGACGTGAAAAACGATAGTGGGTATGCTTTTACGAGGTGAAAAAAAACACGCATGCTCAGAATCAAGTATGAGACGGGAGCGCTCGTTCTGGTAAAACTAGCGTTCGTAATGGAGATAGCACATTCGTCACGCTGTAACGGACTGAAAAGCACAAGGCTGAAAAGCGCGAATCGTCGCTCAACAAACTTTACTAACATGAAGGGTGGCGCCATCCGAACGGAACTTCCCCTTTATAGTGCCGTCATACGTGTTGTACGTCACTGCGCCTTGCTTGAATGTTTTTTAAAATGATCGTGTGTACTCAAGACAGGCTTGAGAGGAAACATGAAAAAAAACGACGAGAAAAACGTTGGTTTAAAAAATGGCATGAAAAACGATTGTGTGTACGCCGCATTAGGAGATCTCTCAGGGAAAGGCCTGAAGATTTAAAGCCACTCTCCCTTGAGGACAGCGGTGTTCTTATGTGGCAGTCTCCCCTCTTAGTTATTCCCCACAGTGTTGCACTACTCACTCTTTCCTAAAGGCATGGGAGCAAGAGAGGACAGACTTCCTCCAACGTGTTTTGGCAGGACCCCTTCAGCACCCAAGGCAGGACACACCCCCTCCAGACTAAGGGGCACCCCTCAGGGCCACGACAGCCTCCTCAACATTGTATCTCCATATTCCATCTGAATGACCCTGCTGGCATGGCTCATGTATAATTTATGGAGTTATCTCAGCCCCCTGCCAGCCCACTGCTTGGGATTGGCCAAGGCTCCATAAATATTCCAGGCAGCTCCTCCTAACCCCCACCCTCTAGTTACAGAAGATTCTCCAACCTTCTAGGCCAGGGGGGGGGGGGGCAGAGAGATACCAGGATGAGTCACCCAGCCCTAAACTCTAAAAAACCCTGACCTAATTAAGACTCACCAGCTTAAATGTGAGTCATGTGAGTGGTTTGCTTAACCTCACTTCTAGCACACACTAGAGGGTGCTACAAATTTACACAGGTAGAAAAAGGGTTAAAAATGAACACCAGGCAGAGATTTAAAATATACAACTGAATTAAATAGTGCCTAACTCTTAAAAAATTAAATTAAATAAAACTGGGTAAAAAAAAGATTTACCCTTACAGTGGGTCCTCCTGCTCAGTGTATGTGTTTAGTGTTCATTTAGCCTAGGGGATGATTAATAAGGTGATATACTTACCCTATTCCTTGCTCCCTTGACAATTGAAATTCTCCTCCACTACCAGAGGCCATCAATTGGTCTTGCAATGTACACAATGACAACAGACAGCTGAGACTTTGAAGGATAGCTTCATATGGGATAGCATGAGTGGGTGTCAGGTCCACTTTATGGAGACATCAGGGATCTATTAGATCCCAAAGTCTCTCCTGCTCTTCAGTGCAGCTAATCAAGCATAGATTGTGCTTGGTTAGTTGCATTCTTGGCTACAGAAGCCAGGGAATGACAGCTGTGAACCCGGAAGTGACTTTTATCGTACAGCTTCCCAGGTGTATTAGTCACCGGGGGATTGTGAAACAGATGTTCCCCAATCACCTCCTGCCCTAAATATTTCCACCACTTACCATGTTTCCATGGTTACTGGAGGGAGTTTGTTTTAACTCCTTGAATACAAGGACATTTATAAATGTATATTGGTAGATCAGGGGTTAAAGTAGAACTTTATTAAAAAAGTTGTAAAATACACAGCCACACACTTTGGTCAAGACTGTAATGCACAACATTGCATGTGCAGGGATTAGTTCTATGTGTATTCAGTACAGGGTGTAACTTTCAATACAATGCAATGTACAACATAGTGTGCAGTGTGAACAGAGTAATTGAATTATTACTCTGTCCACATATCTATGACCTGTGGTTCTTTTCCAGAGAGAGAGACATGACCCACACCATACCAAAGACAGATGACGTATCCAACAAAGTTGATGTACTGTAAAATCATTCTTTAAAATACTTAAGGCCTTTCCTTTTCCTATTCACTATATTATTTGAGGCAATTGAACTTTTTACCACCCTTGTATATGCATGAATAAGTTTCCTTTTAAAACAACTGAGGCCCTTCCTACACCTATTTAAATATTATTTATATATTTACATAGTAGGTGAGGTTGAAAAAAGACACAAGTCCAACCTATGTGTGTGGCTACATTGTATATCCCTGTATGTTGTGGTCGTTCAGGTGCGTATCTAATAGTTTTTTGAAACTATCAATGCCCCCCGCTGAGACCACCGCCTGTGGAAGGAAAATTACACATCCTTGCCGCTCTTATGCCGCGTACACATGATCGGAAATTCCGACAACAAAACCGTGGATTTTTTTCCAATGGAATGTTGGCTCAAACTTGTGTTGCATACACATGGTCACACAAATGTTGTCGGAAATTCCGACCGTCAACAACACAGTGACGTAAAGCACGTACGACAAGCCGAGAAAAATTAAGTTCAATAGCCAGTGCGGCTCTTCTGCTTGATTCAGAGCATGCGTTTTTTTATGCGTCGGAATTGCATACAGACGATCAGAATTTACGACAAGCTTTTGTTATCGTAAAATTTGAGAACCAGCTCTGGAAATTCCAACAGAAAATGTCCGATGGAGCCTAAACACGGTCGGAATTTCCGACCAAAAGCTCACATCGAAGATTTGTGGAATTTCCGATCGTGTGTACGCGGCATTACAGTAAAGAACCCTCTACATAGTTTATGGTTAAACCTCTTTTCGTCTAATTTTAATGAGTGGCCACGTGTCTTGTTAAACTCCCTTCCGCAAAAAGTTTTATCCCTATTGTGGGATCACCAGTATGGTATTTGTACATTGAAATCATATCCCCTCTCAAGTGTCTCTTCTCCAGAGAGAATAAGTTCAGTGCTCGCAACCTTTCTTCATAACTAATATCCTCCAGACCCTTTATTAGATTTGTTGCCTTTCTTTGTACTTACCCCATTTCCAGCACATCCTTCCTGTGGACTGGTGCCCAGAATTGGACATCATACTCCAGGTAAGGGCGGACCAGAGTCTTGTAGAGCGAGAGAATTATTGTTTTATCTCTGGAGGTTATCCCCTTTTTAATGCATGCCAATATTCTGTTTGCTTTGTTAGCAGCAGCTTGGCCTGGCATGCCATTGCTGAGCCTATCATCTACTAGGACCCCCAGGTCCTTTTCCATCCTAGATTCCCCCAGAGTTTCTCCCCCTAGTGTATAGATTGCATTCATATTTTTGCCACCCAAATGCATTATTTTACATTTTTCTACATTGAACCTCCTTTAACATTTAGTTGCCCACCCCATTAATTTGTTCAGATCTTCTTGCAAGGTTTCCACATCCTGTGGAGAAGTTATTTCCCTGCTTAGCTTAGTATCGTCCCCAAATACAGAGATTGAACTGTTTACCCAATCCTCCAGGTTGTTTATGAACAAATTAAATAGGATTGGTCCCATCACAGAACCCTGGGGGATCCCACTACCCACCCCTGACCATTCCGAGTACTCCCCATTTATCACCACCTACTGAACTCTCACCCTTGTAGCCAGTTTTCCATCCATGTACTCACCTTATGGTCCATGCCAACGGACCCTACTTTGTACAGTAATCTTTTTTGGGGTACTGTGTCAAATGCTTTTGCAAAATCCAGATACACCACATCTACGGGCCTTCCTTTATCTAGGTGGCAACTCACCTCCTCATAGAAGTTTAATAGATTGGTTTGGCAAGAATGATTCTTCATGAATCCATGCTGATTCCCGCTAATGATACCCTTTTTTATTACTAAAATCTTATATATATAGTCCCTTATCATCCCCTCCAAGAGCTTGCATACTATTGATGTTATGCTAACTGGTCTGTAATTCCCAGGAATGTATTTTGGCAATTTTGTATTATGTAAGGCAGTTTGTATTTTAATAAACAATTAACGAATATGCCTTTCACTAGCCTATAGTGTGCTGGTGCCATACATTCTATCAATCCTATTAAAGTAAGGCTTGGGTGTTGCAAAGCTACAGTTTGCATTTGATGTTAGCATATAATTTGCAGACTCCTCCCCTGCTAATTATATTCAATCAGTCCAGAGGATTTTCCTTTTAATGTGAAAATGGAGGTCAAGCTTTTTCTGGGCCATTCAGCAAATTGGCTGGATAAGCTAGACCTCTGTAGGTACGCTGTGGTATCTGGCACCAAGCTGTCAGTCACAGATCCTTTAAGTCCTATAAGTTGTGAGGTGGGACCTCTATGGATCGGACTTGTTTTTCCAGCACATCCCACAGATGCATGATTGGATCGAGATCAGGAGAATCTGGAGGTTATGTCAACACCTTGGTGATACCTTCTTCTATTGCTCAGCGGTACAGTTTTGATGCTCATGTGCCCATTGTAGGCACTTTTGGCTGTGGGCACAGGTCAGCATGGGCACCTGGAATGGTCTGCAGCCATGCAGGCCCATACGCAACAAACTGATACACTGTGGTTCTGATAGAAAGGTGTCAGAACACAATGTTAACTTTTTTGGGCTACAGTGCTGTAGCGTCCTGGGGTTTAGTCAGGGAGCTCCTTACCAAATTCCTTGTCAGGGGTAGCTACTGTATATAGTTGTTAGAGATCCATTGATTTCTCCCTAAGTTTGGCCTTGTTGTACTTGTCTTTTCTGCCACTAGGTGGCCGGGCACTTGGTGACATTAGATGTGAGAAGGACATTTCAAGGTCAGGTTATGGGTATATGGGATATCTCGGCCAATGGGCAGGGGTTTTCTTGGATCCCTTGGCCTGCTTGGAGAGCCTATATATTCAGGTGGAGTCAGGTGATCTATGTTCTGTGCCACCCGAACTGCCGTCTGGGTGGACGTGTGTTGTTTGCCCTGGGCTGCTAGGACAGAGATTGGGCCTATCCCAGGGGCATCTGGCTGCAAGACTGTGTGAGGGCCTATCCAGAAGTAAGAGGGCAGCGCAGGGTTTAGACTGCAGCTTGCAGTCCAACCAAAAGGGACTGTCGGCCGGAGAACCTGTTGTGGTCTCCACTAAGGGACCAACCACCTTTACCAGGGACTACAGTGAGTAACTTAAGCAATTAACGGAGCAGTAGTCTCACCGAATGGGCACGGTGGAGAATCAGGAAACTTCAGGTGGTGATAAAGTCAGGGACCCAACCAGCGGAGGTGATGCTTGCAGAGCAGCCTTGTGTGTCAAGCCAGGGACAGAGCCGGTCAGCAGGGGTGAAGCTTGAAAGGTATCTGGAGTGCCAAGCTAGGGACTCAGCAGCGAAGCGTGGGTGATGCTTGAGGGAGATACCACTGCAAAAGCCTGGAGGAGCTCATGGGATTCAGAGTCAGTGAATCAGAGAGTCCAGTAAGAGACTAGGAGCTCAAGGGGCTGAAGAGCTGCAAGTGGACATTGTAGTGAAGCTGAGAGAGCTGTTGAACTTTGTGTTAGGAACTGTTAGATACTGTTGACATAGGAGACAGCAAACCTGCACAGGCAGAAGTGGCACCTTGCTGGGGCCTTTCCCATTACGGCTGTCCTCCTATTAAATTCTTGGGGTCTGCCAATTGAAATTGTAACTACTCAAGGGTGTCCTGGCCCTAATCCTCTTTCCCTTGCAAAATATAAAAAGGACTGTTAAAATAAATAAAACCTCTTTTGCATCCAAGAAGTGTCTGGCACCCAATGACCTTCTCCGTCTTTGCACCCACTATGCCTCACAACCCATTACATATTGAAGGATGTCAGCTGTCTTTGGCCTCATCAGACTGGAAGAGGTAAAATACTTTGCTACAGTATGTAGGCAGGTGCAGTCCGCTTTCTCCACTGCAGGGGGCACTCTTCTGCAGAGGCACTGTTAGAGGGGAAGTCAGGGGGAACGGGATTCCTCTATGGTTTCCCGGGCCATTGGAGAAGCTATCCTATTGAATGATGTTGCCCCATGTGACCCTGGCAATCATATTGGGTCAGGCAAAGCCTTTTTAGGGCCCTGGCATCGAAAATTGGCATTATTTTGCTAGTTGGTAGAGTAAGTGTAACGGGAAGGCCCGGGGAACCCAGAATCCCTTAGAAAGTATGAGATACCCTTGCTTCAGCTTCCCCAATGCCTCTTATGTGTAAACCACCCTGTGTCCCTATTAGGGGCACAGGGTGAAGGAAACCCCCACTATGATCTGTGCTAATCAGATTCAATGTTGTATATATATTGTATACATATTGGGTATATACTGTGTGTGGGCTGTTTATGTAATACTTGCTGTGATGGTGTGTGATTTCATGCTATTGTCTATTGTGGCTTGTGGGAGTTAGGTTGTGGAACTAGCAGACAGACAGGTTAATTGAAGAGATGCTGAGGTGTCAGCTGTCTGCCTGAGTAATGTTAATGAACCTCGAATTCTACAGATCCTTTCATTGTGTGAAGTCTTTTGATAATGTGGATTGGGAGACAAAATCTAAACACAAAAGGTCATGCATAACCATTTAAACTGAAATGTGGATTGGATGTGGATTGGGAGACAGAAAGGGCATGTGTCTGAGCCATTCACTGTATTTAATTGGCTCATGTAAATTGGGTCTGGTCAGAGGTGTATGATGAGAGGAGGGTCAGAAGCTTCTCTCTGTGGATATTAAAGTTGTAATGTTTTGCAATAATAAAGCAGTTCATTTTGGAAAGATACAGAGTGCGTCTCGTTCTTTTGGAAGGATTAATTCCTATGGGAAGTGGTCGTCTGACTGTGGAGGATCAGCAGTGAATTTGTGTCCAGGAGAGGGAATATCTTTAAACGGCGTTAAACCCCTTTCATATTTGGGGTGTCGTTACAGTAAGGATAGGTACTCAGCCTGTTAGAAACAGGACTAGCAGTAAGGGAAAGTTTCCTGATGAGGAGGGAAAGTGTAGGGACACATTTCCTTTGGACTTTATCCTGTTTGGGCACAAGACGACCAGGTCGCATTCTCTGTTAGTGATGAGCCGAACACCCCCGGGATCGGTTCGCACCAGAACCCGCGAACGGACCGAAAGTTCGTACGAACATTAGAACCCTATTAAATACAATGGATGCGAACGTTCGAATTCTAAAGTGCTAATTATAACGACTATTATGCATGTTATTGTCCTAAAAAGGGTTTGGGAACCCGGGTTCTGCACCAGGGGACATGTATCAATGCAAAAAGAAGTTTTAAAAACGGTCGTTTTTCGGGAGCAGTCATTTTAATGATGCATAAAGTGAAAAAAAAAAAAGTAAAATATTCCTTTAAATATCGTACCTGGGGGGTGTCTAAAGTATGCCTGTGAAGTGCCACGTGTTTCCCGTGTTTAGAACTGTCCCTGCACAAAATGACACTTCTAAAGGAAAAAAAAGCCATTTAAAACTGCTTGCGGCTTTAATGTAATGTCTGGTCCCGGTAATATGGATGAAAATCTTTAAGAAAAATGGCATAGCTACCCCATGACCCCCCCCCCCCCCTACCCCAGCCCATTACCAGCCCCTTTGGGTCTTGTATGGATATTAAGGGGAACCCCGCACATAAAATAAAAAAGGCCCTATATACTCTGAACAGCCGTATACAGGCGGTGCATATAAGACAGGGACTGTAGGTTTGTTCTTATGTAGAATCTGTTTGTAATTTTGAACAGGTACATTGTTTAAGTGTAGCTCCAGCCCAAAAATCTATTTTTAAACTTTTTGGAAAACATAGGTAAGGGTTATCACCCCTGTAACATTTGTTTTGCTGTCTGTGCCCCTGTTCAGAACATTTCACCTCACTTTCCGTCCCAATGACAACTGTTTTTGAAATGTGGTGTTTTTCTTGAAACAAGGATTGGTGATAAAGCATCAGTACAGAGGAGACACCTTTCTCCCATATTAATTCTTACAGGAGAGAATTTTCCTTCCTAGGGGTAGATTTCCTCTCACTTCCTGTTGTCTTCTTGCGTTTGCAAGTAGGAGTCGTTTGTAAGTTGGATGTTTGAAAGTAGGGACCTGCCGTATATACTCTGCAGAAATAGGCCCCTTAGTTGTTGGTGTTGGCACAACACTGTAAGCACTCACAGTTACTCTTGGTTGGTGCTGGAACGCCCTGCTGTCAACTATTATATCAGGAATTGTAATTACATATAATTGTTGAACAGTGGTAGTAAAAATTGGGCCTTTGATGGTGGTGCTGGTGCCACAACACTGTAAGCCCTGACAGTTACTCTTCGTGGGTGCAGCAATGGGCCCTGCTGTGAATTATTAGATCAAGAATTGTAATTGCATGCCCCTGTTGAACAGGGGCTGAAAAATTGGGCCTTTCGTGGTGGTGGTGGTGGTGGTGGTGTTGCCACAACACTGTAAGCCCTCAGAGTTACTCTTGGTGGGTGCAGGAATGGGCCCTGCTGTGAATTATTAGATCAAGAATTGTAATTACATGCCCCTTTTGAACAGGGGCTGAAAAATTGGGCCTTTCGTGGTGGTGGTGGTGGTGGCGTTGCCACAACACTGTAAGCCCTCAGAGTTACTCTTGGTGGGTGCAGCAATGGGCCCTGCTGTGAATTATTAGATCAAGAATTGTAATTACATGCCCCTGTTGAACAGGGGCTGAAAAATTGGGCCTTAGGCACTGGTGGCACAACACTGCAACCCCTCACAGATACTGTACTTGGAGCACAGCAATGAGCCCTGTTGCAAAGTATTGCTTCAAAAATTTTAATTACACGCCCCTGTTAAACAGGGGCTGAAAAATTGGGCCTTAGGCACTGGTGGCACAACACTGCAACCCCTCACAGTTACTGTACTTGGAGCACAGCAATGAGCCCTGTTGCAAAGTATTGCTTCAAAAATTGTAATTACACGCCCCTGTTAAACAGGGGCTGAAAAATTGGGCGTTAGGCACTGGTGGCGGCACCCATAAACAAAAATGATCTTCCAAGCTATCATCATCAATCGTATCATTGAGGACTCGGAGGAGGAGGATAGCCAGTCAACATAACAGCACAGGCACTCAGCATCAGCATCAGTCTTGAAGGGATGTGACATGTTAAAATCAATTAGTCTGTTATATCAGCATCAGGTGTGTGGTAGCTGGTGGTGATCCAAGACTGGTTCATCTTGATGAAAGTCAGTCGATCAACCGAGTCGGTGGACAGGCGCACCCTGTGATCCGTGACAAATCCTCCAGCAGCACTGAATGTGCGTTCCGAAAGAACGCTGGATGCAGGACAGGCCAGTAGTCAATTGCATACTGTGCAAGCTCTGGCCAGTGATCCATCCTCAAGACCCAGTAAGCCAGAGGATTTTCGGTGGGGAAGGTGTCCAAGTCTGACCTTGCCCCTAGATAATCCTGCACCATGTTTATCAGACGCTGGCGATGGTTGCTGGAACCGATCATACTTTGGGGCTGCGGACTAAAGAATTGTCTGAACGCATCAGTCAGACGGCCACCTTCCCCACCGCTCCTTCTTTGACTGGCCGAAGCCTCAGCAACTCGTTGTCCAGGACCAGGAGTTTGTAACCTCCCAGTCTCTGGGAACGCGTTGCACAGACCTTTCTGCAAGGCCTCCCGGAGTTGTCTCATCCTCTGCTCCCTCTGCGACGGTAACATAAGGTCCGCAACCTTACCCTTGTACCGTGGATCAAGGAGAGTGGCCAGCCAGTAATGGTCCCTCTCCTTGATCCGAAGAATACGAGGATCCTTCCGCAGACTTTGCAGGATCAGGGAGGCCATGCAGCGTAGGTTAGCTGAGGCATTCGGTCCGGAGTCCTCTGGGTCACTAAGGACGACATGATCCGCAGCCACCTCCTCCCAGCCACGTACAAGTCCACGGGTTTCTTGGGACTGTAAATCATCCCTAAAAGACTGCTGCTGTTGATGCTGCTGAGTGCCAGGCTCCACCTCCATGCTGACACAATCCTCCTCCTCCTCCTCCTCCTCGTCCTCTTCCTGTGCGATGGGTGGGACAGAAGGAACACTGTCTGGGTAAAGGGGGCCTTGAGAGGCAAGGAAGTCCTCCTCTTCCTGCCTCTGTTCTGCCTCAAGTGCCCTGTCCATTATTCCACGCAGCGTGTGCTCCAACAGGTGGACAAGAGGTACAGTGTCACTGATGCATGCACTGTCACTGCTCACCATCCTCGTGGCCTCCTCAAATGGTGCCAGGACAGTGCATGCATCCCTGATCATGCCCCACTGGCGTGGAGAAAAAAAACCAAGCTCCCCTGACCCTGTCCTGGTGCCGTAGTCGCACAGGTACTCATTGATGGCCCTCTGCTGCGTGTGCAGCCGCTGCAGCATGGCCAACGTTGAGTTCCACCTGGTGGGCATGTCACATATAAGGCGGTTCTTGGGCAGGTTCAACTCCTTTTGCAGCTCAGCCAGGCGAGCACTGGCATTATAAGATCTGCGGAAATGTACACAGACTTTCCTGGCCTGCCTCAGGACATCCTATAAGCCCGGGTACCTGCCCAAGAACCGCTGCACCACCAGGTTAAGGACGTGAGCCACACAGGGCACATGGGTCAGTTGTCCCTGTCGGAGGGCGGAGAGGAGGTTGGTGCCATTGTCGCAAACCACCATTCCTGGCTTAAGCTGGCGTGGCGTCAACCACCTCTCGGCCTGGCCCTGCAGAGCAGACAGGACCTCTGCCCCAGTGTGGCTTCTGTCCCCCAAACACACCAGCGCAAGCACAGCATGGCATCTTTTTGCCTGCGTACTTGCGTAGCCCCTTGAACGGCTACGGAGCACCGCTGGTTCAGAGGACAAAGCACAGGAAGAGGCCATGGAGGAAGAAGAAGAGGAGGGGGTGGAGGAGAGAGGTGTGTCACAACCAGTAGTAGCATTTTGGAGGCGTGGCGGTGGAACAACCTCCAACACTACTGCACCTTGTCCTGCATCCTTCCCAGCTGCCAAAAGAGTGACCCAATGGGCCGTGAAAGAAAGGTAACGTCCCTGTCCATGCCTGCTGGACCATGAGTCAGCGGTAATATGCACCTTACCGCTGACCGCCCTGTCCAGCGAGGCCAAGACATTGCCTTCCACATGCCGGTAGAGAGCCGGAATAGCCTTCCGTGAGAAAAAGTGGCGTTTGGGAACCTGCCACTGAGGAACCGCACATTGCACAAACTCACGGAAGGGGGCCGAGTCTACCAACTGAAAAGGCAGCAGTTGAAGCGCTAGCAATTTAGCCAAGCTAGCATTCAACCGCTGGGCATGTGGATGGCTGGGAGTGAACTTCTTTCGACGGTCCAGCAGCTGGGGCAGGGAAATTTGCCTGCTAGAATCGGACGTCGGTGTACTGCTAGCAGAGTGGCCGCAAGTACTTGGCTGTGACACACCTAATTCTACACCTTCATTCCTCTCAGTGCATGTTTCAGAGAGGACTGAAGTTATAGTGGGGTTGGAGATCCCAGCTGATGCGGTGCAAGGAGAGGTCCGCTTTGTTCTTTGGTGTGGGTCTTTGAGGTAGGCTTGCCAATGAGCTGCATGGCAGGTCAACATATGTCTGGTCAGGCATGTGGTACCCAAGCGGCTGATGTTTTGGCCACGCGATATACGCTTGAGACATATGTTGCAAACAGCAGCTGTGCGATCTGATGCACTAGCCTCAAAAAAGGCCCACACCAAAGAACTTTTTGAATGACGGGCAGAGGCAGCGCCCTGCACAGGCGGAGCTCTGCGGTGTGATTCCGTCGGTGTACTGCCCTTACGCTGGCCACCAAAGGGCATCCTGCCTCGTTGGAGATGTGCCTCCTCTTCATCCTCCTCCTCCTCCTCTCTCCTATTAGGCACCCACGTGGAGTCAGTGACCTCATCATCCCCTCCCTCCTCATCACTGGAGCCAATCTGGCAGTATGCTGCAGCTGCTGGAACATGACTGCCAGATTGGTGTCCTTCTTGAGCATCCCCTCTGTCTGCTCTCACGCTACTGCCTTCCTCTAGCTGGGTTTCATCATCAGACCCTTCGAAACGCTGGGCATCCTCCTGGAGCATGTACCCAACACTGTGCTCAAACAGTTCGGGGGACTCCTCAGGAGGAGGACATGGTGGGTCTAGGGAAGGAGTGACTGATGATGAGTCTGACATTGATACCAGGGAAGAGGACGCTTTGGCAGCTGCTTTGCCAGTACCCTGAGCCTGGGTGAGAGAGGATGAGGAGGAGGAGGAGGGCTTGGTCATCCACTCTACCAAGTCTTCGGCATGATGTGGCTCAACATGTCCAGCTGCCGAAAAGAAGGACAAGCGTGTCCCATGGCCATGTGCTGATGACAATGCACCGCGTCCACGACCAGCACTGTTGCCCCCAGACACAGAGCCTGCTTGCCCTCTTTTATTGCCTCCTGACTGTCTGCCTCTCCTTGTTTGCCTTCCAGACATTCTAATGGATGGCCTGCAGGGAGATGGGAAAAAAAGCAATAAGGGCTACCTTCAGGTGTCCTTCTCTGTCCCTTTACTTAAGGATTTCTAAATATGGTTGAGGATGATTGCTTTCGCACAGAATAGCACAATGACAATTTCCCTGACTGTCCAAAAAACAAGGATTTCAAAGATGGTTGATGAGGAATGCTTTAGCACAGTATAGCACAATGAGAATTTCCCTCACTGTCCTTCCCTGTCCCTACAAACAAGGTTTAGCACAGTAAAACACACTGACACTCTCCCTACCTATAGTTTTCTGTCCCTATAAAAAATGTTTTTTTAAAGATGGTTGATGAGGAATGCTTTAGCACAGTATAGCACAATGAGAATTTCCCTCACTGTCCTTCCCTGTCCCTACAAACAAGGTTTAGCACAGTAAAACACACTGACACTCTCCCTACCTATAGTTTTCTGTCCCTATAAAAAAAGTTTTTTTAAAGATGGTTGATGAGGAATGCTTTAGCACAGTATAGCACAATGAGAATTTCCCTCACTGTCCTTCCCTGTCCCTACAAACAAGGTTTAGCACAGTAAAACACACTGACACTCTCCCTACCTATAGTTTTCTGTCCCTATAAAAAATGTTTTTTTAAAGATGGTTGATGAGGAATGCTTTAGCACAGTATAGCACAATGAGAATTTCCCTCACTGTCCTTCCCTGTCCCTACAAACAAGGTTTAGCACAGTAAAACACACTGACACTCTCCCTACCTATAGTTTTCTGTCCCTATAATTTTTTTTTTTTTAAAGATGTTTGATGAGGAATGCTTTAGCACAGTATAGCACAATGAGAATTTCCCTCACTGTCCTTCCCTGTCCCTACAAACAAGGTTTAGCACAGTAAAACACACTGACACTCTCCCTACCTATAGTTTTCTGTCCCTATAAAAAATGTTTTTTTAAAGATGGTTGATGAGGAATGCTTTAGCACAGTATAGCACAATGAGAATTTCCCTCACTGTCCTTCCCTGTCCCTACAAACAAGGTTTAGCACAGTAAAACACACTGACACTCTCCCTACCTATAGTTTTCTGTCCCTATAAAAAAATTTTTTTTTAAAGATGGTTGATGAGGAATGCTTTAGCACAGTATAGCACAATGAGAATTTCCCTCACTGTCCTTCCCTGTCCCTACAAACAAGGTTTAGCACAGTAAAACACACTGACACTCTCCCTACCTATAGTTTTCTGTCCCTATAAAAAAATTTGTTTTTAAAGATGGTTGATGAGGAATGCTTTAGCACAGTATAGCACAATGAGAATTTCCCTCACTGTCCTTCCCTGTCCCTACAAACAAGGTTTAGCACAGTAAAACACACTGACACTCTCCCTACCTATAGTTTTCTGTCCCTATAAAAAATGTTTTTTTAAAGATGGTTGATGAGGAATGCTTTAGCACAGTATAGCACAATGAGAATTTCCCTCACTGTCCTTCCCTGTCCCTACAAACAAGGTTTAGCACAGTAAAACACACTGACACTCTCCCTACCTATAGTTTTCTGTCCCTATAAAAAATGTTTTTTTAAAGATGGTTGATGAGGAATGCTTTAGCACAGTATAGCACAATGAGAATTTCCCTCACTGTCCTTCCCTGTCCCTACAAACAAGGTTTAGCACAGTAAAACACACTGACACTCTCCCTACCTATAGTTTTCTGTCCCTATAAAAAATGTTTTTTTAAAGATGGTTGATGAGGAATGCTTTAGCACAGTATAGCACAATGAGAATTTCCCTCACTGTCCTTCCCTGTCCCTACAAACAAGGTTTAGCACAGTAAAACACACTGACACTCTCCCTACCTATAGTTTTCTGTCCCTATAAAAAATGTTTTTTTAAAGATGGTTGATGAGGAATGCTTTAGCACAGTATAGCACAATGAGAATTTCCCTCACTGTCCTTCCCTGTCCCTACAAACAAGGTTTAGCACAGTAAAACACACTGACACTCTCCCTACCTATAGTTTTCTGTCCCTATAAAAAAAATGTTTTTTAAAGATGGTTGATGAGGAATGCTTTAGCACAGTATAGCACAATGAGAATTTCCCTCACTGTCCTTCCCTGTCCCTACAAACAAGGTTTAGCACAGTAAATTACACTGACACTCTCCCTACCTATAGTTTTCTGTCCCTATAAAAAAATTTTTTTTTAAAGATGGTTGATGAGGAATGCTTTAGCACAGTATAGCACAATGAGAATTTCCCTCACTGTCCTTCCCTGTCCCTACAAACAAGGTTTAGCACAGTAAAACACACTGACACTCTCCCTACCTATAGTTTTCTGTCCCTATAAAAAATGTTTTTTTAAAGATGGTTGATGAGGAATGCTTTAGCACAGTATAGCACAATGAGAATTTCCCTCACTGTCCTTCCCTGTCCCTACAAACAAGGTTTAGCACAGTAAAACACACTGACACTCTCCCTACCTATAGTTTTCTGTCCCTATAAAAAATGTTTTTTTAAAGATGGTTGATGAGGAATGCTTTAGCACAGTATAGCACAATGAGAATTTCCCTCACTGTCCTTCCCTGTCCCTACAAACAAGGTTTAGCACAGTAAAACACACTGACACTCTCTCTACATATAGTTTTCTGTCCCTATAATTTTTTTTTTTTTTTAAAGATGTTTGATGAGGAATGCTTTAGCACAGTATAGCACAATGAGAATTTCCCTCACTGTCCTTCCCTGTCCCTACAAACAAGGTTTGGCACAGTAAAACACACTGACACTCTCCCTACCTATAGTTTTCTGTCCCTATAAAAATTTTTTTTTTAAAGATGGTTGATGAGGAATGCTTTAGCACAGTATAGCACAATGAGAATTTCCCTCACTGTCCTTCCCTGTCCCTACAAACAAGGTTTAGCACAGTAAAACACACTGACACTCTCCCTACCTATAGTTTTCTGTCCCTATAAAAAAAATTTTTTTTAAAGATGTTTGATGAGGAATGCTTTAGCACAGTATAGCACAATGAGAATTTCCCTCACTGTCCTTCCCTGTCCCTACAAACAAGGTTTAGCACAGTAAAACACACTGACACTCTCCCTACCTATAGTTTTCTGTCCCTATAAAACATTTTTTTTTTAAAGATGGTTGATGAGGAATGCTTTAGCACAGTATAGCACAATGAGAATTTCCCTCACTGTCCTTCCCTGTCCCTACAAACAAGGTTTAGCACAGTAAAACACACTGACACTCTCCCTACCTATAGTTTTCTGTCCCTATAATTTTATTTTTTTTAAAGATGGTTGATGAGGAATGCTTTAGCACAGTATAGCACAATGAGAATTTCCCTCACTGTCCTTCCCTGTCCCTACAAACAAGGTTTAGCACAGTAAAACACACTGACACTCTCCCTACCTATAGTTTTCTGTCCCTATAAAAAAATTTTTTTTTAAAGATGGTTGATGAGGAATGCTTTAGCACAGTATAGCACAATGAGAATTTCCCTCACTGTCCTTCCCTGTCCCTACAAACAAGGTTTAGCACAGTAAAACACACTGACACTCTCCCTACCTATTGTTTTCTGTCCCTATAATTTTTTTTTTTTAAAGATGGTTGATGAGGAATGCTTTAGCACAGTATAGCACAATGAGAATTTCCCTCACTGTCCTTCCCTGTCCCTACAAACAAGGTTTAGCACAGTAAAACAGACTGACACTCTCCCTACCTATCCTTCTCTTTCCCTAAACTAAAGGAATCCAGGTTAAGCAAGAAAAAAAATATGTCACTGTCCCTGCCTATGCTTCTCTTTCCCTGCTCCGGAACACACTACACTAGGCTGCCGTGCTGGCGGCCTTTTATAGTGTGGGGCGTGTACTAAACACCCTCAGCAATAATTGGCCACAGGCATCCTGCCTGTGGCCAATCATTGCTCTCCTCGCTGCCGGCGCTGTGATTGGCCAAGCATGCGGGGTCACAGTGCATGCTTGGCCAATCACAGCGCCTGGATGACACTGCGATGGCGTAGTGCATTGTGGGCCGCGAATTAGGCGCGAACGGCCCAAATCGTTCGTTGTTCGGCGAACGATCGAACAGCCGATGTTCGAGTCGAACGTATGTTCGACTCGAACACCGAGCTCATCCCTAGCTATCACTGTGCTTGATTGGACAGCAAACTCGCCTGACCTAAACCCATAGAGAATTGGTGGGGTATTGTCAAGAGGAAGATGAGAGACACCAGACCCAACAATGCAGATGAGCTGAAGGTCACTATCAAAGAAACCCGGGCTTCCGTAACACCTCAGAAGTGCCACAGGCTGAATGCCTCCATGCCAAGCCGCATTGATGCAGTAATTCATGCAAAAGGAGCCCCGACCAAGTACTGAGTGCATACTATAATGTACATGGACATACTTTTCGGTAAGCCAACATTTATGTATTCAAAATCCCTTTTTTTTATTGGTCTTATGTAATATGTTTATTTGGTCTTATGTAATATTCAAATTTTCTGATATACTGAATTTGTTTTTTTTACTATCTGTAAGCCATAATCATCGAGATTAAAAGAAAGACACGCTTGAAATATATCACCCTGTGTGTAATAAATCTATATAATATATGAGTTTCAATTTTTGAATTGAATTACTGAAATAAATAAACTTTTTGATGATATTCAAATTTTATGAAATGCACCTGTGTATACATGTAGCACCCTCTACTTAGGTAGGTGCTATAACTAGGGTTTTTATGAGAGCAGGTAAATTTAGGCAGGCCTAGCTTCCCCTGTATGTTTTGATCTGTGTGGGCTGGGAGTGGCTCAGAGTAGGCTGGTGACTCACAGATAGCATCAATTCTTGGTTACCTCCCTCTGGCTTCTAAAGGATTCTAGAAGAGAGGAGGGAAAAAGAGGTAGAGGTGGAGCTGCCTGGGGTGTTCTAAGGAGCAATTGAATTGGATTGGCAGGGGGCAGGCCTCCTTAAATACCTAGAGTCAGCCCAGCTAGGGAGGAGTGGAAGAACTGAGGGTGGAGTACTAGGCTGTCGGGGCATTTGAGGGTGCCCCCCATTCTAGGGGAGTACTGGAGAGGCATGCCAAAGAGGACTGAGGGACAACAATCAGACCTGGGTGTGGAGCCAGTGAGGATTGCAATGTCACGGGCAGCAGAGTAGGGCAGCTACAGCCAGGAGCACTGGCAGGGCCTGAAGAGGGATTGCTGGGAGCAGTAGTCCCCCTAAGAACAGCAAGCACTAAAGACTCTATTTTAGCTACACAAAAAGGGACCCACGGTCCCTGCCTACAAATGGCAACTTCTAGGGCCTGACTGAGTCAGAGTTGGGCCTAACCATGTGCTAGCTGTGCCTGGAGTCAAGAGTTGTGCAGGAGAGAGGGAGTGATAGTCTGCAAGCAAATGTTGTGCAGTAGGAGTTTGAAAAAATGTTGTGTGCAAGGAGTGTACATAGTTCTGTCCCAAATTGACTGTTCTATAATTCTATTGGGCAAATATTCCCATCCCTATCCAAGTTCAAATCCCTCAATAAAATAAATAACAAGAATGTGGACTGTTCATTGACTTAAGGTGATTGGGAAGTGAATTCCGCGCTGGGCAGGATGACAGGTGGGCCACAACTTTCAGCAGCCCTTACGGGGGTACTGCTACATATACGTGTGTGTGTATATGTATATATATATATATATATATATATATATATATATATATATGTATGTTATATACAGAGCGCCCTAAGCATGACAGTTCTGCCTCCTGTTTCTTCCACTACTGATTCAGATATATTTTTTCTTCCAGTGGCACCACCAACTCGGCTAAATTTTTCCTTTCAGTGACACCACTTATGCAGGGACATATTTATTTTTAGTGATACCACCTACATAGGGACATTTTAATATTCCAGAGACACCACTCACAGTAAGTAAAACGACTGACACAGGGACATTTTTCCCTTCCATTTCTTTCCTTTCAGTGACACCACATCTTTTAATTCCAGTCACATCAACAACTCAAGGACATTTTTTTCTTCCAGTGACACCGCCAACTCAGGGACATTTTTCCTTTTCCAGCGCCACCGCCGACTCTGGAACATTTTTTCCCTTCAGTGACACCACTGTATAGAGGCCATTTTTTCATTCCAGCCACATCACCAACTTAGGAACATTTTTTCCTTTTAGTGACACCACCAACATAGGGAAATCTTTTACTTTTCCACTGTTAGCCCCATATTCATTCACCAATTTTAAACGTTTCAGTTTGCTGTAGTGCAACATAAACTTTGGTACTACATTACAAGCATTTTGGCGTATTCCAATATTGCCCTGTCCCATTCTCCACCCAATGGGCTCCCACAGGCCCCTTAGGAGTCAAGCAAGTATAGTTGGCTGACCCATCGAAAAACCAATTGGCACAGTGCCAAACGTTAGCCTTTAAGTTACCATGATCAACACTTATCTTGTAAGGGTTGCATCAGTGGTTATGCTCGGGTAGCTGAATGTATATACTCTAAAGTCTGCCCAGACACCAATATCTAACAGCCCCACCAACCCTGAAGAGTTGGGTAGGGAGGTAATATATGTTGGGAAATATTAGTAATTATTAGCACCTGTGGTGCCTCTGATTTGGTTGTAAATTTGTAATTGCCTTTATGAGCTTGTACCTGTATTTGTGAAAGCTGAGGCCTTTCTCCCCATCTCTAAAATCAGTGTCTTTTAAAAATAATACTTTACATAACCTCAGCAGATGGGAAGAATTTTCGATCAGCACATAGGAGGAGTGTTTAGTGTCTATACTATAAAGAGGCTGGTGAATGTCCTTGAGTCATCTTTGATTGCAACTATTAATACACAAGCAGATACAAAACCAGAACATGCACTTGTGAAGAAAGCATGTAGTCTCTAAGTAGTGCCCACCCATCCACTTATAAGCATTAGGGAATTCCTTAAGTATCTACTTATCTGTAATGGTGGAAACACAGTCTATTTCATGTAGCATAGACTCAGAAAATGGTGTTGTTGGTTGCTAGAGAATTTCTACAACACCATTTCACATGTACTAGTCAGTGTCATCTTAAGAGCATTATAGGCCCCCGGGCAATACGGTGCGCTGGGGCCCTGTCTACACAATCACGCACGAGAATTTTTTACTGACAAAAATCATGACATTTACTGGCAGAACAACATTTTTTACTGCCACTGCAAAAAGGTACCTAAAATTACAGTTTTCAGTGCCAAACAGTGCAAATGTCAGTATTTAAACTATAAACATATAGATTGTGCTATTAGCAATGTGTTTATGTTAAACAAAAGTAAAAAAAAAACATTTCTTCATTGACATGAAGGTTAGGTTACTATAACACAGCCAGCACAGAGTTTCCTCTTACATCAGAGTCTGCAGGATTCCCCCTTACAGTGAAAGGGAACTCTTATGTAAAGGGCAATGCTGCAGATCATTATGTAAGGGGAAACGCTGATGTAAGGGGGGGCTCTGGTGACCAGAGACCACCTTATATCAGAGTCCACTGCTTTCTCTTTACATCAGAGTTCCCACTTACATCAGAGCAACAGACCACCCCCCCCGATCTCTATGTGCAAGCTGCACAGGCAGCCAGACAGCCACTCACCGTACGACACCGACCAGGGCACTCTGTGTCTGTACTGGCTGGTGGCTGGGCAGGTTACAGGCTCACGAAAACCGGCACTGCCGACAGGGGTCCGACTCCGCCACACTCTGCTTCAAGCCTGCTGTGCTGTCTGCTCTGACAACTCTACTCTGTCCATTCACCCTCAGCTCCTCCTGCTTTTTTTTTTTCAAGTCTGGCGGGTGTGGCTAACGTCATCATCGGAGGACAGACAGAGGCAGCACTCGTGGAGGATCGGATCTTCTCTGCCATTTCCGCAAACTGCGCATGCACAGTTCTGACCTGCCGCTTCCCACCATTTTTTACTGGGGTCGATGGGCAGCCGGTGGGGCCCCCCAGGCAAGTGTGGCCCCCGGGCAACTGCCCAGCGTGCCCAATGGAAAAGATGGCCCTGGTACTAGTCTCAATGGCTGTGCAAATTGATGACTTATATTTCTTAGTCTTTCTTAATTTAATTCAATTTTAATTGTCTTATGAATGGATACATAGATAACCTTGAGATGGAGTTGAGATATTGGCCTAGGCTGCGACGATGAGCATGTCTACATAGCATTAGCAACACACATAAGCCTGTAAATTCATCAATACCTTCAGTCCAACTGATGATTTTCTATTTATTTATTTATTTATATACAGTATAAAGTCCTGATAAGGTGGAACCCCCTATGTCCACCAAATATGTTAGCTGCATATGGCTCTTTCATTTGTTTGGAATGAGCAGTGCACGTTGGTAGCAGTCAAGTGCACTGGTACAAATCCCACAGTCCATAGAGCATCTCAGGAGCGAGCAAGAGAGGGTGGTTCATACAGTGGAACCATGGAGAATGAATGTAGGCACCCTAGTAGACACTTTAACTTTGAACAAGATCACCAAATAACCATTGATGGTTTTCCATGAAGAAATAACAACAGTCACGGTATTGTTCATTGCTTGTCATTTATTATCATTATATTAAGGTAAATGCATGCAGCAGGAAGGGGAAGGGAACATGAGGGGTGCAAAAAGGTAAGGTAGGTCCAAAAATGGTGAGATGACTGAAGGTTGTATGAAGGCTTATAGTCTGCATATAAAAGGCAGATTGGGTCCAAACGAGGTGAGGTGTATGAAGGTTTATATTCTGCATATATAAGGCAGTCTTTTCCAGCATCTGACAGAAATCCATTGTCCAGCTGAGTAAGGGAAGAAAACAAGAGAGATATTAAATAGGCGCTCTTGTGAAAATGATCTTACTGTAGAGAATCGGTTAAGAAGGGGTGCTTGTACATCAAAATTCCTTACACAAGGCTCTTTTATACCTGCATGCATTGCATACACACAACAAAGTGATATAAAGTCCTAACACAGTTTAACATAATCTTAACACACTCCCTGTCTTGGGGTGACAACTCTGCTTAGTACAGTTGTCACCTTAGGCAGTAGTGTATTTAGGTTTTGTGCTGCCCTAGGCCTGACTAAACGCGTGCACCCCCTAATTTAAATATGACCCACCCTTTCCTGTCAAGGCCACACCCCTTTCAGTTTAAGACCCACCCTAAAATTTTCGAGTGGGGACACTAGTTCTTAGGGCCTGGGGGGGCAATGGATTCCCTTAATTTACATAGATTTCCTCTCACTTCCTGTTTGGCTATGGGGCAGGAAGTGAAGGGAAATCTCTGCAATGGGTCAGGGATGGTACAAAAGAAACTGACAGGGGCTATAACCCTCCCTTACTCTATCCAAAAAAAAAAAAGTGTTGCCTATAGTTCTACTTTAAGCACAAATTTCTGATAATTTTATGGAGAGGACTAAAAAGATATAAACATGCCAGTGGTACAGCAGAAAACATATAGCACAGTGAGGAAGGTTTGTGGTCCAGGCTGACAGGACAGTGTAAAGCAAGCTGCTTCTAATTTTGACTAACAGTGTAGCACAAGCCGGCGGGGACTCTTTTTGTGCTGCCCCCCTGCAAAGTGCTGCCCTAGGCCTGGGCCTTGTTGGCCTAGGCCAGGATACAGCGTTGACCTTAGGACAGGAAGTGAGTTGATGGCAGGTATACCAGGTTAAATTCAGTGGCAGCCCATCCACATGGCACAGGAGCGCCGCCCCCCCTAATCCATGCGCCCGGTCCCTAATCTACATGCAGGGCGCTGGACGCATGGATTTCAATGTTTTTTTTTCTGAAGCACGTGATTAGGGCCAGAGGCTCTATATGGCTTCAAAAAGGGTGGGCTCACACCCACCCCACACACTTGTGTGACAATAGCTAATTAATATTTGCTATTATCTTCCTGACTCTCCTCCCAGGCCAACCAGGAAGTGGGTCCTGAGACCCAATTGGCTGCCGAGGAGGAAGCCACCGAGGAGGAGGAGACGCAGGAAGGATCCGAAGCTGCCTGCGACCTAGAGGGGGTAAGTGCCGGGCTGGTGGGCCGATGGAAGAGCGAGCAACAGGGGGGTTGTGTTTGTTTGCTGCCCCCCCCCCCCCAAATGGAGCACCAGCCGACACTGGTTAAAATAAAGGGAAAAAGTTGTGAAAAAAAACAAATGCAGCGACCACATTTAAAGACCTGTAAGCTGCAATACTTTTGTTCTTTATGTATTTTGTTCTTTGCGTTGTGCTTAACCACTTGCCGCCAAATCACGTAGCAGCTGCAGCCATCACACACCGGTATCGGTTTTTAGAGCACACGGTCGGCTATCTTGTAATAACAATTGATGAATTCACTCAATTGTTATTACACACAGCGGGAGGGGATGTACCCCCCCCTCCCGCTGCCTTCCACCGCTCGCCTGGGCTCTTCCGTCCAACCGAGGGAGGTCGGAGACCCGAAGAAAGCCGGAATCGGCTTTGATCGGGTCTCGGATGTAGTAACCTGGAAGTGATGTCATGACATCACTTCTTGATTACTGGAGTCTTAAAGGCGCCAGTTTTAGAAAATCAAAAGTATTCAAAAACATTGATCTTGATGTTTTGAATGCTTTCAAGTGCAAAGGAGGGATTTGGGGTCTTGTAACCTACCCTTACCCATGTGACAGCATTGGACCAATCACCAAGCTATGTTAAGATGAGTGATTCACACGTTTTACAAATCTGGAAGGTCTGGGAATTTTCTTTGCTCCCAGAGCTGAACAGAGTGGCGGGGCAAAGGGTAGGTGAATATGTGCTGCTGAAGAGGGGAAACATTAAAGAGAACTTGTTGCTGATATCTAGTTTAGTTGGAGACCAGTTGTTGATTTCAGTAGTAGTCGATTTGGTGGTACTTACTTGCTACATTTAGGGCAACGCACCATCTTCCTATACATTTGCGTTGTCGGCGGCCAAAGTTGGTATAGCTCAATTTTGTCCCATCAACATTGCGGTATCTGCGGAACTGCAAGAAGGATGTAAAGAAAAACATTTACGTCAGTCTCCACAAACATATTAAATATAATAATGCCTTTCTACAGAATGATCACAACCTCTCTTACTGAAACCTCTTACAGTTCCATATACTGTATACTAAGCAGACAAGGGGAGTAATGGGTGAAGGTAGAAGGCAAAGTCACATAGCTATGTGTTTAAAGTGGAAGTAAACCCTCCTATCATTTTCAGGCAAGGAAGCTGCCATCTTGGCCTCTGTTTAATCTTCAACTGCCATGATGCTGCACATGTGATCAGTTATGACACCAGCCATTGGATGGTTTGACAGTTTGGTTGAGAGCACAACCAATGTGATAGTTGGCATTCCCGGCATGCCGGGAATGTAACTGCTTTTTGAAACTGTTAAATCGATGGGTTTACTTCCGCTTTAAATGTCAGCCTTAGCTTTTAGACTCTGTAAACAACAGATTTTTTAACAGAACAGCTAAGAGTAAACAGGTTAACACATGTTAAGGAGCTCCACCTAATGGCTAGACAGAAAAATAAAAAGCATATTCATAAACAACGTTTCATAATTATCCAACTTTATTTATTTCTGTTCTGGCCTCTGAAAAAGTAAAGTAAACATATTTAAAAGCAATATACACACGCCGACAACTTTATTAGGTACACCTATTCAATTGCTTGATAACACAAATTGCTAATCAGCCAATCACATGGTAGCAACTCAATGCATTTAAGCATCTTGACGTGAAGAAAACGACTTGCTGAAGTTCATCAGAATGGGAAAGAAAGGGGATTTAGGTGACTTTAAATGTGGCATGGTTGTTGGTGCCAGATGGGCTGGCCTGAGTATTCGATCTACTGGGATTTTCAAGCACAACCATCTCTAGGGTTTACAGAGAATGGTCTGAAAAAGAGAAAATATCCAGTGAGCGGCAGTTGTGTGGAAGAAAATGCCTTGTTGATGTCAGAGGAGAATGGGCAGACTGGTTTAGAATGATAGAAAGGCAACAGTAACTCAAATAACCACTCGTTACAACCAATAGCCGAGCTATGTGTAAGCATCATGCCTCGATGTGAAACGCGTTAGCCTTGTTCCCTGTATGTCCACTTTTAAATTTTTGATTGCTTTGGATTGTTTTTGAAAACTTTTGGATTTTTACTTTTTCAAAATAAACGTTTGAACAGAGTGCGGCAGTCCAGGAAATTTTCTTTCTCAACAGGAAAATGAGGCTAAAATTTGCACAGGCTCACCAAAATTGAATAGAATAGAAGATTGGAAAAAAGTTGCCTGGTCTGATGAGTCTCGATTTCAGCTGCGACATTGAGATGATAGGGTCAGAATTTGGCATAAACAGAAAAGCATGGATCCATCCTGCCTTGTATTAACGGTTCAGGCTGGTGGTGTAATAGTATGGGGCAGTGGCGGCCGCTCCATTAGAGGTGCAGGGGCATCGCCCCCCGATCCATGCGTCCGGCCCCTAATTTACATGCAGGCCGTTGGATGCATGTTCCAATGATTTATTTATTTATTTTTTAACCATGTGATTAGAGCCGGAGGCTCTAATTGGCTTCATTTGTGTGACAATAGAGAATTAATATTCTCTACTGTCTTGCTGCTTCTTCTCCTGGCCAATCAGGAAGCGGATCCTGAGACCCGATTGGCCGAGAGTCCTAAGTTCTGATTGGCCAGGAGGAGAAGCAACTGCAAGGACTCAGGAGGAGACACAGGCCTGGATGGGGTAAGTGCGGGCCTGATGGGCGAGCGGAGCGGCGATAGATCTGGCGACAGGGGAAGCAGCATTTGATCGAAGGGGGGTGGTTGGCTGGCTGGGGGAGGGGGAGGTGGCTGGCTGGCTGGGTGGGGCCGCCAGCCGCCCCCCACAAAATAAATTATGCACCAGCTGCCACTGGTGTATGGGATATTTTCTTAGCACACTTTGGGCCCCTTAATACCAACTGAGCATCGTCTAAACGCCACGGCCTACCTGAGTATTGTTGCTGACCGTGCCTATCACTTTATGACTACAGTGTACCCATGGCTCCTTCCAGCAGGATAATGTGCCATGTCACAAAGTTCAAATCATCTCACCACTGGTTTCTTGAACATGACAATGAGGTCACTGTACTCCAATGGCCTCCACAGTCCCCAGATCTCATCCAATAGAGCACATTTGGGATGTGGTGGAATGGGAGATTTGCATCATGGATGTGCAGCCGACAAATCTGCAGCAACTGTGCAATGCTATCATGTCAGTATGGAACAAAATCTCTGGGGAATGTTTCCAACACCTTGTTGAATCTATGCCACACAGAATTAAGGCAGTTCTGAAGGTAAAAGGGAGTACAACCCGGTACTGGCAAGGTGTACCTAACAAAGTGGCAGTGAGTGTACATTTCCTTTAGGTTCGATGGACATGTGTCTTTTTAAACCTATTTAACTATGTATGCCATTGTCCCTAAGGGGACTCAATGGCTGGCCATGGCCTTCACTGTTGTTGCTCCCGGAGGCCTCTTTGTACGTGCTTGTTATCTGGATCTTTCATTAAGTCTAAGGCTGTATAATTCATATACATGATTTTAAATGTAGTGGGGTGTTAAATTTAGGGGAAGTGTCTGAGTGATAATTAGGCTCAGACACACTAATTGTTAGGGTTAATGGACCATTTCTGTCCATGGGAGATGGTGTTGGTGTGCAGTTCCCTGTGGCTTACAGGTGGCGCTGTTGCCGTAAGCCAGGGTTGAACCGCTGATACAGGGCTGTGTTTTTTTTGTCCCCTCTCGGCAGTAGTACGGCAGGGCGGGGAACCTGCTGTGCCTGTCGGGAGAGGGTATAAAAGGGGGCAGCCATCTTCCATTGGGGTCTGTCTTCGTCCACGCCCAGGCACCTTCAGCCTGGGTGCGTGTGTTATCTCTGGGTGCCCTAGGCCCGGAGGCCTGGTTCCTGTTCCATCCCAGACTGAGGTGAGGTACTATTTTAAAGGCCCGGGGCCCAGCAACCTTCGGCTGGGGTCCGCTAGGAATCGAGAGCTCCCAGGGTGCCGCCTTGCGAGGGGACCCGTATCTGAGATGAGGAGGCCAGGGAGGTGACCCTTTCAGAAGACCCAGCGCAGAGTCGTGGTGATGGTGAGGGCCTCTGGCAACTCTCCGGAGGGATGGGTTTCTCCTAGACATGGGCCAAATACTTCAAGAAGGTAGTTCACCAAGTCAGTGGCAGTGACTTCATAGGGCAAGGTCCTATTCACCAGGTCAGTGGCAGTGTCCAGTTCTCCAAGTCAGTGGCAGTGACTTTTATTCACCAGGTCTGTGGCAGAGACCAACCTCACGGTCTGTGGCAGAGATCGTGCACCAAAACTGTTTGTGAAACCTGAACAGTCCGAGTAAATCATTAGAGTTTGTGCCTGGACCTCCTCCCACCTAAGCTGTCCTGTGTCTTGTTCCAACCTGTCTGCTATTTGTTATCCAGTGTGAAATAAATATAGAAGTTGGACTTTCAGTTGGTGTGGACAGTTACATTGCTGGGGAGAAATAAAGACTCGCCTCTATTCAAGATAGAGGTGAGAATCAACCTCGGGAGGATTCAACTCCAGCTGCAGGCAGGCCCAAACTAACACAGCTCAACCTCCTCACACAGGAGGGTAAGGGCTTGTGGTGCGGTGTGCCTCTCTCTGCCTGCGAGGAGCCTAATTAAATGCAGGTAAAGACAGAGGGGTTTGTGCGCTACACGTGGGGGCTCGAGTCCGGGATGTGTTTGCGGTTGGAGAGTGTGAAGAACCCCCCCAGAGTTTGAACTTTATTCCCCAGTGAAGTTCCGTGGAGGTCGGCCATATTGAGAACTGCGCTACAAGGAGAACCATGACTGCGTAGTTCGTGGGCGTGCCAGAGAGAAGGCCTGCGAACGATGCAGAAGATGGGAGGAGTCTGGCCATGTGTGGAGTTGCACGTGGGGACTTTGGCGCGAAAGGGACAGTGCACGATGGAACAGCAAGAGGATAACATGGCTTCTCATGCCTCATGGGTTTCCCGGCTACTACTACCATGAAGATGACTTAATTTGCTGCTCCCTTGACGGATACAGGGATTCGGCTCAAGCCCCAGGAACGTTTTGCCCTCTACGTTTGCAAAGATGTGGAGGCCCTCGGAGTGATTTGGCCCGGCTGCTCGGGACTGGTGGTTCATCTGAAGCCATTCTGGCGATGCAAGCAATGTAAGGAGTACTTGTTTGAGGTGGAGCAACCTACAGAAAAGCCTCGGGCTTTCCACCTAAATTGCCTTACGGGCGCCACCACTCTGGAAGGAGGAATCAGAGCTTACACAGCCACCCCTGCGTGCACTGTCGGGACTTCGGAGGAAGTCACAGAGGAGACTGTTTCAAATGAGAGACCGGAGGATGCTGCTTCGGTCACCACAGAGTCCTTTCTCCCACCGCCCAAGAGGAAGATCGGGTTCGTGAAAGCTTCCCGCGGCCATGGTGGAGCTACGCCCCAGCGCTTGCCCGGAACGGATGCATCCAAAGGGAAAAGTCCCAGACATCCTGGCTCAGCTACAAGCCGAGGGAAGAGACTCTGTCCAAGGTCCCAAGTGTTGGGGATTCACATGCCCGTGAATTAGTCGGAGGCGGTGACTCGTCCTCTACCAAGAGTTACCTGCCTGCGGAGGAGTGTGAGACCTTCGATCTGGAGTTCATCTCTGGTGCGGGAGATGACACCGCTATAGATGAACTTTTTGAACGGAAGGGTTGGGATAAGATGCCCATGGCCTTGTCCCGTAGTGCTAGGAACTCACCCATGTCCATTGGGGATAGTACGCCCCGGGTGGAGGCCTCAAGGCCTGAGGAGGGATCTGTCCCCTTGTTTGCCCTTTCACCGTTGGAGACGCCTGCATCAGCTACGGAGACAAGACGGGTGTCGCTGCGGGCCCCTGTGACTTGTCCTGAGGTAGTTAAAGTACCTCGGCACCCGGATGCCATCGTCTTGCCCGGCACGGGAGACCGTGCTACAATGCCACCATTGTCCCGATTACAGAGACTTTTCAATCAGAAAGTTGCAAGCGAGTATGGGTGGGATTACCCGTACCTGCCCAAAGAGCTTTTATTTGAAGTAGAGGCCTGCAGACACCGGTAGTATGCGGACTTTATATGGACACACATTAAAGTACCCCAGGCCCGAAGATACTTTTCATGTTTACCTGCAGCTACCCAGAGATACAAAGACTGTAAGGCTGCCTGGATGTTGGGTCGGCACATTTATGCGGACAAGGTACTTATTTGCAGGAAGGACAAAGACAATGTTGAGTACCACATTGATACCTTTGACAAGCATTGGAAGCCGCTGGTGTTGCCTGACCTTTAAGAGACAAGACTCTTATTTTTGCTTTGTGTTTTTTTTTAAGAGTGCACTCTTTAAAAACCCAGGAACTTTGCCCTAACAAAAGGGGTATTCTACTCACTCTCCCTACCACAAAGATACAAGGACTTTGGGGTTGTAGATAGTTCAGGGCCACAGTCAAGGAGAAGAGAATTGGCCAACATCAGTGTCTTAACCACAACACTACCACTAGGTTGCGGTGTTGTGCAACTATTATATTGCTAGTGATGATGCAGTTTACTTTTGGAAGGAAGGGATTTTCCTCTCAGGGAGAATCTGTTCATTCCAACTGATGTAATTTTAGATGTGTGTGTTTTTTCTTCCCCTGTAGGCGGACGCCAAGCAAGACTACTGAGTATGGGGTAGATCTTAGTTATTGCAGGCGGGAGGGAAATGTAAATAACCATTGAAAGTATTTTATGTGACATTTAATGTTTTAATGTGCACATGTGTGATTTCTTCTTTCCCTTTTATGTCTCACCTCCTTTCCCCATGTTGGGTTCCGGCACAAACAGGCAGTTTTTTTTTTAAATTGTCCTTTTTTTGTAGTTCAGTCTCTGGATTGGGCCTGTGCTGGCTCAGACTTGAGAGGTATGGGTTTTTGTTCCAGACACTGGGGACCAGAGTCAATTTAGTGGGGGGGGGATGTGTAGCAGGGTGTTAAATTTAGGGGAAGTGTCTGAGTGGTAATTAGGCTCAGACACACTAATTGTTAGGGTTAATGGACCATTTCTGTCCATGGGAGATGGTGTTGGTGTGTAGTTCCCTGTGGCCTACAGGTGGCGCTGTTGCCGTAAGCCAGGGTTGAACCGCTGATACAGGGCTGTGCTCTTTTTGTCCCCTCTCGGCAGTAGTACGGCAGGGCGGGGAACCTGCTGTGCCTGTCGGGAGAGGGTATAAAAGGGGCGGCCATCTTCCATTGGGGTCTGTCTTCGTCCACGCCCAGGCACCTTCAGCCTGGGTGTGTGTGTTATCTCCGGGGTGCTCTAGGCCCAGAGGCCTGGTTCCTGTTCCATCCCAGACACCTTCAGGCTGGGGTGAGGTACTATTTTAAAGGCCCGGGGCCCAGCAACCTTCGGCTGGGGTCCGCTAGGAATCGAGAGCTCCCAGGGTGCCGCCTTGCGAGGGGACCCGTATCTGAGATGAGGAGGCCAGGGAGGTGACCCTTTCCAAAGACCCAGCACAGAGTCGTGGTGACGGTGAGGGCCTCTGGTAACTCTCCGGAGGGATGGTTTTCTCCTTTACATGGGCCAAATACTTCAAGAAGGTAGTTCCCCAAGTCAGTGGCAGTGACTTCATAGGGCAAGGCCCTATTCACCAGGTCAGTGGCAGTGACCAGTTCTCCAAGTCAGTGGCAGTGACTTCTATTCAGCAGGTCTGTGGCAGAGACCAACCTCACGGTCTGTGGCAGAGACCAACCTCACGGTCTGTGGCAGAGATCGTGCGCCAAAACTGTTCGTGAAACCTGAACAGTCCGAGGAAATCATTAGAGTTTGTGCCTGGACCTCCTCCCACCTAAGCTGTCCTGTGTCTTGTTCCAACCTGTCTGCTGTTAAAACACTTCAATACAGGGCTTTTTGTACCTATTCAATACCGGGCCTATTTTGGCACTTCTCTCCTACATGTACAAATCATCATTCTTTTGCTAGAAAATTACTCAGAACCCCCAAACATTATACATGTTTTTTTAGCAGACACCCTAGGGAATAAAATGACGGTCATTGCAACATTTTTTCTTGCACAATATTTGCAATAATTTTTCAAACGCCTTTTTAAAAAAAAAAATGGTTTCATGAATTAAAAAATAACAAAACAGTAAAGTTAGCCCAATTTTTGGGGAAAATATGAAAGATAATGTTACGCCGAGTAAATAGATACCTAACATGTCACGCTTTAAAATTGCGCACACTCATGGAATGGCGCCAAACTTCGGTACTTAAAAATCTCCATAGGCGACGCTTTAATTTTTTTTACAGGTTACCAGGTTAGAATTACAGAGGAGGTCTAGTTCTAGAATTGTTGCACGCGCTCTAACGCACGCGGCGATACCTCACATGCGTGGTTTGAACGGCGTTTACATATGTGGGCGACTTACGTGTGCATTCGCTTCTGATCGCGAGCTACCGGGGACAGGGGCGTTTTAATTTTTTATTTTATTTATTTATTTATTTTACTTATTTATTTATTTTTTTACAATGATTTTACTTTTTTTTTTTTTGATCACTTTTATTCCTATTACAAGGAATGTAAACATCCCTTGTAATAGGAATGTGTGTGACAGGTTCTCTTTTTTGAGAGATGCGGGGTCAATAAGACCCCACATCTCTCCTCCAGGCTGGAAAGCATGAGATCAGTGAAATTTTTTTCACTGATTTCATACTTACAGCCGCAATGGCGGCTTTGTTTACATTTGAGACCCTGGCGTGACGTCATCACATCGCGCCCGGGCCTCTGACGATCATAGAGATGACTGGTGACCATCTGGTCACCAGTCATCTCTATGCTCATCACGTGACTCCACCAACGATGCCGGAAGATTCGCTCCGGGTCCCCGATCGCACGGGGGAGCCCGGAGAAGCACCAGATGGCGGCGGGAGGGGGGGTGTCCCCTCCCGCCGCCTATAAGAACGATCAAGCGGCGGAACCGCCACTATGATCATTCTTATGGTGCACAGAATCGCCGGCACTTCAAAAGGATATCTGAATGATGCCTCTAGCTGCAGGCATCATTCAGATATCCCCCTACAAAGCCGAGGACGTCATATGACGTCCACCCAGGATGGGAGATCCCATCTGTGGACGTCATTTGTCTATGGCTGGGTAGGGAAGTGGTTAAAGAGACTATTTGTTATCCAGTGTGAAATAAATATATATAGAAGTTGGACTTTCAGTTGGTGTGGACAGTTACATTGCTGGGGAGAAATAAAGACTTGCATCTATTCAAGGTAGAGGTGAGAATCACCCTCGGGAGGATCATAACTCCAGCCGTAGGCAGGCCCGAAACTAACACCGCTCAACCTCCTCACACAGGAGGGTACGGGCTTGTGGTGCGGTGTACCTCTCTCTGCCTGCGAGGAGCCTAATTAAATGCAGGTAAAGACAGAGGGGTTTGTGCGCTACATAAAGAAAAAACTTTTTTTTTTTTTTTTTTAGAAAAGGTCATTTAATTTTGTTTCTTCCCTTTAGCACTTCACCACACAACTAAATGTGATTTACAACAAGCAGGTGAAAGGTTTGAACCTTTAATTTCTAGGTTGGAAGCATTTTTCTCTGGACAAGTGACCAGAGACTGCAGTCATGCCCAAAAGCACTCTGAGAAATCAGCTAAATCTGTTTGCAGTTAATTGCATGAAACCCAGGTTGAAGGTAAATGGAAGAGACTTTCCCAGCCACAATTTGTCTTGCAGAAGTGGTTCAGCGACTGAAAATTAAACAATGAGGAAACTGATACTCACAAATGGTTTCATGACACCGATCCATGCAAGCTTCTGATTATAGCGTCTGGCAAAGGCTCTCAGTTGGTTGTTGACACAGGAATTTTGTACAGAACACAGATTTCCTCTCCGACATTTGCACACACGCTGGGGAGGCAACACAAGAGTACATTTCCTTATTGTGCATCAAAGGATACAGAGCCATCATATTATTTCTTACTCATAGTGTTATGTGTCACCTACAGGTGATTGGAACCCAGAGCCACCATATTATTCTTTACTCATAGGGGTGCCTATTCTGGGGTAACTGGACAATCTGCTTCTCAGGGTGCAATCTGCTCAGCTTCTAGAGCAACAATGTATCTCTCACAATGTTCTCCCTGAAGAGGCTGACGAATTTCAAATATTGCACTGGCACCAATGCTGACCTCTGGAGAATGAGAATATCTGATCATCCGACTGCCTTTAGTGCCTTTAGTGCTGTCAGAAGACATTAGTCTTCATCAAAACTTAACATGGGTCTCCTAGAGCATCCTGTCGCAATTTCATTATTAACATCATCTGCTCAAGACCTGATGAAGGGCAGGGCCCTGCACCCATCCCATCCTCGAAAGACGTTGACTGTATCTGATGTTCTTAACCATTACATTTTTCAAAACTGCTTTCAAGTGAGATGGACTTTTTACACACCCAAGAACTCCTTTGTGGTCACCAGGATGAGAAGAGAGGAGATTCAACTGGTTATTGTATTGTGATGATATGTACAGTCTTACTAACACATACCAAACACCATAGAACAACCCAAAGTAAATTCTTCTGCTTCTGATGATCACAGTGATACCACATAACCCAAACCCATACCCTGATCTAGCTATTTATTTTTAATTATTATTATTATTATTATTATTCTTTTTTTTTTTTTTTTTTTTACACACAAATTTTATTGTTCATCTTTTTTTTTCTTTCCTTGCTAGAGAAGAAAAGTGTACAGTGTATCCTTTTCTCCACTTAAGAGGAGAAAAAACAAAAAAAAAGGGGGTGGGATGTACAGTGACTGATCACAGTGATAGCCAATCCAGAGGCTATCACAGCAATTAGGTGATTGGGAACCGGTCCTCCTGTTTCCTGATCATTAGTATAAGACCCGTGGCTCTCAATGAGTGCCAAATGTCTGTGCTGGAAGGGCGCTGTGCATCATGGTAGGTAAAATAGAAAAATAGAAAGAAACTCCAATCCCTGATGCCTCGTACACACGACTGGTTTTCCCGTAGGAAAAACTGCCATGACAGCTTTTGGCCGGGGAAACCGGCCGTGTGTATGCTCCATCGCAGTTTTCCCGACGAGAAAACTGCGGGAAAAAAAAAAGAGAACTTGTTCCCTTTTTTCCCGCCGGGATTCCCGGCGGTCTTTTTCCCGTCGTGAAAACCGGTCGTGTGTATGCTTTTCCGAGGGGAAAAAAAACGCACATGCTCAGAATCAAGTATGAAACGGGAGCGCTCGTTCTGGTAAAATTAGTGTTTGTAATGGAGATAGCACATTCCTCACGCTGTAACGGACTGAAAAGCACGAGGTTGAAAAGCGCGAATCGTCTCTCACCAAACTTTTACTAAGACGAGGATCAGCAAAAGCAGCCCAAAGGGTGGCGCCGTTTGAATGGAACTTCCCCTTTTTAGTGCTGTTGTACGTGTTGTACATCACCGCGCTTTGGGTGGGCGGTATTTGGCCTGAACGTGTGTATGCAAGGCAGGTTTGAGAGGAATCCCGTCGGGAAAAACGAGCACTGTATTTTTAAAAATCGTAACTCGGTTTGCGAGTGTTGTCTCGCAAACCGAGCACCATTCAGGCCAAAGCGGTGTGCAGTACCACGTTTGGCCTGAGGTGAGGGGGTGCCGGAGCCGAGCAGAGCCGAACGTCGCCGTTCGGAAATGCACAACACGGCCTGAAGACAGCACGACTGATCTCTGCAAATCTTGGGAACAAAGTCTTTCCGAGGTTTGCCGAGGTCATCCAAGGTGTCCTCGGGCCTTTTCAGCCGTTTCAGAGGCTCTCCGGCGCCCCCCTGCCTCTGGCCGCATGCGGTATTGCATGCCATTGAAGTCAATGAGGAACAAATTATTTTCCATTGACTTTAATGGGGAAACTCGCTTTGATTTGCGAGTTCTTCGGATTACGAGCATTCTCCTGGAACGGATTATGCTCGTAATCTGAGGTTCCACTGTAATGGGAAATTTAACATTTTACAGGTGTGACCAGAAAAGGAGGAGAGGGCAAATTTTCCAGTGGGAAAACCTGTCCCAATGACAACTGTAAAATGTGAGATATCCATGTCACTGGAAAAGGAAGTGCAGGGAAAAAAAAGCTCTTCCTGCTCTGGTGACAGGCATACACTTGGACAGGAAGTGGGAAAAAAAACAAAATGATTACACAAACAGCAAGAATGTTTTTGTAAGTAGAGTGGGGGAATGCTGGAATTGTCCACACTCTATACTATATAAAAGATAAAAGTTTGTGGCTTACTGAAAAATAAAATGTCTATTAAAGCCCTTCAGATGTCTTCTGCAGGTGGAAAATGACAGCTGGGATCTAAATGGCTATTTTCTGCCCATGCCTCCACTAGCCCCTCCTCCTGGGGGCATGTCTGCATTACAAAACAGAGCACATTCCATCATGTTTACGCACCTGAGCCCTTCTGAAACTCCGTCCGCGGGTATAGAGCCTGTAATGGCAGGTGGCTTCAGAGTCACATTCCAGTGAGGTATTGTGGCTCATCTCTAACTCAAGGTCATTAAGATCGGCTTCCTCTGGGTCCTCGGGCAAGTCATCAGCTTCCTCTAGATCCTCGGGTAAGTCATCAGCTTCCTCTAGATCCTTGGGCATGTCATTGTCATTCTCCTGGCTGCTTGGATCGACTAGTTCATCAACCTCATTTTCGAAACAATCTTCTGAAAAATTTGTGTTTTACAATTAGGAAGTCAAATGGTGTCAAACCACACCAAGAGCTCACCGTGCCAATTGATCTCTGAGTTACTCCATGAAATGGGAAATGCAGAGATAGATTCATCCGACATTCTAATAAGATTGTCAGTCTCTCTGCCTGAAATTGATATATTATTTCTGGGGAGAATTGGACAGCACCTAATTTCAGATCTCCCAAGAATTTTGTTAACCAAATCTAAGAATCTATATTCCCAACTCCACCCACCTTCATAATTATAAAGCCCAATTCTATTTTCAGTTTAAATCAGCTAAATATTGTTCAGGTGCATTCAAACACAAGGTGTGAAAAGGCTAACAGATTTTTTTTTTTTTATAACAGCCACAGGCTGAGTAGAAACATTGGTCCCATGCCAGCTTGCTGCAGAGAATAACCTCTCTGTGGGAAAGCATCGGTCTCTCTGCAGAGGTCCAACACTCCCCTAGCTGAGTCAGACCTATAGCTCTACAATAAGAAAAGCTCATGTGCAGTGCTGGTTGGAATGCTGGGGCTCTGATTCAGCAGGGATCTGCTGGACCACTGCAGAGGGCCCACTGCTTCCAAACAAAGAAGAAAAGTGTCCTTCTCTGCAGCATTCTGGCATGGGACAGGCCTTTCTACTCAGACTGTGGCTGAATTCTAAAGAAAACAAACCATAGTGCATTACACACCTTTTGTTTTGAAGCTCCTAAAGTGCATTTAGCTAATTTTAAACACAGTGATGTTAAACCCAAATATTATTAAAGGTATAATCAGTGGCGACTGGTGTTTTTTGTGGGGGTGGCAAACAACCACCCATCCCCTCCCAGCGACACCCACCCCCCCCCCACTGTTTGCTGGGTCAGTCCGGCACTTACCCCATCATGGCAGGCAGCGTGGTGCAGCGGCTGCAAGTCCTCTCCTCCATGGCGGCTTCCAGCCCCTCCTGTCCTCCTCCTAGGCGTCCAATAGGATCGCCTGTCCTTTCAGCCAATCAGGTAACCAGTGTTAAAACCTGCTTCCTGATTGGCCTGGAGGAGGATCAGTGTTACAACAGTGAATATTGATTCGCTGTTGTAACACACCTGGGTGGTCTCGGAGCGCACTCTCTGCGACCCAAGCCCACCCTATATTGAAGCCTATTAGAGCCTCTGGCTCTAATCTGTGCTTCAAAAAAACACCCCCTCCGCATTGGAATACATGCGCCGGTGTCCTGAAAGGGACACATGGATAGGATGGATGCACCCGTGCGCCCTTAATGGACGGGCCTTTCCCTGCGTATAAAATAAAGTATTATATTACAACTTACCAATTCTTAGATGTGGTGACTGCATTAGTTTTCTTTTATTAAGCTTTTTTTTTCTTTGTCTTTCATCTGGTGATGCCAGGTATTTTTCAACTTCCTTTATCAGACCAAACTGTTCAGCAAAAGTGGCAGATAGAGGGTTGAGACAAACCATTTAACAATGACAGGGGTGCTTATCATGATCAGATTTTCTTAATTTATGTAAAACCTTTAACAAATGTAAAGCTGGTCAGTTTTTTCCATTTTGGGATAGTCAAGTTCATCTAAATCTGCTATTGCATCTGACAGATTGATAATGCCGGTGTCCCAAGGCGTTTCCCCTTTTTCATGGAGGAGACATGCTAGGACAGGAGGTGTATTACTGGCCGGATCACCAGGTAAAAAAAAAAAAAAAAAACAACCTCAAAAAGAAAACCAATGCATTCACCTCATTCAAAAGGAGAACTTTAAGCAAAACTTTTTTTTTTTTTGGATAGAGTAAGGGAGGGTTATAACCCCTGTCAGATTTTTTTTTTGTGCCATTGGGGAGATTTACCTTCACTTCCTGTTCCATAGCCAAAACAGGAAGTAAGGAAATTCTTGCAAATTTGGGATTTTCTTTTACTTTCACTTTCAATGCTAATAGTAAACAGGACAAATAGAGAGGGTAAATCTCCCTAATGGGGGGCACAGGCAGCTATAAATCCTAATAGATGTTCAAAACCATCCCCATTCTATCTAAAAAAAGAAAAAAGAAAGAAAGTTTTGCCTTTAGTTACACTTTAAGAATTGGTAAGCTGCTATATATTGCATTTTTACTTTTGGGTTTAATACCACTTGGGCTTTAGGTAAACTAAAACTCCAGCCAGCAGACTGGTCTAATCAATTTACTGATAGCTATTGCACATTCTAACATATGGATATCAGCTGATGGTCCATCTGATTTATGGATGACCACTTAATTATAAAAATATAATACAGAATACAGGAGCAACAAAAGGGCAATAGATCACAATAATGTGATTATATACAAAATGTCAGCTCACCGGGTTCCTGAGCATAGGCTGTTCCCAGCAGAAGTAGCAGCAGTAGATAGAGCATGTCTGCGGAGACAAAGAGAGAATGATGGAGTCAGTCTTCTCACATGGCTGTATCGGGCATATTCAATAGGATAGCACAAAGCAATGTAACCTGCATTATCCAATCACATTTCATCTGTGATGGACCGGAAATATGACTATTTGCTGTTTCTTACGCCAGTATACCAAGGTTGCTTCCTCATCAGATTCCAGAAGGACCCACATCTATGTTGCATTCATAACCTCGAGCAAGATACTGTCCTATATATTTTGCAGATAGATCAGCCCAATTGGAGCTTGGATTTATATTACTATAAAGCAGATGGGCTGCATAAACATTAGTTAAATTGGAGACCCAAACTGCTATTTATTGAGCAGCGGTCGGAATTTCCACCATACTGTGAGCAAAGAGATTATTGCTTGTAATAATAACACAATGTAACACAATGGTACTGATCTTTAAAACCTGACTTCAATTGGACTTTACAAGATCTCAAGATCTGGCCACCCATTGATCTTTCAGAGGATAGACCTATAGGAAGAAAAAAACGGCTGCACACCACAGGAACGTTCCAACGATTTTATTCCAAAAAATAGCAAATAACAACCGTTCTTCTCTTCCTATTGATCATCAGTGGCGGGCCGTGGCTTGCACCCAGCGCATTTAGACTGTAGTGACTGCTCGCCTGGAGTGGCGTCTTCCTTGGTGGAAACCATAGACATAATTATTAGGGAGAGGGAGCATTTTTTGGACATGCTCAGCACCAACCTCTATAATATAATAGCAATAATTAGTAATATTATTACTTATTATTAATAATTACTAAATAATAATATTAATAATAGGAAGTACATATAAGAAATAATAATAATAATAATGATAATATAATATTCTAAATAAAAATAAATAAAAAATGCACTTTTAACCTAAGAATGTTAGGCACCACTGGAAGACATCCCTGAGCAAGCCTAACCAAAAACAATCCCAGATCCAGCTGTAAACTGCCAGACTGGACAACATTTTCTGATGTTGCTATGTAGACATCTTAAAACGGAGTTCTGACGAAAAAAATTAATAATTTAAAGTCAGCAGCTACAAATACTGCAGCTGCTGACTTTTAATATATGGACACTTACCTGTCCCGGGCGCCCTCGATGTCGGCACCCAAAGCCGATCTGTCCCTCGGCTCTTGGGTGAAGGCGCCGCCATCTTCGGTAAGGGAATCATGAAGTGAAGCCTTGCGGCTTCACTTCCTGGTTCCCTACTGTGCATGCGCCAGTCATGCTTACATGATCCCACTGGTCCCTGCTGTCTTCTGGGACCTGTGTGTCTCCCAGAAGACAGCGGGGGGGACGGAGTAGGCGCCGGACGTGGCCTAGGTCACTGCGGTGATTTATGCCTGGAAATGGGAGCAAATACTTGGACTACACAGGTATCTGCTCCCTCCTCCCCCTGAAAGGTGCCAAATGTGACACCGGAGGGGGGGGGGATTCCAAAAAGCAGAAGTTAATTTTTTGTGTGAAATTCCGCTTTAAGGCCTGTACACACAATTAGAAAATCATAAGAAAAATACTGCTTTTGAAGCGAACCTATGATAATCTGATTGTTTCTTTCGAGACCCGATCACGACAGTTCATCGGATATCCGAAGGGAAAAACACGGAAAAAAAAAAATTCATACGATACCAGATCATACGATTTTTGTTTAATCAGTACAGTTGTCAACCAAAAATACAATATAATACATCACTTCTAAATTTTTATTCTGTTGTATGAGAATTTTCGTAACTTTAGTAACCTCTTTTATTTTCGATATAAGACTAGCATGCAAAAAAAGAAAAAACAGATGATCATTCATTCGAATGACTGCAGATAAGTTTATAGAGTGAGGGGAATTCCCCTCTTAGACTTTTGTCACCTGAATGTTGAAAGACTATACCTCCTCTTGCGGTCACATACGTAAAATTTGGGATTTTTGTTATATTATAATTATATTTAAATATACATCTAAATAACATCCTCTAATTGGGACACCTGATTTGGTAACAACTAAAATAATAATTTCCCCTCACTTTGGAGAGCTTTCTGCCCACTTTCTATTGTTTCTGCAGGACAAGAAGTGAATGTAAAGCTTTCCCTTCTCTACTCTGTCAAAGCTAACAAAATGGATAAAGATAAATTTTTATTAGGGTAGCCCATAACATTAAAAGTTTTGGTATGTGAATAAAGTCGATCAACTTAAGATCACCCTCAAATGGTTGGGCCATGTGAGACTGTCATCAAAGAAGGTCACAAATAGAATTTTATTAGGAACTAGAGAAAAAAAGGGTTAAGAGTAATGCCCCATACACACGGTCGGGATTTCCAATGGGAAAAGTCCTTCGGAAATTCCAACGGGAAAATTGAGAACCTGTTCTCACTCTATTTCTGTCGGAATTCCCGACAGAAAAAGTCAGATGGAGCATACACATGGTCGGAATTCCCTACCAAAAGCTCCCATCTGACTTTTTCTGTCGGGGATCCCGACCGTGTGTACGGGGCATAAGAGGCTTGGATAATACTGATGACAGGGAACCAGCCTTCAGAGGAAAAGGCAAAAAAAAAGATGATCAGAATGAAGAAAGAGAAGAGGGTTCTCCAAGAGCTGTAACTCCATGGAGTTAGGTACGTGCTGTCATTTTACCTTTTAGAGTCTGGAAGATTTTGTGTCTTCAGGCTTCTGTAAGGTCTTCTCTAAGATTCTTCCTTTCTTCTCGGAGACCTCACATCCCTCTTTTATACCTTGGATTTAGTAGCTGTGGTTTGTCTTGGACTCATTTCACAAATAAGGCAATCTGTTATGAAAAGATCAAGGCTAATTTTAAACACCTTGCTGTTGGTTATTACCCAAGTGCGGCTGTCCAAATTACCTGGTTGATTTCTTATTTCTATCAACTGTATACATTTCTACATAGATTAACCACTTGTGAAATACCTCTTCATTACCAGACCATTTTTCAGTTTTCAGGGTTGTCATAGTTTAACTGACAATGACTTATGCAACACTGTACCCAAGTGAGTTTTTTTTTTTGAGACAGATAGAACTTACTTTTGGTGGTATTCCTTGTCAAAAATATTTTATTAAGTACAGTAAGTTAAATACAATAAATTAAGTACTGTACATTATACAATTCAGAATTATTATATAATATTCATATGTGGTTACAAATATAGTGTTGATTAGGATATAAAGAAGTGTGAAAAGTTAAAGCAATTAATTAACCATTATGTGTTCAACCTAAAGAGATGTAGAAATTCAAATAGTAAATGATTCTAATAGCTATGAGTAACTGAATAAAGATTTCCTGAGAAAACTTGGGTTAATGGATTTTCTTTCAAAACTGGTACTATATTCGTAACCTATGGAACTTCAAAATGATAAGATGTAAGGAGAGACAGAGTAGAAAAGAAAAGTGAAAAGTAAAAAGTAAAGAAGAAGTAGTGGGGAGGGGTCCACCAGGTCGATCCAAAAGTCACAGTCAGACCTGTATGATCAGTATAACTTCAAATCATCTACCATGGCATTAAAACAGAGTCATTAAATGTTGTCGGTAAGAAATGTTCTATCCAAGGTTGCCATAATTTACGGAATTTAGGAATTTGGTTTTGTTAAATAGCCACCATTTTGGCGTGTATCATTCTTTGTTTTCTTTTGGTAGTATTCAATACCACTGGCCTTCTGGCCTACTACCAAATTTTATTTTGGTAGTATTGAATACCACTGGCCTTCTACTGAACTACTATAAAAAGAAAAAAAAAAAAGAAAAAAAAATCTGTATACCTTTTTCTGTTAAAATAGACAATGCATAACAGTATGACACCTCAAGGTGAGCTAATGTTTTGCCACATTTTTTGGGAAATGAAGAAACATGCTGGTGTTGAGGGGGTTAAACATGGAGTTTGAGAATAGAGCACTTCTAAAGCTCGTACACAGAGGAATGAAGGGGTTAATGCAGTGTCCGCATACGGTGGCAGGATGGAGAAGAAAGGATTACTGTTCAGGAAAAGGGATAATATACAGGTCACATGGAGACAGAATAGAGAGAGTATGTGTTGAAGAGGGGGTGGGCATGAGAGGGTAACAAATTGTGAATGGGGACAGAATTATTGGATCAGCAGCTGCAGATTTATTCAACTTGAATTAATCTGTCAGTGAAACAATCAATCTCTCCTTCCTTTGTTGTAGGGGAGGGGAGGGATCAATACTGTAAAGAGTTCCATGTGATCACCGTGATGACCAATCGCAGTGATCACATGGTATCCTGGCTCTTGGATCGGCTTGGTAAAGTGTCTCTGTGTACCAAGCTATCCAATGACAGCTTGGTACACAGTGCTTACTAGTTGGATCAGCTGCCCAATGTCTATTTTTTCCAGTGCCATTTATGAATGGCACTAGGTAAATAAAGGTCTGCTGATCCACCAATATAATATGTACAGAGGTAGAAAAAAGGTTAAAAATGAACACCAGGCAGAGATTATAAAAAAGGCACCATTTAATTCAGTTGCATAGTTTAAAAAAAATAAATGTAACTAAACTCCACAGGAAAAAATATTTCCTTTGCAGTGGATCCTCCTCCCCAGTGTGCGTCTGGTAACTGTTAATTTAGCCTAGGGGATGATGAATAAGGTGATATATGTACCTTATTTCTTGCTCCATTGACAATTGACATTCTCCTCCACTACCCGAATGTGGGCAGGCCATCCATCAGTTGGTCTTGCAATGTACACAATCAATGACGTCAGACAGCTGACAGTGGCTTTGAGGAATAGCCCCCTATGGGATAGCATGAGTGGGTGTCAGGTTCACTTTATGGAAACATCAGGGGTCTATTAAATCCAATATCTCCCTTGCTGTCAGGAAACGAATACAGATAGTTTGTAAAGGAAATGAATATTCCTGCGCTTAGGAGGGAATATATGTTGTATATTGTAGAGCTGCAGCCCCCCTAATGAGACCCTATAAAGGGATCCTAGATGTAAGTAAATTGCTGTGGGGTATGGCGCTGCTCACCCCTCAGGTGTGAGCCAGAGGGTTCAAAATAAAAAAATATATAAAGGGAGACCAGGAACTGATTGGACCCCTCCCCTATTTAGGTGAGTCCTACTTGTTGCACAGGTAGACTGGTGACTGAACAGTGAAAGAAAAGAAACTCAAAAGCCCATCATTGTAGTGGCCACAAATGGCCTATGCTACCAATGGGGGGTGGTGCTCTAAAGTGCTATTAGGATAGCAGCAACCTAGTTACTGTTAGTGATCCAAAGATATTACATAAATGCAGTGAATGATTCAGTAAAAAATGGAATGTACTACAATTCCTCCAAGTGTATACCACCGTAGTGATACGTTACATGAAATACCTGTGTAATAACAAAATAATAAAAAATATATAATACAAAACATATAACAATATATATGTGCCGGTGTATGAAGTCCACTTTCTATAGTACAAAAAACATATATATAGATGTTAGATATGTGATTCCAATTTCCAGAGTGATTAATAATCTGTGCCGACCAATCTTCCAAAAACTTCATAGGTGCTCCCCCGCAAGGGTCCCCACTCATTAGCTCCTCGCACACCCACAGGGGTAGACAGCATGTAAGACTAGATCCAGGTGAGGTCTGTATTTAAGTCACACGATTTCCCAGCCAGGTTGCTACCAGTTGCGTGATATAGATTTTCCCTCAAAAGCCAAGATGCCTCGAAACGTACTCAATCACAGCGGCACATGGAGAGACACACCAGTGCCCATTCTCATTCAGCTAATGCTTGTTTTTACACAGCTACCGTGTTTCCCCGAAAATAAGCCCGGGTCTTATATTTATTTTGGCAACAAAAGACACAGTAGGGCTTATTTTCGGGGTAGGTCTTACCATGTAATGTGCTGTCTTCCCTCCCTCTGCCTGACAGGAATCCCCAGTGTGAACTGAGTTAAAATGCTTGTAAAATCCTAGAATCCACTCCATTACAGTAGTATATAATGTATAATGTGTGTGTTTCTGTAATATAATTGTGCCAAATGCCTTCGTTATAGCACCGTTCTGCTCTTCTGTGACCCGCCAGAGCTCTCTTCCCCGCATTTATATAACAGAAACACACACATTGTACATTATATACTAGTACTATGGTAATAGAGTGGATTATAGGATGTTACAAACATTTTAAACTAGGGCTTATTTTCAGGGTAGGGCTTATATTGCAGCTCTCCTGGAAAATAATGCTAGGTCTTATTTTTGGGGTAGGTCTTATTTTCGGGGAAACACGGTAATGCTCATTCCAATGCAGCTAATGCTCGTACAAGCACACAGATAAGCTCACGCTTCCACGCACTTTGGCACCAATCTGCCTTTTTAAAGGAGAATCTGGTGTGTGCTATTAGCTGGATGTTCTTCAGCTTTCCCGTGACCCATGTTCCTGTTTGCTGACTGATCTTACGTTGCTGACCCGACTTGTTCCTGACCTTGCTTTGTGGATTGTGAACACCGACCTCAGCTGCCCTCTGACTATTCTCTGCCTGGTTCCCTGGTACTGATCTCGGCCTGCTACTGGACTTTGCTCTGCCTGATTCTCTGGTACTGACCTCGGCCTGCTACTGGACTTTGCTCTGCCTGATTCCCTGGTACTGACCTCGGCTTACTACTGGACTTTGTTCTGCCTGCTCCCCGTCCACACTGCTGCCTCACCGTGTATGACCCTGGCTCACCTAGACTATGTCTCTGTCCATGGTAAGCACCTGCTACTTAGCTACTGGCAACCTCGCTTATCTGAGCCTTGCACCTCAGTCATCACATTCAGGGGTGCTTCGACCAAAGCCGCAAAGGAAGCCCTCTTGTCAACTCAGCCTCCAACCAAGGTACATGGCACCTGCTCTTCAGTGAGGCTAATCAAGTATAGATTGTGGTTTTGACGTCCTACCAGCACAGCGCCCCAGTGTGAAAGCACTCTGGGATTGCAGCTGAGGCTTTTTTCAGGCGCTTTACAGGCGCTATTTTTAGCGCTAAAGCGCCTAAAAAACGTCTCCAGTGTGAACGTTTTTTTTTTTCATGCACCTTCCAGGTTTATTAGTCTGTTCCCCAACCCCCTCCTGGTCTAAATATTTCCACCACGTACCATGGTCCCAGGCTTCCTGGAGGGAGTTTGTTTAAAATACTTAAAATACTTTAATACCAGGACATTTATAAATGTATACTGGTAGACTAGGGGCTAAAGTAGAACTTCATTAAAATAGTTGTAAACTCCAAAGCCACACACTTTGGCCAAGACTGTGTAATACACAACATTGCATGTAGAGTGCAGGGATCAGTTCTCTATTCACACTGCAAAGTATGTCGTACATTGCATTGTGCTGAGAGCTACACCCTGTACTGTATACACAGAGTATTTGAAATATTATTCTGTCCACATATTTAGGGCAAACGACCTTTGGTTCTTGTACAGAGAGGGAGAGAGACATGACTCAAAACATACCACAGAAAGATGACAAGTCCAACAGAGTATATGTAAAATAATCCTTTGAAATACATAAGGACCTTCCTATACCGATGATACTGCTAACAAGGGGTGTTCAATTGTAATCATGGACACTGTCCAATATGAAAAATATGTTTTCCGACAATTAGGGGATATTAATACATACACGTGATATGATAATAATCCTACTATCCGTGTTCAAGAGAAAGTAAAAAAAAATTGTTACACAGGCTATTCAACAGGTATAGATAGCTATAGTTAGCAATAATAAAACATTTTTAATGCCAGATCATCCAGTTACAGTACCCCTATTTTTTATATCTTGCCGAAGGTACAGTCATAGCCGAAATTGTTGGCACCCCAGAAATTTTTCCTGAAAATCAAGTATTTCTCACAGAAAAGTATTGCAGTAATACATGTTTTGCTATACACATGTTTATTCCCTTTGCGTGTATTGGAACAAAACAAAAAAGGGAGGAAAAAAAGCAAATTCTACATAATGTCACACAAAACTCCCAAAATGGGCTCTTAAAAATTCTTGGCACCCTTAACTTAATATTTGGTTGCACACCCTTTGGAAAAAATAACTGAAATCAGTCGCTTCCTATAACCATTAATAAGCTTCTTACACCTCTCACCCGGAATTTTGAACCACTCTTCCTTTGCAAACTGCTCCAGGTCTCTCTTATTGGAAGGGTGCCTTTTCCCAACAGCAATTTTAAGATCTCTCCACAGGTGTTCAATGGGATTTAGATCTGGACTCATTGCTGGCCACTTTAGAACTCTCCAGCGCTTTGTTGCCATCCATTTCTGGGTGCTTTTTGGGTCATTGTCCTGCTGGAATACTCAAGATCTCGGACGCAAACCCAGCTTTCTGACACTGGGCTCTACAGTGCGACCCAAAATCCTTTGGTAATACTCAGATTTCATGATGAGATGCCTTGCACACATTCAAGGCACCCAGTGCCAGAGGCAGCAAAACAACCCCAAAACATCATTGAACTTCCACCATATTTCACTGTAGGTACTGTGTTCTTTCCTTTGTAGGCCTCATTCCGTTTTCGGTAAACAGTAGAATGATGTGCTTTACCAAAAAGCTCTATCTTGGTCTCATCTGTCCACAAGACGTTTTCCCAGAAGGATTTTGGCTTACTCAAGTACATTTTGGCAAACTGTAGTCTTGCTTTTTTATGTCTCTGTGTCAGCAGTGGGGTCCTCCTAGGTCTCCTGCCATAGCGTTTCATTTCATTTAATGTTGACGGATAGTTTTTGCGCTGACACTGATGCTCCCTGAGCCTGCAGGACAGCTTGAATTTCTTTGGAACTTGTTTGGGGCTGCTTATTCACCATCTGGACTATCCTGCGTTGCAACCTTTTATCAATTTTTCTCTTCTGTCCACGCCCAGAGAGATTAGCTACAGTGCCATGGGTTGCAAACTTCTTAATAATTTTGCGCACTGTGGACAAAGGCAAATCTAGATCTCTGGAGATGGACTTGTAATCTTGAGATTGTTGATATTTTTCCACAATTTTGGTTCTCAAGTCCTCAGAAAGTTCTCTTCTCCTCTTTCTGTTGTCCATGCCTAGTGTGGCACACACAGACACACAATGCAAAGACTAAGTAAACTTCTCTCCTTTTTATCTGCTTTCAGGTGTGGTTTCTATATTGCCCGCATCCATTACTTGCCCCAGGTGAATTTAAAGGAGCATCACATGCTTAAAACAATCTTATTTATCCACAATTTTGAAAGGGTGCCAAGAATTTTGACCAGCCCATTTTTGGAGTTTTGTGTGACATTATGTCCAATTAGCTTTTTTTCCTCCCTATTTATGTTTTGTTCCAATACACACAAAGGGAATAAACATGTGTATAGCAAAACATGTGTTACTGCAATACTTTTCTGTGAGAAATACTTGATTTTCTGGAAAAATTTCTGGGGTGCCAACAATTTCGGCTATGAATGTACATAAGGATCCTTTACGTACCCCAAGACGTCCAAACGTTTCTAGCACTGTTTCTGTAACTACACCTATATTGCTAGATACCTAGATAAATGCCTGACCCCACTAACTCATTCTTATATTAGAGATACACAATTTTTTTTAGAAAGATCAGAGATATAATTGTACCCCCTGATTAAATTTTAGTCACCTGGGATGTTGTCAATTTATACACTGACATTCCCCATGATCTGGAAATTGAAGCCTGTCGCCGCTTATTAGTACACTCAAAAAGTTTGAAAATTCAACAAAAATTAAGTTTGTCTGATATTATAAGAGTTGTTTTACAGGAAAACTTTTTTCTATTTAAAGACAGCTATTATCTACAGCTCACCAGAGCCGCAATGGGTTCTAATGTAGCCCCGCCATACGCCAATGCTTTCATGGATATGGTAGAAAATGCATTTGGCTGCCAGTAACAGGCTGTTTTAACTCCCCCCCCCCCAATATTGGTAGTAAGTGGCAGGCTGTATTACCCCCACCCCTCCAACACTGATGGTCATTGGTAAGCTGTTTTAACCCTCTTCAACAGTGATTATCAGAAGCAGGCTGTATTAATACCAACACTGATGGCTATTGGCTGGCTGTATTAATCTCCACTCAACATAAATGGTCATTGACAGACTGTAGCAACTAGACTTGTGCACAATGGAAAAATTTGTTTAGTTTCGGTTTGTTTCTTGTGCACAATGGAAAAATTTGTTTAGTTTCGGTTAGTTTCTTTTCGGTCCTGTTGATTCGTAATCATTCGTAATTTTGCTAGACGGGATTTTTCGTGTTCGGACTAATTCGTATTTTCACAAGCGTAATTTTTCGTTGAATTTTTAGTTGATTTATAATTCGTACTTTCGGTAGAGTACGTTGTTTTTTGTTGATTCTGGACACAACTCCTACTTTCGTAACTTTTTTTGGGTTCGTTGATTCGTAATTTTCCGTGTCTCTCTCACAGCGACGCTGCCTATTATGCCTAATGTGCTTCGAATGGATTTGTACTTTTCTAAATACATAGTGGTTATTTGTAACGATTCGAAATCTCGTATTTTACTTTCGTTTTTTACATGCGGCTATAGCCTCCGCCCCTGTACACCATTTTGAGAGGGTTCAGCATGGTGAGGGTGAAGCAGAGAGCAGAGCAGAGTGTTATTGCGCTTCAAATGTATTAGAAATCTTGTATTTTACTTTTGTTTTTTACATGCGGCTATAGCCTCTGCCCCTGTACACCATTTTGAGAGGGAGTTCAGCACGGTGAGGGAGAAGCAGAGAGCAGAGTGAGTGTTATTGTGCTTCGTATGGATTCGTACATTCGTAACTTTTTTCATAACGAATTATGCCGAAGACATTCGGGCATTCGCTATTTTGCGGTATAATTTATTTTGGATTCGGTTTTATTCGTAATTGCTTTGTTCAGAAATTCGAATGCTTCCGAATGTCCGAAAGTTGCTAAATTCGGACGAATTTCGATTCGTTACGAAACGAATTGCACAAGCCTAGTAGCAACCACCTCATCATTGGTGGTCAAGGACAGGCTGTAATAACCCACAACACTGATGAGCAGTGTCAGGCTGTAATAACCCCTGCAACATTGGTGGTCAAGGACAGGTTGTATTAACTCCCCCCAACATCGATGGCAAGTGGCAGGCTGTATTACCCCCGCAACATTGGTGATGAGTTGCATGCTGTATTGACTGTCATTGGCAAGCTGTATTAACACCCCCCCTCACACGCACACATACACACATTATTGGTACGTGGCAGGCTGTAATAACTCCCCCCAACAGTAGTGGTCAGCGTCTGGCTGTAATAACCTACCCTCAACATCAGTGGTCATTGACAGACTGTAATATTCCTCCCTACATTGGTGGGTAATGGCAGGCTGTAAAAACTCCTAGAAATATGATTACATAATGTCCATTTCAGTTCCACATGACTGGCAATATGTCCAATAGAATATGGCATAAAATCCAGATACTGGTTCTTAGTAAGGATACAGTGCCCCACTCATTTACTCAAACATTTCTCTATATTTCCTCATGGTATCCCCCTTTACCATAGGGGTAAGTGCCCCCACTATATGCTTGTGTCATGCTGCTCTTTCTACACATGGAGTCTATGCATACTCCAATACATATTAAGTTAACGTATTGCTGCAATTCACATGATGGATGACTGAACCCTATGCATGTTCCCTTGAAGGGCAAGCATACATGTGTCCATTGCTGCAGTCCTGTCACTGTTCTTGTAAATCACCCTTCCACACTAGGCTGCCTCAAAGATAAGTCCAGATCAAGATAGCAGGGTCAACCCTTGCTCCCTCCTAAAAGAAAACCCATCCATGTATTGCACACGGTCATATATAGTGAACCCTGCTCCCCCATCTGAGACTCTCTCAAAAAGTGTGGGGCACATGATATACTATATAAATCACTGCCTCAGCAAAATGGTCACCCAAATCTTGCAAGATTTCAGTGTCATCCACACTGCTCTCTCCAAGGAAGCCACCAAGGCTACACTAAGATGGCTAAAGCAGTCCTCTGTAAGGTCCCCCCGTTGCACAGAGTCTGGAAATGGTCATGTGAATGCTCAATTCTCTGTACTTTATCTGATTTCCAGGTGTAGTACTGCCAAACATTACCAGGTGGTGGATCCAAGGATGAAGTGCTGCAACTAAAGGTACCATACCTGCCCCCCCATGTGATGCCTTCTTACACCCTCTTTGTTGGTCTACATGTATGATTTACAAGTTAGCGCTCAAGCCACCACTATGACAGCACCTTTATGATCACTGATTTATCCAGTCAAGGGATCTGTAATGTTAGACATTTGTTGTGCACTTTCAACCTTGGGGCAACATTTTTGGAAAGTCCTTTTTGGTTTTGAGGCTTGTAATGGAACTCTAGAGGCTTGCAAAAAACTCAGACCTTCACCTTAGGAAGAAAAGAACAGTGATTGGAGCCAGGTATTTACATCCAGCATCAGTTATTGACCTTATAAATGCCCTCTTGGCTGAATGGGCACTAATTAATACAGGTACACTCGAGAATCTAGTGGCAAGCCTTCCAGTAAAATGAAGGCTTTTTATAGTCGCAAAAGAAAGTTGGGGTGATATCTCCTTATTAATGCCTGTAGTTTTGGAGTTGGATGTCCAACAAGCATAGGTGTGATGGTTAAGTGTCCACAAGCATTTGACCTTAAAGTGTAAAGGAAAACGTATTGTGATCTATTGGAGTCCCTGATAAGATATTGCTATAATATGGTCTGTTAGTTACACTGCAAATGTGTGTAGCTGATAATATTTGGAAAAGTGTAACTTGTTGATACTCAACGACCACAATCAGTTTACCAACATTTCATAACATGAATCAGTTGATGTATATTTTGTTCCACATCACAGATTGTATTTGCAGCCTAATGAGAAATGATGTGTGTGAATATTTTATAGAATATATACTATATATATATATATATATAAATAATGGTGGGGGCAACTCTATATAAATGCCCCAGGTTTTGGACTGAGATGTGCAACAAGCTTGTATAGGTGTGATGGTCAGGTGTCCACAAATATTTGACCACCAAATAGTGTAGATATACTTATTATTAGGCATAAGTCAATCTGCAAACTTTAACACAAACCCCATTAAAGTCTTTGAGTAATGAATCCTGTTATTCAATTCTGGCCATTTGTAGGGCTATTAGGCAAGCTATTGTTAAACATAGGCATAGAAAGTTGGACACCAACATGGTGGGCATGTACCAATGCTAAAATGAAAAAAAAAAATACCATACAAAAAAAAAGAACCTTTTCATGAGGCTTTCAGGGCTACATTAAAAATTCTAAAATCCATTAAATTTCAAGCTTGGAGGGATGCCTTAAAGATATACAATGCATGGTTTTACAACGGCACAGTTTTCATGGACAGCCTCAGTGACAACACACTCTGGCAGTGCATATTTGACTGTGGAATGGCTTTTTTTCTTTTACTATTAGCTTGGCTTATACGCAGCAGCACTCCAATCTAATTATTATTATTTTTGTGCAGCGAAGCATTTTTCTCAAGCTGTAATTGGCTCACTTCGACCATTGGATAGAAATCGGCCACTAGTTTGCTGAAGTCGCTCTTCTTCTTGGTGATAAAAAGCTGTTCTGCCACTGGCCAATTTCTATAAAATTTACATTAACTCTTTTGCGCTGGCCACACGCATATATATGACCTCTCAATGGGCCTTAACACAGAGAGGCCGCATATGTGCGTACCTAAAGGTAAATAGACCTGTTCAGAGAGTGTGTGTCATGTGCGCTCCTAGCACAGTTACCGGTGGCTAACGGAAAGCTCCCAATCTCTACTTGCGATCGAGAGCTTTCCAATCATGTGACTGCTGTGACAGCCAATCATGATGGTCACATGATCACAAATCACCTCCTGGCATTTATTAGCACCAATTAAATACCAGGAGGCGCCGGCGCCAAGGGGTTAAGAATTAGGAGACTGCAAATGGTACAAAAGTGTAAAACTGTCCAGCAACATGACATTTTGCATGAGGGAGGATTAGATTAAATCAGATAAAAACACAGGCAGGGGTTTTAATACAAGAATTAGGAGACTGCAGGTGATACAGCAGTGTAAAGCTTGCCAAGCAAGTGTAAAGCTTGCAAGACTAAGCTCCAATGTAGTTGTGACACCTCATGCAATGGCATCCCTGCTAGTTCTCTTTAAGATACCACAGAGGACACAGAAGTGTAAAATTGGCCAGCAACAGGACAGTTTTAATCATGAATAATGGGTTCAACCAGTGTGTTTTTACTATGTGGCTTAGGGATAAGCTGAACTGCTCTGGGTTTGGTTGGAGCAAGGTTCAGTGAATGTCAAAATAAAAAATGCAGATTTTCTGGGCTAGTCAAGTGAATGTCAGAACAATAGCTTGGGGGGAAGTGCTCTAAGGGAACATGGCCAAATGGAATTTATAAGAAATATTTTTGCATTGGCACAAGAGCAGTGATTTTTTAAATGCTTAAAGTTTTAAAAATGGCTAATTACTTTAAATAACATAAGGGATCCTAATTCTGCCTGGGTTGTGGGGAAGAGGCCCTAGTCCTCATCAACATGGTGGACAAAGTATTTTTTTGTAGGGTTCCCCTTGGCAGGGTATACCAATTTTGAGAGTATATGGCATGGTATGGTTCAGGAGAGGGGTCCACATGCTCCCCCCTTTCCTGGCCAGCAAGACTGCATGCACATATTACGGTCTGTTTTTTTTTGCTTTGGGATCCCCCTTATAATCCACACCAGGTATGATTCAGGAGGGGGGAGCTTGCTCACCCCCCCTTTCCTGACCTGCCAGACTGCATGCCCAGATAAGGGTCTGGTATGGATTTTGGGGGGTACCCCAATCCATTTTTTTAAACTTTTTTAGCGGGGAAGCTCATTGACAGCTGATGACACATCAGCCCTTAAGGATGCCGCAGCCAGCTTCCTGGCCCTGCTCCTTAACAACCAGCTTACACTGGGCCCTGATTGATCAAAGCACAGAATGCAATGTGCAGCGCAGGATGTTTGGCGGAGCAAACACCCTGCAAATTCGGGTGTTTGGGCTGAACATTTGCCTGTTCGACCATTCGCCAAACTCATGCTCAGGCCGAACCGTTCACCAAACACTACAGGGAAGTGTGAAAGGGACCTTCAAAGTGAAAAATATTTAAGGTAGAACAATTTTGTTTTCAATGTGGGTAAAGTAAGGGAAGGTTATAACCCTGATCAGTTGTTTTTCTTTATTTTTTTGCCATCCATGTCTTATTGGGGAGATTTCCCTTCACATCCTTTCCCATAGTCAAAACAGAAAATGAAAGGCACAGCCATTCTTGTCTAGGGGTGGCTTTATGCAGAACTTGGACTAGTTAAGCTGGAAAAATACACCTGAATTTACAATGTACATCACAGGGAGTCTATGTGTAAGCGGCCTAATGTGTCAAGAACCTTTACCTTTGTGCTGTCGTTACCCAGATACAGCTCCTGTGCCAGGAGTGCAGTGCTGTTGATAGCTCAATGGTCTGTGCACTTTCACAATAAATGTTTATTGTAAGTTTAAGATCAAATATATTATACAGCATATAGACATCATTAACATAGATGTGTACAGAATAAGGTTGCAATAATATTACGATGCTTTGTATAAAATAATCAATTTGTATAAAAATAATAGAAATAACAGGTCATGGTAGTAGAAGCAATACAGTAATACATAGTACATATTAGACTTCTGAGTCAAATTGGGTATATAAAGAGTTCCTAATGGTTAAGATGAGTTTTTATTTGAAAAGGGAAATTAACTTAAAAGAAAGAAGTAAAAATGAACATACAGTTTTTGATAATCAGTGGTACTTAGAATTTTGGTGTAATATTTTGTAGATGGTAAATTGTGAAATGTAAGGCCTCCAGATCAACAATCAATTTGTTTCTTGTAATCCTATGAAAAGGTACCAGTGTCTCCACATTTTTTGAAAATGAGATGTGGATTAATTTTTAATTGCAATGGTTTCTTCCATGTCGCATATTGAGTTTGCTTTTAGTAACCAGTCTTTAATGTTTGGCACTTGTCTAGTTTCCCAATGTATTAATACTTTGGCTGTGTTTAGAAGGTGCCTAGCCATTGAATTTTTATATTTTCTGGAGGAAAAAGAGTTGGCATGTAAGAGACAGCAGACATGGTCAAAATTGAGTTGTGTTTCGGTGATGTAAATTATCCATTTTTAAATTTGTTGCCAATATTGTCTAATTAAAGGACATGACCACCAGATATGTAGGAAAGTCCCTTTGCCTGATTGCCATCTCCAACAAATATATGACTCACGAGGAGACCAATTTTTGATATTGGCAAGAGTGATATACCATTGGGTGCATATTTTAAATGAGGCCTCTTGAATGTGAGTACTCAGAGAACGTTTATGGGTGAAGACACATGCCTTCTCCCATTGTTCTTGTGAACTTTCTAATTTAATATTTTCTGAATGGAGTTAAGGCTAGCATACATTATACAATTTTCTGTTCCAATTTCCTTTAGATTTACCTTCAACTATGTAGTGCAAGGGCCTGCCTGATTGCAGCAAGCTAAAAGTGTTTAGGTTTGACCTCACATTATATGGTTTTGGTAAATCTCAAGGAAAATGTTTTGGCTCCAGGAACCCCATCCCTTAATGTGGGGTGAGTCAGTAATGTATCCATGTATGTTTAAACTTATTAAGTGATGTTTATACACACTTCAATCCCTCCTCTTCTGAAAAAAGGAAATAAAGAGTAATTTGGTCTGCCTGACCCATAATATTTCAGAACAAGGAAAATAAACCTGGTGCCGAAGGGCACGGTTGGGACCCCTAGGGGTCTATTATAGACAGACCAAATGATGGAGTATTTAAAAACTATACATTTTTTATTCAGTCTAACCAAGATATGTGGTACCCAATAATACAGATGCATTAAGAAACCACTGTCCTCAGGCTGGACGGACAAGTGATGATCCATACAAACGTAGATACCTTACATGTTATGGACATAACATTCCTTCTTCAGAGGTTAATTAGGTCAGGTGGGTACAGTTTTTCTACAATGCAAAAAAATATGCAAATAGTACAATTTAATAATGAGTAGATAATATGAGCATAATAAGTACATACAGTAACATTTGTAATACACATATTGCATATAAAGGCAATCATATGTAATAATATAAGATGTGAAAACTACTTACAAGGTCACTCATTCACATAAAATGTGTCTGAAAAGGGGTTAAAAATTGATGGTTAATCCCATTTAATGGATCCGGAAGGTGTGGACACTCAGTGCTTAACTGCGGGGACTCAAAGCCGTGGAACACTAAGCTCCTGCTTAGACTGAAGCAGTGTCACTATATGGATAAATATGTAAAACATAGCAAAAGATCACTGCATGTAATTTGGATGCCTAATGAAGGCAAACCAAAGGACTGGATTGCGCCATTAAGGCTACATCTAACAGTTCAAATTCAGTAGAGTAGTAAATAGTCTGCATACCTCTGGTGCTAAAATTCTAGAGTTGTCATGCCTTACCCTGTGCACTTCCTCAGCATGTTTGACTAATGCTTAGGGTGCCAGTATATAGGGCCATGTCTGAAGGCCTCTGGCCAATCGCAATTGTAATTGCGATGGCCATCAGCTGGTTTCAGTAGGGGGGTGGGAATATGTGGCTGAAGGGCCGGCAGAGCCTACCCTGCAGTCCCCTGGTGAGATGACGCACGGTGTAAGCCCGCCCCAGGGGCAAAGTCACGTCCTGCGTCATCACGCTGCCGACGCACGAGCGGCTGCCGTCTGCACTCCATGGTGGAATGCAAAATGGAGGAAAACCCAGAAGAGGTAACTCCAAAGCCAGGAAGGTGTCCAAAGTTTACCCCAATAAAGGGGGGGGAACAACAGAGGACCCCCGCGCAATGGGAGTAAAGCATAGAGCGCCCAAACCGGACCAATGAGTCAAGGGGAAGGGGCAATGTCAAATCCATAAACGGGAAAATATATGCTGAACAATTACAACTTGCAGATGATATACAGTAAACAATATATGACCAAAACATAGCAGTATGACATCTAGTGGAGACAAAAGAGAATGACAACAGAACAATTTACAATCTTATAATGACATGTACAGTTTATATTTGGATAAAGGTAAATATATAAGGCTCGTTATTGAGGAGCTCCAGGGAATTGGAAATCAATCATTAGTTAGAAAGCCATATTATGGGATCCATTATGCTTAAGGTGCACAAGAGGCATATAGCGTAGTTCAGTGTTTCTCAACTCCAGTCCTCAAGGCTCACCAACAGGTCATGTTTTCAGGATTTCCCTCAGCTGAAACAGCTGTGGTAATTACTAAGGCAGTGAAACTGATCAAATCACCTGTGCAAAATAATGGAAAACCTGAAAACATGACCTGTTGGGGCGCCTTGAGGACTGGAGTTGAGAAACACTGGTGTAGTTTAAAGATCCAATTCTCAGACTCCTGATTCGAAGCCGGCAAGGTAAGGCCTAAAATTAAAAGCCTCATTGAGGCCAGGTGCTGTAGTGGCTTTGAGATGGAATATCCATCTAAGTTCACTCTGGAGAAGTAGTTTATTGAAATCTCCCCCTCGTGGGGTGGCACAGAAATGATCCAGTGCTAGGAATCTCACCTTGGGGGTGGTGTCCCCATGCACTAGTGCACTGTGACAGCCCAGAGGGAGAGAGGGATATTTTTTCTCAATACTGACAATATGGTGGTATATGCGACGCCACAGTTACAATTTGTTCTTTCCTATGTAATGACTCCTGCAGCTGCAGGACAGCAAATACACTATCCTTGAGGTGCGCAATTAACGTAGTGTTTAGGTAGAACATTTTCTCCATTGGGTAAGACAATATTTTTGCATATATCCATATACTGGCAGTAGCCACAATGGCCACAGGGGTAAGTACCACAATATTTTACTTTGGTCTTATCTTTTTTGAATTCTCTATGTACTAATCTGTCACGTAGTGAGATGGCCCTTTTGTAAGTGATTGAAGGACGATCATTGATTAAAGATGTAAAAGTAGTGTCAGTATATAGCAGATGCCAGTGTTTGTTCAAAATATTTCTTATCTGTCTGTGTTGACAAGAGTATTGTGTAATAACTCTGGTTAACATATTAGACTGTGTCTTTCTTTGTGAGAAAAGTAACTCTAAAGTCTCGTGCACACGATCGGATATCCTATGGATTCTAATCCGATGTTTTTTTCCATCGGAAACCTGATGAAGCTGACTTCCATCAGTCTTGCCTACACACCATCAGTCAAAAAACCGACCGTTCCAAAGGCGGTGACGTAAAACACTCCGATGAGCCGAGAAAAATTAAGTTTAATGCTTCTGAGCATGCGTCGACTTGATTCTGAGCATGCGTGGGTTTTTTATCCGATGGACTTGCCCATAGACGATCGGAATTTGCTATCGTTTTTTGATCTATCGGAAAAATTTAAAACATGTTCTATTTTTTAAAACCGATGGAAAAAAGACTGATGGGTCCCATACACGATCGGTTTGTCCGATGAAAAAAGTCCATCTGACTGTTTTCATCGGTAAAACTGATCGTGTGTACAGGGCTTAACCGTGTTTTATTTTTGGCCTTTTTGTAAGCTTTTTTAAGAATGCTATTGGAAAAGCCTCGAAAGCGCAGTCTGGTTCAAAGGGTCGCTGCCTCTATTTCAAAGAGGACCTCGTTTGAACAGTTCCGCTTGGCCCGAATATATTGGCTATAAGGTTTGGAGGATAGAAGTGGTTTAGGATGGAAGCTGGATGCTTCCAAAATGGTATTACCAGATGTTGGTTTGCGGTATAAGTTACGATATAAATAACATTCAGGGTCTTTATATATTGTAAGATCTAAAAAGGTTATGGCTGATGTGTTATGGGTCATAGTAAACTTAAGATTGAAATCGTTATTGGAATTAATGTATATCAGAAATTGTTCAGGAAGTGTAACAGGTCCCTCCCATAGAATGACGATATCATCAATGTAACGATACCATGCTAACGCTTGTATACATCGATGCTGACTCATCCCGAGAAAATATATTGTTCCCACTCCCCCAGGTAAAAATTAGCATAGGATGGAGTACACGTAGTGCCCGTAGCTACACATTGTACCTGGAGGTAGTGGGAATCAAGAAAGGAAAACAAGTTATGCTTTAGTATAAAATCCAGGGATGCCAGAACAAATTGCACTCGTTGGTAATCGAAATGACTCTGTTGGAGAAGTATATGTCGAATGGCACACAGGCCTCTATCATGTGGTATTGAGCTGTAGAGGGCCTCAACGTCGATGGCCACCAAAATGGTCCAGAATTTGAAGAAGATGGATAGTGTCCCTAGTATGGGACAGTAAGTCCTCCACAAGCAGTCTTAGTTGATTGTCCACAAATTTGCTGAGGTTGTCAGTCAGACTGCCTCTGCCTGAGACAATCAGTCTTCCTGGGGGTCTTTTGAGATTCTTGTGCACTTTTGGTAAAGCATAGAAGGTAGCCTCACGGGGGTGACTAGTTCTCACATATTCCCATGTGTTTTTATCCAGTACATTGCAATAATATGCCTCATTGACCAAATTGTATAATTCTTTAATAAAGTTGTCAATTAAGGATTTGGATATCGGACTATACAATTCTGGATTATCCAGAATGGTTTTGCACATTCGTATATAATAAAAATTATCCTGAATCACGATATTGCCGCCTTTATCCGCAGGCTTTATTGTTATTCCTGAGCTTTGCATTAGGGATTTAAGTGCCTTTGATTCATCATTGGTCAAGTTTCCTTCTAATTTGTGTGCAACTTTGAGTTCTTGAATGTCTTTAGAAACTACTGGTGGCTGCATTTGGTTTAGAACTAGGTGCCGGGTAAAGGCTTGATTTCTTTTTAAGGCCTGTAAAGGAAGTGGTAGGGGATGGAGAAGTCACTATCACATCATCAACTTCAGCTAGTATTGTCAATGGAATCTAATAGATTGTCAGGTTCATTTTCCTCAAGCAAGGCTGTAAGCTGATCTATAGCTTCAAGCTCCTGTTGTGTATAAGCTGCGTCTGAGTCTGTCTGTTTTTTTTTTTTTTACAAACAGGCTTTTGACTAACAGATTGCACACAAACAAGTCTCTTTGATCATTTTAAACTTGTTAACTTGAACAGTAAGACAATCTTTTTCCAGGACACACTTTTCAGCCAAAGTTAACACATAAAACGATAGTATGCAGATACTGTAGTATCCAGAGGTATTCAGACTATTTACTACTCTACTGAATTTGGACTGTTAGATGCAGCCTTATTGGCGCAATACAGTCATTTGGTTTGCCCTAATTAGGCCTCCAAATTACATGCAGTGATCTTTTGCTATTTTATATATATTTATCCATATAGTGATACTGGTTCAGTTTAAGCAGAAGCTTAGTGCTCCATAGCTTTGAGTCCCCGCAGTTAAGCACTGAGTGTCCACACCTTCCGGATCCATTGAAGCCTGTTGGTGGGTTGTGCATGTCCTCCATGAATGGGATTAACCATCAATTTTTATCCCCTTTCTCAGATACATTTTATGTGGATGAGTAACCTTGTAAGTAGTTTTCACATCCTATATATTACATATGATTGGCTTTATATGCAATACGTGTATTACAAACGTTACTGTATTTACTTATTATGCTCATATTATCTACTCATTATTAAATTGTACTATTTGCATATTTTTTTGCATTGTAGTAAAACTGTACCCACCTGACCTAATTAACCTCTGAAGGACTGTTATGTCCGTAACATGAAAGGTGTCTACGTTTGTATGGATCATCACTAGTCCGTCCAGCCTGAGGACAGTGGTTTCTTCATGCATCTGTATTATTGGGTACCACATATCTTGGTTTTAACTTAGTGATTGTTATCCACATGTTTTATTTATGTTCTTATACTGAATAAAAAATGTATCGTTTTTAACCACTTGCCTACAGGGCACTTTCACCCCCTTCCTGCCCAAACCATTTTTCAGCTTTCAGCGCTGTCACACTTTGAATGACAATTGCGCGGTCATGCAACACTATACCCAAATGAAATTTTTATAATTTTTTCCCCAAAAATAGAGATTTCTTTTGGTGGTATTTGATCACCTCTGTGGTTTTTATTTTTTGCGCTATAAACAAAAATAGAGCGACAATTTTGAAAAAAAATGCAATATTTTTTACTTTTTGCTATAAAAAATATCCCCAAAAAATCTATAAAAAAACTAAATGTTTTCACAGTTTAGGCCGATACGTATTCTTCTACATATTTGTGGTAAAAAAAAAATCGCAATAAGTGTATATTGTTGTTTGTGCAAAAGTTATAGCAGCTACAAAAAAGGAGATAGATTTATAGCATTTTTATTATTTTTTTTTTTTTACTAGTACAGCGATTTTTATCGTCACTGCAATATTGCGGCGGACACATCGGACACTTTTGACACATTTTTGGGACCATTCACATTTATACAGCGATCCCTGCCATAAAAATGCATTGATTACTGTATAAATATGACTGGCAGGGAAGGGGTTAACACTAGGGGCGATCAAGGGGTTAAATGTGTTCCCTAGATTGTGATTTTTACTGTGGGGGGAGGGGATGGACTGGGGGAGGTGACCGATGGTTGTCCCTATGTACAGGGGACACACCATCGGTCTCCTCTTCCTGACAGGACATGGATCTGTGTGTTTACACACACAGATCCACGGTCCTGCTCAGTTACTGGGCAATCGCGGGTGCCCGACGGCCATTGCGGCCGCCGGGCACATGCATCGGGTCCCCAGTGACGCGCGCGCCCCCTAGTGGCTTCTGAAGGCGATCACTTCATATGATGTCCGCCCAGAACAACAGGGTCTTCCGTCCGCCATCATTTGACGGTGGGCGGTTGACAAGTGGTTAAATACTCCATCATTTGGTCTGTCTATAATAGACCCTTAGGGGTCCCAACTGTGCCCTTCGGCACCAGGTTTCTTTTCCTTGTTCTTTATTTACCTTTTTTATCATCTTTAATTTATAATGTATGGCCAGCCTTAGTTGCTCCAAATTACTGCTGCCTAGATTTCTTTTGCAGCACCTAATTCCATTCCGGAAATAGTGGGGACTGGATGTAGGGAATACACCTACTGGAAGCATGGGCTAATGGTAATGCTGAACTGCACGTTTTTCTGGGAGCTGTAACTGGGAATTGACATAATGGATGTAAATGTAGTTGAAATGTCACATTGTCCCACTGCTGCCTTTATAGTAACTGTTTAATGTTCTATAATGGCATGGTATATGCTTCTGAATAAAATACATTTCCTACATATAACACTTTTATGAGTTCTTTTATTGTTACTTTAAGGGTAAGCAAAAAAAATAAAAAAAATTGTTTACAGTTGCCAGTCAAGTATTAGTATCATTTTAAGTAAATTTTTTTGTGTGAGTAGGTGAAAACAAACAATAAACTACAATCACAAAAGAATAATAATACGAAAAAGAAGAAGAAGAAGAAGAAAAAAGAACAAATCACCAACATAATTAATATAGTAAAATATTAACACAGCCCAGCCAGTAATTGCGTATACTGTATACTGGAGGTAGATTAGATGTACTCACATGATAAAAAGGAACTAATAGTATAAAAAATTAGTATTTTGTTAAACCCCAGATAAGATATTTCTTTTCTACATATCATATCATATTTTAAGAACTTTGTTTTTGTAAATCCGAGTGTCAATATCATTTTATGTATTTTTTTTGTGAATTCAAATTTTTGTGTGAGTAGTTAAAAAAAAAAACTCTAACAAACAGCAAATTAAATAGTAATACATAACCAGTAATTACATAAATAGATTAGATGTGGGCAAATGGTAAAGAGGAACCAACAATGAAAAAAGTATTCTGTTAAACCCCAGATAAGATATTGCTTTCCTCTATGTAACATGTAAATGAAAGAGCCTTTGTGTGCAGTTTACATTTGAGCATTTGAGCAATAATAACATTTTAAGTAAAATTAAATTTTTTGTGAGTAGCTTAAAAAAAAACAAAAAAAAAAATACAATCACAATAATAATAAAAAATAATAATAAATTGTAATATATGAGCTACTAAATGCATAACTAGATAGATTAAATGTGGACAAATGGTAAAAAGGAACTAATGACAAAGAAATCTTATTATGTTTAATATGTAACCCCAGATAAAATATTTATTTCCTACATTTTTAAGAACTTTTGTTTTGTTTTTGTAAATGAAAAACCTTTTGAGCGCAGTTTGCATTTGAGCATCGAAATAATTTTAAGTGAGAAAAAAAATAATTTGATCAGTTACAATAAAAACTCCAAAAAGCTACAATCATAAAATACTGTTATAATAATAATAATGATAGTACATGAACACGATCAGTAATTACAGAAATAGGTAGATTAGATGTGATCAAATGGTAAGAAGTAACTAGTAGTAAAGAAATCGTATTTTATTAAACCCCAGATAAGATATTTCTTTCCTACATATCACATATCACATTTTTTAGAACTCTGTTTTTGTAAGGGCACTTTTACACTGGTTCGCTTCAAAACTGCCAGTAAGGCGCCTATGCGTTCATAGAGCGCTTTTACGTTTTTTAAAGGAACTGCACCAATAATAGGGGGAGTTTTTGCTGCACTTTTGAGGTGGTTCCCATTCATTTCATTGGAGAGGAGTGTTTTGGTGTAGTTTTAGCTCCCCAAACATGCTCCAAAGATTCTGTAAAAAGGATTTTTTTTTCACTGCAACTAAAGCGCACCGCCCCAGTGTGAACACATTCGTTGATTTTAAATAGAAGCATTTTTCTTGCGCTTTTCAGGTGTTTTTTTTTTTAACACAGAAGGGGCTTGAAAATCTCCTCAGGGTGAAAGGGACCTACAGTAAATGAAAAACCTTTACTCTTTCGTCCATGGACCGACACAGCTTCTCTATTGACAAAGTGGGTATTATCCGTTAATTAGGAGTGACTAGGCAGAAAACTTGTAAAAAGTGTTGCATCACACCTTCTACAGTACCGCCCAGGGGGCGGACCCTCTGGGTATATCCCCTCAGTCTGCATTTCGCAGATCAGTTTTTTTCTGTCTAGCAAGGAGTAGGACATGGCTCCCTTCGGGCCCATTGGTCCGGGGAAAAAATATATATTTTTTTGCTACATTTTTTGTTTCCTGCGATCTTCGATCAACTGCCGACTGGGTGACAGGCTGGATCCTTGATCCTTGTAGTCTCCCCAGTTTCGGCCATCGAGCGTGTGCCGACCCTAGCTACGCGCTGGGTTTTCCACGACATGCCCGTTGCTCCACGGGTGGCCGGTGAGCCTACGCTCCAGGGCCTGCATCGGACCACTCAGCTTCGGCTGACCTTACGGCCGAGTCGCAGCAGCCTGGCCGGTGAGCTTACGCTCCAAGGCTTGCATCGGACCGCTCAGCTTCGGCTGACCTTACGGCCGAGTCGCAGCAGCCTGTCCGGTGAGCGTCACGCTCCAGGGCATACATATGATCGTCCCTTTTGGGTCCAATCACAGCATGCCTGGCCAACAGTCACCTTCCGTGAGCGGACGATGATCTGTTTGGAATGTCTTCCAGCATAATACATGCAGGATAGGTAAGTAAACTCCCCTGCCTACAGTACCCCTTTAAGGAGAGTTTTCTGAAGAAATGGACCTCTCCCCCTATAGTGGACCCTCCGGTTAAGCCTAGATTAAGGCTTACCTGTAGGTGCAAGAAATATCTCCTAAACCTACACGGTTTAGGAGATATTTACTAAAAAGACAGGCGCCGCTGTCTACGGCGCATGCGCGCTGTAGACAACGGCGCATTCATGGGGTTAATTCCATTCACAAAATCGGCTACTTCCCAGCAATCGCTGGGCGTAGCCGAATGAAAAGGCTCTCGCGCGCATGCGCAGAGTGACGTCTCTGCCGCTCCGGCCAATCACAGCGCCGGAGCGGCGCTGTGATTGGCTGCAGCGGCGATACCTGGAAGTAACCTTCCGGCTATCGCCGCAGCGATGGATGCGGCTGAAGAGGGAGACGAGGACGGCTTTGGGGGCCCCGATCTAAGGTAAGTGATGCATAATGAGCTATTATGCTAGTCATAATAGCTCATTATGCCTTTCTCTTACAGGTGGTTGTGAAAAAAAAAAAAACATTATTGGGTTTACAACCACTTTAATAGAGCCACCACTATTCCAGTAAAAGGGGCTCCTGTTTTCAAGGACCCTGTGGATAAGAAGGCTGAAGCACTCGCTCGCTACCTATACTCAGTGGTAGGCTCGGCAGTACGCCCGGCATTGGCGGGGGCCCTAGTGTCTCAGACACTTACTGAATGGGCAAAATTGCTACTCCAGGGGTTAAAGGAGCGAGATGCTCCTCCTAATGAGATAACTTTGGCCGACCAGTTGGTCCAGGGCCTTAAGTTTGTCTGCGAGTCAGACATGGATACTATTCCCCTGCTGTCAAAAGCTTTGGTTTATGCAGTAGCAATACGCCGCCTGATCTGGCTAAAGGGCTGGTCTGCGGACTAGACTTCCAAGAAAGCCCTGTTGGATCTGCCTTTTAAGGGCGACAGACTTTTTGGGGCTTCTCTGGATGACATCATCAAGGATGCCACAGGAGGTAAAAGCACTTTGCTTCCCCAAACTAGCAAGGGTAAGGGGCCACGCCAAGAGCAAGGGCCCTCCTTTACTGCACGCAAGCGTTTTTTTTCGTCCCCCTAGGGCGACAGGGAAAAGACCCCAGGCCGATAAAGCGCCTGCCCAAGGACAAAAGCGTCCTTGGTCCCGCAGACCCAACAAGCCTGCGGACAAATCTGCGTCCGCATAAAGGTCCGCCCCCACCCAGCTCTCGGGTGGGGGGACGTCTTCGCAAATTCGCGACTCAGTGGACAGCTCTAGTCTCCGACAGGTGGGTTTGCGAAGTAATCTCAGGCTACAAGATAGAATTTCTCTCTTGTCCACCGGACAGATTCATCACCTCTAATCTCCAGCTACTACCGACCCGTCGGGAGGCCCTGTATGGGGCGGTCCAGGGTCTACTGGAACGCGGGGTAGTAATTCCAGTTCCAGAACAGGATTGGGGTCAGGGTTTTTACTCAAATCTGTTCATTGTGCCGAAGAAGGAGGGGGTTCGTCCAATCTTGGATCTCAGAGCCCTCAATTGCTTTGTGAAAGTACAAAGATTTTGGATGGAGTCGGTTCGATCTGTAGTCACGGCTCTCCATCCGCGGGACTTTCTGGCCTCCTTGGACATCAAGGACGCATACCTGCATGTCCCCATATACTCCAGACACCAGAGGTTTCTGCGATTTGCTATCGGGAAGAACCACTACCAGTTTGTGGCCCTCCCGTTTGGCCTTGTCTCAGCACCCAGGACGTTCACCAAGGTGCTCGCTCCGATTTTGGCACTTCTAAGACAGCGGGGTATCGCTATCATGGGCTACTTGGACGACCTTCTACTGAAGGCCCCTTCAAGCTCAGAATTAGAGGTAAGCATGTCTATTACCTGTCAGACTCTTTGAGACTGTGTTGGATACTAAACACGCAAAAGTCAGTATTGGTGCCCACTCAACACCTAGTGTACCTGGGGTTGATTCTGGATTCCTCAGAGGCAAAAGTATTCCTCCCTGTGGAGAAGTTGCAGACCCTCCGGGCTGCAGTACAGCAGCTGACTTCCAGGAATTGGTCGTCACTCCGTCTTTGCATGCGAGTGTTGGGCCTCATGGTAGCCTCCTTCGAGGCGGTCCCATATGCTCAATACCACACTCGAGTGTTACAGAAGGAAGTTCTGTCCAGATGGAACAGATGCTCTTCATCTCTGGATTATCAAATCCGAGTGAGCCACCTAGTCAGGAGATCCCTGGTATGGTGGCTGACAGCACGGGCTCTTATGGCCGGGAAGTAATTTCTTCCGGTTTACTGGATAGTGATCACGACGAACGCCAGCCTTACAGGTTGGGGGGGAGTCTGGGGTGTTCAGTCGGCGCAAGGTTGCTGGACCCCAGAGGAAGCCCTCCTGCCGATCAATGTCCTGGAAATCCGGGCGATCAGGCTGTGCCTCTTTAAATGGTCTCAGAGGCTGCAAGAGCGTCCAGTCAGGATCCAGTCAGACAACGCCACAGCAGTGGCATATGTCAATCATCAAGGAGGAACAAGAAGCTCAGCTGCAGCATCGGAGGTCGCTCGCATCCTGAAGTGGGCAGAGAGGAGCATACCGGCACTGTCGGCCGTGTACATTCCGGGTGTGGAAAACTGGCAGGCGGACTACCTGAGCCGCCAGATGCTGGACCAGGGAGAATGGTCCTTACACCCGGAGGTGTTTCAACACCTCTGCCAAAGATGGGGCACACCAGACGTAGATCTTCTGGCTTCCCGACTCAATCGAAAGGTATTGAGGTTTGTGGCCCGGTCAAGAGACCCATGGGCAGATGCAACGGACGCGTTGGTGGCATCGTGGGGTTAATATCGGCTAATCTATGCCTTCCCTCCCTTAAGGCTTCTTCCTCTTCTGCTCCGCAGAGTGGAGGCAGAGGGAATTCCAATGATCCTAATTGCTCCAGATTGGCCTCAGCGTCCTTGGTACGCCGATCTAGTACGTCTGGTAGCAGACGTCCCCTGGCGCCTACCACTACGGAAAGACCTGCTATCGCAAGGTCCCATACTCCATCCTGCTTTACAGTCATTGGCTTTAACGGCAGGGCTGTTGAGAACCAGGTACTGAGAGACCGGGGCCTGTCAGATTCAGTAATCTCTACGATGAGAAGTGCTCGAAAACCGTCCTCTAGGAAGATTTATCACCGCACTTGGAAGGCCTACATCTCCATGTGTGAGGAAATGAAATGGCACCTGCGTACCTATTTGGTTTCCAGAATCCTGCTGTTTTTACAGCATGGGGTGGACCAAAGGCTTCCCCTAAGTACGATTAAGGGACAGATATCTGCCCTGGCTGTCTTTTTTCAGCGACGCCTGGTGGCTCACTCTCTCGTGAGTACTTTTGTGCAGGGGGTTTGACATGTGGCCCCTCCGGTCCGTCCCCCGTTACCTCCGTGGGACTTGAACCTGGTCCTCTCGGTGCTTCAGAAGGCACCGTTTGAGAATATTAGAGATATTCCCCTGTTGACACTTTCTCAGAAAGTGGTCTTTTTGGTGGCTGTTACGTCAGTTAGACGAGTCTCTGAGCTGGCAGCCTTGTCCTGCAAGGCTCCCTATTTGGTTTTCCACAAGGATAAGGTGGTGCTGCGGCCGCAGCCTTCCTTTCTTCCGAAGGTCGTTTCGGCTTTTCATCTCAACAAAGACATTGTACTTTCATCCTTGTGTCCTCATCCGTCGAATCCTAAGGAGTCGGCATTGCATTCCTTGGATGTTGTCTGAGCTTTGAGAGTATACCTATCTGCTACTTCCCTGTTCCGGAAGTCAGACTCACTGTTTGTTTCGGTGGCTGGTCCCAAGAACGGCCAAGCAGTCTCGTCGGCCACCATCTCTAGGTGGATCCGACAGATAGTAATACAGGCTTACGCCTTAAAGGGTCAAGCACCCCCCTTTCCTGTCACGGCGCATTCGACCAGGGCAATAGGTGCCTCTTGGACTTTCCGACATCAAGCATCTGTTTCCCAATTATGTAAAGCGGCAATTTGGTCGTCCGCTCACACTTTCACAAAATTCTACAAAGTTGATGTAGGTGCATCTTCGGATGCCTCTTTCGGCCGCAAGGTTTTGCAAGCGGCTGTTTAGAGTTGCAACTCCTCCGTTGGAGGAGTGCTGTTTTGTGTTTGGGGTGAAGTTTATTTGTATGCTGTTACCACCCCTCGTTTTTTCTCTGACACTGCTTTGGGACGTCCCACTTTGTCAATAGAGAAGCTGTGTCGGTCCATGGACGAAAGAGTAAATAGGATTTTTTAATTACAGTAAAATCCTTTTCTCTGAGTCCATGGACCGACACAGCACCCACCTCTCCTTTTAAGTTTGTACTGCTTTTTGACGAACTGATCTGCGAGATGCAGACTGTGGGGATATACCCAGAGGGTCCGCCCCCTGGGCGGTACTGTAGAAGGTGTGATGCAACACTTTTTACAAGTTTTCTGCCTAGTCACTCCTAATTAACGGATAATACCCACTTTGTCAATAGAGAAGCTGTGTCGGTCCATGGACTCAGAGAAAAGGATTTTACGGTGAGTAAAAAATCCTATTTTTTGTGCAGTTTCCATTAATATTTTAATATATATATATTTTTTTTGTGAATTTAAACTTTTGTGTGAGTAGTTAAAAAAACAACCTAAAAAAAATGGCAAAATAAACAGTAAGGCCTCGTACACACGACCGTTTTTCTCGGCAAGAAACCATCAAGAAAACTGCTGGCAGAGCTTTTTGCCAAGAAAACATTTGTGTGTATGGTTTCTCGTCGAGAAAACTGCCGGGAATCTCGACGAGAAAAATAGAGAACCTGCTCTCTATTTTCTCGTCGGGATTCTCATCGGCCTGTTTCCTGACGAGAAAACCGGTCGTGTGTATGCTTTTCCGAGTCTTAAAAAAACGCTCGTGCTCAGAATCAAGTATGAGACGGGAGCGCTCCTTCTGGTAAAACTAGCGTTCGTAATGGAGATAGCACATTCGTCACGCTGTAACGAACTGAAAAGCACGAAGACTGAAAAGCGCGAATCATCTCTCCTCAAACTTTTACTAACATGCAGTAACACAAGATCAGCAAAAGCAGCCCAAGGGGTGGCGCCATTGGAATCAAACTTCCCCTTTATACTGCCGTCGTACGTGTTGTACGTCACCGCGCTTTAGACTGACAAGATTTTGGATTGACAGTGTGTATGCAAGGAAAGCTTGACAAGAATCCCGTCGGGAAAAATGTTTTTTCCTGACGAGATTCTCGGTCGTGTGTACTAGGCTTAATACATGACCAGTAATTACATAAATAGGTAGATTAGATGTGGGCATATGGTAAAGAAGAACTAATGACGAAAAAAAAATAAACGTATTCTGTTAAACCCAGGATAAGATATTGCTTTCCTATACAGTAGGTGCCGCCGACATTGTATATTCATCGTGATCCTATCGCAGAGATTCTCAGCAACAGGGGTGCCGACATCTCGGCGACAGGGTGGCGACACATGTCGTGCTCGCTGCAATAGCGTGGAGATGCGGCACTGTATTCAGCGGGGATCCGACGTGGATTCCCGCCAATACCAGGCAATTGCGTTTGGTATGAATCCTGAGCGGGAACTCCACGCCAATTTTTAAAGAAAAAAATGGAGTGGGTTCACCCTCCAGGAGCATACCAGGCCCTTGGGTCTGGTCTGGATTTGAAGGGGAAACCCTACGCCGAAAAAACGGCGTGGGGGTTCCCCTCAAAATCTAAACCAGACCCTTATCCGAGCATGCAACCTGGCAGGCCGCAGGGGAAGAGGGGGGACCAGAGAGCGCCCCCCCCCTCCTGAACGATGTACCCCATACTCATTCACATAGGGTGGGGGGGCCGGGATCCAGGGGCCCCCTTATTAAAGGGGGCTCCCGGATTCCGATAAGCCCCCCGCCCGCAGACCCCGACAACCAACGGCCAGGGTTGTCGGGAAGAGGCCCTGTCCTCATCAACATGGGGACAGGGTGCTCTGGGGTGGGGAGGCCGCAGGTTGCCCCCTTGCCCCAGAGCACCAAACCCCCCATGTTGAGGGCATGCGGCCTGGTACAGTTCAGGAGGGAGGGGGGCGCTCTCTCGTCCCCCCCCTCTTCCCCTGCGGCCTGCCAGGTTGCGTGCTCGGATAGGGTCTGGTTTGGATTTTGAGGGGGACCCCCACGCCGTTTTTTCGGCGTAGGGTTTCCCCTTCAAATCCAGACCAGACCCAAGGGCCTGGTATGCCCCTGGAGGGGGAACCCACGCCGTTTTTTTCTTTAGGATTCATACCAAACACAGTGCCTGGTATTGGCGGGAATCCACGTCGGATCTCCGTCTACCGGCAATGCGTGTCGCTCATCGTGAAAGGAACATTTTTCCTTTCCCGATGATGAGACAGCTCGGCGCTGGCTCTCGCGACGGAGCTTATAGGGTGTCAATCTCGCCGCTAGAAGCGGCGAGATTGACACAATATGGGCGGCACCTACTGTAAGTAACAGCTTTTGCGCGCAGTTTCCATTCAAGCATTAACAACATTTTAGGTGAAATTTTATTTTTTGTGAGTAGCTTAAAAAAACTAAAGTCACAATAATAATAATATTTGTAATATCTGAACCTGACTACTCTATGCATAAATAGGTAGATTAGATGTGGACAAATTGTAAAAAGGAACTAATGACAAAGAAATCGTATTATTTTGCCGTTTGCATTCGAGCATCAATATGCTACAATAATAAATTACAATAATAATAAATTAACATGATCAGTAATTACATAAATAGGTAGATTAGATGGGGGCAGATGGTAAAGAACTACGAACAAAATAAAAAATCTTATTGTGCTAAACCCCAGTTAAAATATTTCTTTCCTATATATAACATTTTTAAGAAAAATGTATTTTGTAAATTAAAGAAATGTTGTGTGCGATTTCCATTTGAGGATTAATAACATTTAAGCAAACTCAGTTTTTTAAAGTAAATACCTTTTGTGTTTAGCTTTCATTAACCACTTAAGCCCCGGACCATTTGGTAGCTAAAGGACCAGAGGTGAATTCAGAATTTTGCACTGCGCTGCTTTAACTGTAAATTGTGCGGACATGCAATGTTGTACCCAAACGAAATTTGCGTCCTTTTCTTCCCACAAATAGAGCTTTCTTTTAATGGTATTTTATTGCCTCTGCGATTTTTATTTTTTGCGATATAAACGGAAAAAGACCGAAAATTTGGAAAAAAAAATGATATTTTCTACTTTTTGTTATAAGAAAAATCGAATAAACTCAATTTTAGTCATACATTTAGGCCAAAATGTATTCAGCCACATGTCTTTAGTAAAAAAAATGTCAATAAGCGTATATTTATCGGTTTGCGCAAAAGTTATAGCGTTTAAAAACTAGGGTACATTTTCTGGAATTTACACAGCTTTTAATTCATGACTGCCTATCTCATTTCTTGAGGTGCTAAAATGACAGGGCAGTACAAACCCCCCCCAAATGACCCCATTTTAGAAAGTAGATACCCCAAGGAAATTGCTGAGAGGCATGTTGAGCCCATTGAATATTTTTTTTTTGTCCCAAGTGATTGAATAATGACAAAAAAAAAAAAAAATTACAAAAAGTTGTCACTAAATGATATATTGCTCACACATGCCATGGTTATATGTGGAATTGCACCCCAAAATACATTCTGCTGCTTCTCCTGAGTACGGGGATACCACATGTGTGGGACTTTTTAGGAGCCTAGCCACGTACGGGACCCCGGAAACCAAGCACCGCCTTCAGGATTTCTAAGGGCGCAAATTTTTGATTTCACTCCTCACTACCTATCACAGTTTTGAAGGCCATAAAATGCCAAAATAGCACAAAACCCCCCCAAATGACCCCATTTTGGAAAGTAGACACCCCAAGCTGTTTGCTGAGAGGCATGGTGAATATTTTACAGCTCTCATTTGTTTTTGAAAATGAAGAAAGAACATTTTTTTTTTCTTTTTTTTTTCAATTTTCAAAACTTTGTGACAAAAAGCGAGATCTGCAAAATACTCACAATACCTCTCAGCAAATAGCTTGGGGTGTCTACTTTCCAAAATGGGGTCATTTGGGGGGGGTTTGTGCCATCTGGGCATTCCATGGCCTCCGAAACTGTGATAGGCAGTGAGAAGTGAAATCAAAAATTGACACCCTTAGAAAGCCTGAAGGCGGTGCTTGGTTTTTGGGGTCCCGTACGCGGCTAGGCTCCCAAAAAGTCTCACACATGTGGTATCCCCGTACTCAGGAGAAGCAACAGAATGTATTTTGGGGTGTAATTCCACATATGCCCATGGCATGTTTGAGCAATATATCATTTAGTGACAACTTTGTGCAAAAAAAAAAAAAAAAAAATTATTTTTTCCGCAACTTGTGTCAACATATAAAATATTCCATGGACTCGACATGCCTCTCAGTATATAGCTTGGGGTGTCTACTTTCCAAAATGGGGTCATTTGGGGGGGTTTTGAACTGTTCTGGCATTTTATACACAACATTAGGAAGCTTACATCCACTCTTCTAACCACTTGAAGACAAAGCCCTTTTTGACACTTTTTGTTTACATGAAAACATTTTTTTTTTTGCAAGAAAATTATGTTGAACCCCCAAACATTATATATATTTTTAAAGCAAAGGCCCTACAGAATAAAATGGTGGGTGTTGCATTTTTTTTTTCTACACAGTATTTGCGCAGCGATTTTTCAAACGCATTTTTTTGGGAAAAAATACACTTTTTTAAATTTTAATGCACTAAAACACACTATATTGCCCAAATGTTTGATGAAATAAAAAAGATGATCTTAGGCCGAGTACATAGATACCAAACACGACATGCTTTAAAATTTCGCACAAACGCGCATTGGCGACAAACTACATACATTTTTAAAAGCCTTTAAAAGCATTTACAGGTTACCCCGTTAGATTTACAGAGGAGGTCTACTGCTAAAATTACTGCCCTCGATCTGACCTTCGCGGTGATACCTCACATGCATGGTGCAATTGCTGTTTACATATGACGCCAGACCGACGCTTGCGTTCGCCATTGGGCAAGAGCAGGGCAGGACAGGGGTGCTTTTTTTTTTTTTTTTTTTATTATTAATTTTGCTTTTTTATTTTATTTTTAAACTGTTGCTTCCATATTTATTTATTTTTATCACTTTTATTGTTATCTCAGGGAATGTAAATATCCCCTATGATAGCAATAGGTAATGACAGGTACTCTTTTTTGAAAAAACTGGGGTCTATTGGACCCTAGATCTTTCCTCTGCCCTCAAAGCATCTGACCACACCAAGATCGGTGTGATAAAATGCTTTCCCAATTTCCCAATGGCGCTTTTTATATCCGGGGGGGACATTCCCTCCCACTGCTTGTAAAAGCAGTCCAGAGGCTAATTAGCCACTAGGATTGCTTTTACATGAAAGCCGGTCGCTGGCTGAAAAGAATGATACCAAGATGATACCTAAACCCACAGGCATCATTCTGGTATAAACATTCAAAGTCCAGCAACATACCAG